>BKCP01004961.1:1417221-1445356 GCA_008636005.1 Striga asiatica | reverse complement strand
CTCTTTCACCCTCCTTCCAATCTCCTGGCCGTTGGGCAATGGTAATGGGCTCCGTCCAACCTTTGCCTCCGCCTCCACCGCCTCCGCCAATCACAGCGCCCTACGGATTACCGCCTTTTATCATCGTTCTCACCTCTGTCCTACTCCTTATCTTCTTCCTGATTTTCTTCTCCATCTATTTCTGTCGCAACTTTCTCAGCTCGTGCACGAGCCTCCATCGCAGCCCCACAGGGGATGGCTCTAGTCCCACTACCCCGCCCGCCCCTGATACACCCGGAACAGGCCTCGACCCTGTTCTTATCCGCTCGTTCCCCACCTTCGCCTACTCGACCGTCGAGGGCTTCCGAAAGGAAAAGTACGGGCTCGAGTGTGCCATATGCCTCGTTGAGTTTCAAGGCGATGACGTCCTCCGGCTGTTGACCACGTGCTATCACGTGTTCCATGAAGAGTGCGTGGACCTCTGGCTCGGGAACCACCGCACGTGCCCCGTGTGCCGACGGAACCTCGACTCCCCAGCGGCCCAATCGCCCACCAAGTCCCCGAGCCGCAGTGATGAGGCAGCGGGGGTGGGGTCTGAAAGCTACACCATCACGATCAAGGAAAGAGACGACGAGGACAAACAAGAAAGTGGTGACGTGGACAAGCACGTGAGGTCGCACTCGACGGGTCATTCATTGGGAGCGGGTCGGGATAGATATACTCTAGTGCTGCCGGAGCACGTGAGGTCGAGCATCATTAGGGGACATCACAATTCGAGCCATAGTTGGCCTACGTTTGGGAAATCGAACGATACTAGTGATAGTAATGGTATTGGTGATAAGATTCCGACAAGGTTAGATGGTGGAGATAGAGGAGAAAACAAATAATAGACTCTCCGGCGGATTTTTTTTCTTTCTTTTTTTGGCTTCTTTGATTATGCATTGCCTCCGCTTTAAATTTCATGCACAAAGAAAAGTGGATTGTAGAGGAGACGAAATCGTCATCATAGGTAAGGAGGGTGTATTCAGTCGAAACATTTTAAGAATTTATTTCAGAATTCTAGAAACTTTTTAAGATTTTTTTTTTTTTTTTGAGAAACGATAAACGCATTAAATAAACGAGGTAATTACAAGATAAAAAACAACGAATTGCATAATCAAATAGTTATAAAAGCTGGATCTAGGAGAAGTGCACACAGCAGCCTAGAACTAACCTAATTCCTACTACACACTAACAAGAAAAACCACAACACAACTACTAAGCCCCCATAAAGAGAGACTCACTAACTTCAATAACGGAGACTAATAACTCCAATGAATGGAGAATAACCACTAAAACATAAATAAAAAATACAAACACACGCTTCTAGTACTACAAGTCGTCTTGCGATGAGGTCTCAGGCTTCTGAGCTTTTTAGTATTACTTGGTAGCACTTCCTGGCGTGCCGTTGATCTCCTGAGACCTCATCGACCTGATTCCCAACTGGGAACTTCACCTTCATGTAGTTGGTCGATATTGCCGCCTGAAAAGAATTCAAATTGGATTGCCCTACAATGACATTGTAAGTCGAGATGGAATTCACCACCATGAATCTGATCAACTTTCGTGTCTTTAAAGGTAACTGCCCTAGAACTACTAGCACTACTGACAAGTACACCTCGCCTACAGGCTTAACTTCTCCTCCACTGAAATCGTAGAGAGCTGCAGTGATTGGTTCAACTTCTGTCTTTAGGACCATCTGCTCCAAGCAATGTACGAATATGATGTCGACTGAGCTGCCTGTGTCCACCACAACTTCTTGGTAGCAGCCCATGTTCGTCACCGGGTCGAACAGGGTGCTCAGTTTGGAAAATGGTAAAATCCACGTATTCCCATCTGTTCACATCCTCCAACAACTTCAACGGCATCACTTTATTATCAATCTCAACATCGAATTCATACACCACCAACTTACACACCTGGGCATCCCTCGAATCGAACCCAGATGTCTTAAAATCCTCAGCTTGCAACACTAACCCTTTCACAATTGCTTCCTTCATATTCGAGATACCTTTTGAACATGGAGGATTGAAATCGGTTAGCAACCAAAATCGTCGATTTTGAGAATTGGATTCCGATCAGAAACAAGCACCACACGGCGGAGAAAAATGGGGGTCACAGCTTCACGTTCATGGAAAGTTACATAGAACAAATAATGGAGATTTCGAACAGAAATTTGAGGGACCGCTAAATTGTTATTGAAATGTTATAAATATTCATGAGTTTATTTGAAATATATAATTATGTTTAAGCTTTAAGAAAGGAAATAATTAAAGACCTTTTAAATAAATTAATTAAAATTTATTAATGTTAGTTACTTAACTTAATTAAGTAAGGACATTTTAGTATTTACAAGCAACATGTTTTCGAATTTTATTTATTTAATTATGAAAAGCACACTTGTCATCTGTTAGAATATCACTTGTGAGTTATCCCACATTGTTTATACATGAAAAATAGACCATATATGTCTAACGAACTACTCCTCCTGTGTGGGACTACACCCGTTTTCCCCCTGTTTTTTACATCATCCATTAAGAGATAATTGCTATTAGATATGTACGACAGTACGAGGTGACTTGTAGAATGATCCTACTACATTAGCATTATTGTGATATACATGAATATAGCATGAGAAAACACGGTGTTTAGTATTATTAATACGTATAAAAGGTGAAAAATATTAGACATTCTTGTTTACTATTAAAAAAATCCCATAAATATCCAAGCAAGATACAATGAAATTCACAAACTTGACAGCATACACACTATCACCTTGCAAAAGAACCCTTTACAAATCCAATTCTATAATCATTCTACCTTTATATGGCCTCACCATATGTGTGTACCAAAAAAGACCTGATCCCTTCAGGCCCAATATCACAATTTACTTCTCAAACAAAGAATGAGGATAATCAAACCAACTTTAAAATTCCAACTGACAAAACAAAAGCAAAACTAATGTCTAATCCAATAGGCAATTGGGACACCAAAACTTTCACTCCTTTACTTCACAAGCAAAGGCAAAACTGCTGATGAAAAAATACAAAGAACCTGCAAAAGATAAATGATCCATTTCATCAATGAAGGTAGCAATATCTGCAGTAAGTTGCCAAGAATTTATCTTCGTAACATTAACTTGCAGAACAGGCTAAAAAGATGTTTTACATTGTAATTTCAAGTATGACATCTTATTATAAAAGAATACTATTATGCACATTTGTTGAAAAAGTATATCCATCTAATGATAAGGCCTGCTGTGAAGCAACCCTACCGGATAAATAACATCCGTACATTCAGGTATTAATGTGCTTAACAGTGCAATTCAGACCAAACATCCACCAATTTTCAAATTGTTACCGTTTTCAACTACTTCAGTCCAGTTTATCACTTGTCATTTCAACTACAAGTGCTCAAACGCTAAAAGGATCAGTCACAGCAAAATAGCGAAACTACTTCCTTTTTTACCAAAGATTATTTTATCTTCCACCTCTATTGCAACAAGAGTCGCCATATGTTTCATACATGCATATAAAATTATAGTGGTAGATAAATGAATTAGAGCGAAAAGCATCTATAATTAACTAGATATAAAGATCAGCATGACCAAAGCAAAATGTAGATAGAGCATCAGATCAATGTCAGCAATTAAATAAAATAAAAAGTAGACAAAAAAGTTGTCCTGTATCATCAGACTTACCTAAACAATCTAGTCTGGAGGCAAAACCACACCCCACTACTGAGCAAGATGTTCCAAAACAGAATGCAGTTTCGGGGAGCACCTTCTGAACAACGGCTCGAGACGCGAAGACGCCACACCACTTCGCCACCTGTCAGCATTATACATCTCACTCCAAGCATGAACTATCTCATCCACTTTGAACCCTAAACAACATCAACAAACCAAAACAGTGAGCAAGTGAAAGAAACTTAAATTAATCAGTCCACGCGCATTCAAAACGCAGCCCTTACACTAAAACCCCACCTTCTAAAGCAGTCTCGTTCGAGCAGTGGTTCTTGATCATCACAGCAATATCAGTCGACGAGGCCCCCGCAAGCTCGAATTTCTCGATCGCAACCTCCAAACACTCCTCCCAAGTCGGTAAGCTCAGCTTGTACTCCACGACCGAACGCTCGTACAGAATCGTGCCCCACAAGAAATAAATCTGGCAGCTCAGGCTCTGGGCCCTTTGGACCGCCTGATGGGTCGGCAGGCCCCTGAAAAGCCCGTCAAGCCCGAACTTCCTTAGCTCTTCCTTCTCCTTCTCGTGCTTCGAAAGCCCGTTCAGACGCTGCTCCTCCATCTCCTCCCACATCTGCATCCCCTTTTCCATACTGTCCTCAGCCTTGTTGTAAAGCTCAAGCACCTTTGCCGAGGGCCCGATCTCTACCCCTAACTTGCTCCCGACCATGTAAGTCCATGATAGCTTCGCCTGCTCAAACTGCTGAAGCCCGAGGGCGAGTAGGCCCTCGTAAAAGTCAGGCTTCACTTTCAGGGCCTCCTCGTAACTCGAGCCTGCAAGGGTGTACTCCTGTTGGGCCCAGTCGTAAGCAGTTTTCGCAGACTCGGTGGATTCGTCAGAAGCTCGTTTTCTGGCCTTGGACAGGTGGACGTTCCCCCAGTTGAACAGGGCTAAAGCAGTCATTTCCTGGAATCTGTCTGCCGCAAGATCAAAGAGCTCCTGTGCATCCTCTCTCGTCACAGCCTCTTCCATTGCCTCCGAATATAACTTCATCCCGATCTCGTGGAGGTCCAGGTAGGAATCGGACTCGAACCCTACGTGATTCTTGAACATCTTCGCAAACTGGATGATCCAGCCCTCGACGCAGGTCCCTTTCTCTACTACAACAGTTGTATTCGGTATCTCCTCAAGGCCAGTCCCTTCATAGAGAGGTTCTTTATCGGGACTGACCTCAGCAATGTAGAGCCTCAACGAGCCTCGATTGTCGTCGGCCAAACCCTCGGCTGCCCTCAGCTCGTCATTGGTGGTGATGGTGACCAAATCCCCTTCTTGGTCCTTGTATTTGACGAGAACGCCCTTCAGTCCAGGAAATCTGTCCACCACAATGTCCCTCACGAGGCGCACGCTGCAGTTTATCGGCAGCTGGGCCCACCTGATGTCCTCACCGTGAACCAGCTTGACCGATTTCAAGACGGGTATTTTCTCCTCGACGCTTATTTTCTCCGCCACCACCACTTTATCCTCCGGCTTCTTTTCCTCCGCATTCTTCTCCCCCACACTTCTCTTCTCAAACTTGGCGGCGTTCTTCCTCTTCTTCCCTTTCTCCTTGACCACCTTACGAGGCAGAGGTATCTTGGCAGGCTCGACCGGCGGCTCGATTTCCTTATCCACAATCTGGACACCGTTTTCCTCCACGGCCTGCTTCACGCGCTCGTCAATCTCGAGGGCGATTGTGTTATTGGGCTCCATGGCCAGCACACTACTGACGTCCCTGTGGGCCTCTGCAAGCTGATTCAGGGCCTCATAACATCGGGCCCGCGTTAAGAGGGCCTTGCTGAATTTAGGGGCCACCTGGAGGGCCAGGTTGCACTCGCTCACGGCCCGCGGGTACTCAGCAAGGCCCATCTGCATGTAGCACAAGGCCATGTTGGTACGGAGTGCGGCTGCATCGATGTGGTTTGGGGGAAGGAGCTTGAGAGCTTTCTCGTACTTGAGCATGGCGCCCTCGTGGTCCCGCCTCTGGAAAAGCTTGTTGGCTTCTTCCTTCAGCTCCTGGGACATGGCGATGAAGACGGCTGTGTCCTTGTCGAAGGCTGCCTTGCGGGGGTTCGGGTGCCCGTCTGGGTTGAGCTTCGACCCGATCTGAGTCCTTTTTCTGGTGGTGGGCTTTCCCATATTCTCACGCTAAGGATTATACTCTTGAGCAAACTTCAAATTAGGGAGGAAAAAAAAAATAAAAATCAATTCTTTTTGTAAAGAAAAAAGGCAACACGAATCAATACCGAAAATCGATGCTTTCTAATGGTTCTAACAGAGGAAAAGGTTGAATTCGGCCAAACCATTGCAGCTTGAAAGCAGAAGAACATTTCAATAAAGGTGAGAAGAACTTGGACATACCTCGGACTCAGGTGGCTACTGGTCAACCGAGATCAATTACAGCCTTACAGGTTATGATTATTTGCGAGCAGCGAGCTTGACTAACCTGGGATTAATAACAGTCAACGTATTCGTATACAGAAATATAGGGAGGAGATTAAATAACGGTCCCAAAATTCGGGCCGGTGCCTGAAAATTAAATGAAAGGAGCTTAAAGTGACGGCCGGAAAGATTTTCTTGGGGGAGGCCAAAGGGTATGTCTGCACGGACAAATGAATAAATAATACCAATATCAATGACTAGGGTTTCTAATTTTTCATGTGACCCTTGCTCTAAGAGTAATGAAATAGGTACATAATTTACATAGACATGTACATAACACTCACATTGAGTGGGTCGTACTAAAACTAAAAAATTAAGTGGACCCCACTCTATGTGAGTGTTATGTACATCTCTGTGTACATTTATTATGTACTTGTAGCATTTTTCTTGCTCTAATACACCAATTCCAATTTTAGCCGTCACATTTTACTATCGATTTATATGTCACTTTCTTTATTGAGTAAAGCCCTGTAAAATGTGATAGTATTATTTAAAAAAGTAAAAGTCAATGTATAAATGAGTCGAGTCGAACTCGAAATCTTGATATTCGGGTTCAGGCTCGAGCTCTTACACGACTCATTAGATTAATTAGTTGATATATAAGTAAGAGCTCGATTTAGTTCAATGTTTAAAATAATTTATTTTGTTTAACAATCTGAACATATTTATGAATTATGAACTAAACTTACACTCCATCTCCCTGTGACATATATTGATTTGGAATTCCGTAGCATTTCTTGCAATATAACATATCGATATTTTCACACTAAGATATTCTTTGTTTTAAAAATCAAGGAGCACCTGACCTAATTATTATTTTTTATATCTCTAGAGCGTGGCAACAATCGCCGATAAAAGGGGTTGCGCTGGTTGGCACCCACTGACAGCAAGGGCAAGAAAGTGAGGAAACGAGAGGCCAGCACATTTTTGGACATCACTGTGGGACCCGCTGCTCAACTCGTGTCAAATTTTAGGGAAAATGGGTGATGAGCTGCTATTTTTGTTGGCTATAAAAATATGAAATGAAATAAGCTAGGAAGTTTAAAGTATAAAATTCCAGCTATGTTTCTTTCAAATAAAAACCATGTTTTTATATTTGATTTTAACTTAGAAGTTTAATTTAACTTGAAATAACTTGGATACTAAATATTAAAGCATATAAAATAGTTTGGACAAAATCTATTATAGTATTCACATTATTTTTATAAGACAACCTAATACTTAAACAAGAATTTTTTATCAAAAGTACATTCATTTTATTGTAAAATGCTACTCTTACTTATTTTTTTAACATATGTATTTATACTCAAAATATATATTCGCAAAATATTAAGTTTGCCTATAGCATCTTTATATTCAGTGTTGGCTCTTGGGGCAGGCAAACCAGACTCATGCCTAGGGATTCCATTTATTTGGGGCCTCATTATTTTCCTAATATTATGTATTTGTGTTGGGCTTGGCCCATTAAACAAATGAAGAGGCTTAACTAATGAATTGGCTAATGACTAAATTTGAACTTAACCCATTACACAAATGAACGGGCTGATTAATGAAGGGACTAATGGCTAAATATGTACTTTGTGTGAGAATTCGAGACTCTAAACATTTGACTTGTGTTTTTTATCATGTTAGGTTGAACAAGTTGTGTGAGAAAATATTGTTTGAACAAGTTGTGTGAGAAAATATTATTTGCAGTCATATGATTTTTTATTTTCTTCTCTTTTGTGTACTCGTGATTGCTTCAATGTAATTTATCAAATATCTCTGTAAACTCAGAGGTAATTTATCAATTCCAAGATTAATTTCAGGTTTGACGAAAAATAAGAAATATCATTTCTTTTCCATTTATTTAAATATTTGTATTGTCTTGTTGGATTAGGTTTTTTTTCTTCTATGATTCTATCTGCAGATGACCCTGATTACTACACAAATTCAAATTGAGACGTTCGAAAAGGAAAACTTGTATGAGACCTCCAAATTTCTGGAGACGGTCCTATTTATACTTAATCTATCATTGCTAACTAATCATAATCATACCTAAAGCTATTACGAAGGTATTTTGATTCCATTGCAAAAGTTCTAATTAAGTTGAGTAATTCTACCATCAGACACCCTTTGTGCATTGTACATACCCGACAATTGCACTCCTTGAAATTATAACACATGTCCTTTTACTTCATCAATTTAAAAAAAAATAAAAAATAAAAAATAAAATCATTAATTAAACTACTAAAAATTACCCTTACTTAAAAACTAATGAATTTTCTTTATATGATACCCCAACTTTATCTTATTTTCGCTTTTGGCACCCAAAATTCTACTTCATCTGTTTTTGTACCCTCCGAAAAAATGACATGAAATGAAGAAAAAATATGTAGAAAGTATCATTTCGAATTGAATGCTCATAAGAAACTGATTACCCTCCGAACATGATATGTAGAATGTACGCTCCAAAAAAATGACATGAAATGAATGCTTGGAACTAAAAGGCTATGTAGTTGTTGTTGTTGTTGTTGTATCATTTTTAATTGAATGCTCATATGAGTTCAAAATATCAAATTGATTAAGGCTTATTGTTTCCCATGAAAATAGGAGCAAAATGAGAGTTCACCCATCAAATTTGGACAGCTGAGTTGTCGGAAATTGTTGGTTGAAGTATTTGTCCTGCAACCGCGCGCCGCCGGAAATCTAGAAACTTCACTTGCATTTCAAACTATTTTAAGGTTCGAGAGATACCGCTAGATTCCTTACGAGAAAAGTTTCTATATATATATATATGTTTCACAAATATTTAACGGTCGAATATCCGATGACATTTCAAAATAATTTACTGCGCAGTTCTTTGATTTTTTTTTTCGAAACTCTAATACCGATTTAACAAAGTTTGAGGTATCTGTTGGGATCTGTGACGATCTCGTTATGTACAAGTCACGAATTCAATAGCAAACGTAAACCTATGCGCAGCGGATCTAAAGGTTTGACGTAGAGAACTTCTGGCTTAAAATTTATGTAGATCTGGTTTACCACGAACGGTTGACCGCAATTGATTGACCGCAAATCACGTCTTGGGTTGCACGAACAAGATCAGATCAAAACCGGATCAAACGGATGCAAACAGATCAAAATAAAATTTTACAGCCTGATAGCTTGCGGCGGCGCGTGAGGGCGCGTGAAACATCGGATTCCGGCGATCTCGGTGGCGATGGAAAGCTCTCGTCGCGGCGGTCGTCTGGGTATGCTGTACGTCTCAATAGGACTTCCGGTTAGTTCTGTAGGTCAAAATATATTTCGTCTCAGTTTACCTACAGAACTTATACTGTATTACTCAATACACCCTTCTTCAACTTGTACCAGTGGAGCAACAAGAAGAAGATAAAGCTCGAATGAGATCTAGAGAGAGAGAGGCGTGTGAGGCGTGTTTCACGTGAGATGTGAACTCTATTCATGAGCTTAATGATGTATATATAGAGCTACAGTAGGGACCCTAAGGAGATTAGGAAAAGGACTCCTTAATTAATTAGACTAACTGTGGGTCAAGCCCACTCCTCTAATTAATTAAATAATAGTAATGGGCCACCAACATTATATTATTGCACTCCCTCTTCCTAGCCCAAATTACATTTGAGACTCCAATAATAATTACTCGATTTACCTCCCCACGTTTAAGATATAATGTCATTAATTAATTCGATTACTGACAATCAAGAATTAATTAATTTATTATTATTTCACCGAAGCTAGCGCTCGTTCATCACATTCTTATTATGCCGGAATTTAATCCACCTGCAGGGTTTAGCATAACAATCATTCATGAACTCACTCCGGGAACATCATCAAACTGACGCACATAGTGACCGTAAATATCCTAACAGCACATCCTATATATAATAATATTACCCAAAACAGTAAGAATATTAATCCAGCGAACTGAACCTCACCCATGTGAATCAAAGTAATATATATTATATATATCTGTCTGTTTAATATCTTACGGGTTAGGAGAACGCAGTAATTAACCGAGGCCTAGTTCATTTACGACGATCAGTATAAAATGAACTTCTCCTCTCTGGGATCCTGTTCAATACATAAATGTACTGTGCAACTAATCAGTCAAGACAAACTGTACAGTTGACACTACAACCGTGCGGATGGGGTGTTCATGTCCATCTAGGTTGTGAACAACTATTCTTGTTCGCAAGTAACTGATAGAGTGATTTTCGGTTCGCCCGATGACGACCCACTCCATCTAAGTGCAGAACAACAGAACGTAGAGCTTGTTTAATCTAACATTATTCTCATTCATAAAGGGTAAATGTGTAATAACATGCAAAACTAAGCTTTCAGTATATAACACTAACAGTATCGTATGATGAAATTAAACATGTCGTTGGATAGATGTTATCAAGAGCTTAAAATGATATATGACTTGTTGAAATCCACTAATGGTAGACGAACGACGACTAATGGTGGTGGCCAGCAGCGGCGGGTGGCGGCGAGATGGTCAGATATTCAATTTTAGTACATTTTTAATTAAATTACCTTTTTTTTTAGTTATTTTTATTATATACATGAGTTAGAAATTAAGTACAATATAACTTTTTAATGAAAAAAAAAAGAAAAAAAAATCAAAATAAGGGATTTGACAGAAATTGGGGGAAAACGGGTGCGGGCCCACTAAACATGAAGTGCACCATGACAGGGGAAAGCCCATATGAAGCCCAAGTAGGGTTCCATCCCAAAACCAATTGGTGGAAGGAGTAGTAGCCCATAAGACTTATAAGGTGGGTCTATTTTCTATATATGAACGATGTAAGACAACTTACAAGTGATATTCTAACAAGATTAATAGATATTTAGCATGTACGAGGTGTACGAGGCAATCAATATACTTTTTTTTCTCGTACATTAAATGTAGGGTTGAGACTGAAGTTTTTATCAATCTAATGGTAAGATGAAGGGATACCTATTGTCAGATATGTACGAGGGCTACCTGGCCCTAAAAGGTCTCAATTAAGGACATGTTTGGTAAAACTAGCTTATAAATGATACGTTAGCTGGTAGCTTATAAGTGAATATCGAGTTTATAGCTGATAGCTTACAACTCATAGTTGAAAAGCTAGCTGATATGATAAAAGTGTTTAGTAACTCACCAAGCAAAGTCAAAAACAAAATTCTACTCTTTGATCGAGTTATCCTAACTCGACCAGAGTGAGAGACCAAATGATATTAGATATCATACCAGGTCGAATAAACTCGATAAACCAGCTAGCCGGGCCAAGAAGACTAGTTGGTCGACCAAAAGTACAGGTAGGCCGAACGGAGCTACAGAACAATGAATCTGAGGTCGATGAAGACATCGCAGGTTCATAGAGACACCGACAGTCGAGCTAGAGTCCTCGGATGGCCTGTTTAAAACTCGACTTGAAGGTATAACTGGTTGTGGGATCGACCAGACAAGCAGAACGTGCGAGCTCAATAGACACAATATTCTACTTCGAGGTGATTTGGGTCAGTCGCACAATTAGACCGTCTAATAAGACAGACTAATGTATAAGACGAAATATTATCAGGATAAGAACCACACGTTGATAGGGTCACGTGGCCTAACACAATTGGGCAGATCGAGCAGTACAGACTGGTAGATCGGGCAACCCATTCGTGCTGTCTTGAGCAACAAGGTAACATATCTCTATATAAGAGAGTGAAAATATGTCCACTAGAACATTACATTCTTTATTTACAGAGCTTACATACACTATTATTGTTCATCGTCTTCATTCGTGTTCTTACTTAAACATCGGAGCCTCGACACTGGAAAACCCCTCCAATGTTGAGTTTGTAAGGTACCGAAGATCATCAACCAACAGAAAAGACAATCTGGGTCGAACTGAGCCAGTCTATGGTTTTTTACATACCAATTTTAATGATTGATTCTATTATTAAATTGTATTAATAAAATTATTAAGGAGAAAAGTGACATTTGATGAATAGTTAAATTAAAAGAAATATTTTTTCAATTGTAGTTTTTAACAAAAATATTATCCAATCTAAAATAACTTTTATTTTATGCTCGGGGGTGTCGAGACAAGGTGTAGCGCAGTCTGGTCAGCGCATCTGTTTATATTGATTTTTCAAAATATAACATGTCATTATAAAAATGACTTTAGCTGAAGTGACATCATCACTAATGTATTTTTTAAAAAAGAAAAAAACAAAAAAAAAGGGCATCATCCCAGTAACCGGAAACCCAGGTGGTGGCAGGCCCGGGTTTCACTGCACAAATGCCTTCTTTTCAGAGTGTCGGCTCTTGTGAGTTTTGACTGTGTCAAGGGTCAACACTTGTTCCATGGTATATATTCAACGTTCAAACTGTTCTGTTTTTTTATGATTTTCTTTTGGCATTACCTGGAAGCCCNACTGCTGAAGTTTTCAAAGTATCCCGCGTTTTAAGTAGACAAATGAGAAACTACACAACAAAAAAACGTCCAAGTTTGTTGTTATTATGGTCTTAACTCTTAACCAGCCAAAAACATAATAAAAAGGACCATTCAAAGTTTAAGCAAAATACCCATTAGTTACACTTTCAACTTTCAAGATTTATATTACTCACAAAACAAAGTGTCAGCCCTATCAAATATGAGGGGGGCCCCGAATGCCACTGGTTAGACACAATACTTGCATTATCTCAAAAGATTAGGACATAAACCGAGTAATAGAGTGGGCATTCGAGCAATGCCAACAGCAAGACAAAAAGCTTAGGATACCTGCCTCCGTAGGATGAGCAATATCCCTCTCACGCTTAACGAGAACTCTAACAAACTCATCTGAACTCAAGTTCCCATCTCGATTAGCATCAAATACATGGAAGATAACGTCTACCACGTTGTCAGTTAGAGATACCCCACAGACCTGTAACAACATAAATTATTCACCCAGAAAACTATTATAACCATGAACAAATAATTATACAAAAGCAGAGTACTGAGAAAAAGAACCTACTTGGTAAGCTGCTCGCTGTAGATCTTTCCTTGTTAATAGCCCATTTACTTTGCCGAAACTAAAAAGTGCCAGAGAAAATGGCTGTAACATCCTTCGTAACTCGGCAAAATTCGAAAACTCCTCGGGCGTGATGCGGATATTTGATAGACGTGGTTGATTATCTAAATCGTCAACGCGGTCGAGCAGCTTGTTCAGGTGTTTCAGATCGGCTGATGCAACCATGGACAGCGCAAAATCCTTGGCAGATATGGTTCCTCGTAACTTGTAATCATAATGAGCAAACTCCAGCCTTACAATCTGCAAAGTGCAAAAAAGAACAATAAAATCATTAAATAACAGAGCGAGTGCAGACAAGGGGGAAAGTAGAAATTAATAACTTTACAGCAAGGAACTCTATAATCTACTAATTAATTCAGATCATTAGTATGATAAAAGAGTTGGGCAATTCTCTTAATTCGCAGAAATTTTAGTTCACAACTATTGCAGACAGGAAGTCACATGAATTGAAGCAGCAGCAGTCTTCACGGAAGAAGGCTTGATCGTTTCTGTTGAAGCAGTATATTTAAGTACTGCTATATACACACAGTACAAATAGATGGGGAAAGCTTGTTTGAGAACTATGCTTGGTATGAAAAAATCAGCCAAGCCAACCCAGAAACTAAAACATTATAGTTGAGTGGATCAAGGACACTAATGAATCAGGCAGCACGTGTGGAGAGCACTTGAAACATTAAGTTGGATATGTCGATATGACTTCTAATGAGGACGAGGTCAACCATCACATGCAAACTTTATTCTTATTATTCAGAATTCAGATGGAGAAGGAGGACCTACTTCATAATGAAGATCCCTCAAGAACTGGACAAAATTATCGTGGTGAAGTAGATTCTTGCCATCTCTCCCGAAGAAGTACTCTAACAACCCTCCATCTTCTTTTGAACCACCCAACTTGCGGCCTGCTCGAAATCCATCACTGTGAACAGCCCCTTGCCTATTATGAGCTCGCATCAAAGTCATCACCTTCATAAACTCCTCTCTATCAATTTCCCTATTCAGAGAAAGAGACTTCTCATCATCCACGAAAAAAATAAAATAAAAATTGAGCAGTCTTTTAAAACACAATAGCAGGATACAGAAACCGGTGAAATTAAGGAAATTCTTTCTATATATACAAACTAGACCATGATTGTGAAGGCACAAGTTCTGAAGGTGATTATATCGAGAACATTAAATTACTTTCTCAATCTCTATAAATCAGAACATCCATTTTCTTCCAGGAGTAAGTCACATAAAATAAATATTTGACTTGACTCCAACCTGTTCTCTTTCCATCAATTTATGCATCTAAAACAAACCAAACGTTATTTTCACTCAAGTTCTCCAACTATCTAACGAATCACAACGAAGGTGTGATTTTCATAATAAGGAATGAACATTGGAAGTGTCTACTACAAATTAACCCAAAAGGACTCCAACTAAGCTTATTGATATGTAAATATTAAACTGGTACATACCCATTGCAGTCAAGGTCGAACATCTTAAATGCCACTGAAAAGCTTGTTTCAGGTATACTGAGTAGCGTTACAAAGAATAAATACCTGTTGAAGATTCATTAGAAAACTTTAAGTCGTTCAGGAGACATTTCGGTTCCATAAAATAAATTGTAATGTAGTGGGGGGAGAGACAGGAAAAGGCAGAGAAAAGGAAAGCCTATGGGCAAAGAAATATATCATAAAGCAAAGAAAATCAAACCATAATGACACAAAGTACAAATTTGACTTACTCTTTGAATGATATTAAACCATCACTATTCGTGTCGAAGAGCATAAAAAACTGGGATGGGGCACAACGCAACTCTCCAGGACTCCTTTCCCCTCTGAGATATCCATCTCTTACAAGGTTCGATTCAGATGGAGGAAACACGGGAACTAGTGCTCGCATAAGGTCAGCTGGTGTCATAAAAATTTCTCCATCATCGGCACAGATGGATGCAAAATACTCAAACACCTGTCAAATGAACATGGTCAATCCGATATTTGATCACATTTTGTGTATATCAAGCTTAGGAATAAAGCGACAAGGGTTAAGAATGTAACATACAATAGTTAAAACTTTAATTATAAAGAAAACATGTCTTTTATGTTTCACAACAAATAAGAACAAGAAGGTGAGCAATCCCCTAGGACCAGACTAGCCTCCAGGCGTGTTTATTTACTAGAGGTCCACAGTCTCTTCTACATTGGAGGTCACGTGAAACTTATCACATCGCGATCTACAAAATGCCAGGTTAACAACTCCCATTTTCAATTTCAATCAACAATGCCTATATCCTTCTAAGACCAACAAAGCAGAGAAATTACTATAACAAAGAATCCACTTTGTGTCCACAAACCCAGTTCCATTTCTCTTTTTGGTTCTTCTACCGATAGTGGGTAAATGCTCTATAACTAGTCAAAATCGGGAACTGTTTACTTTAATCCAATCGCTTCAACAAAACTTAGCCATAACACGAACCATGAGATATCATCTCCTTCTTTTTTTCTAATTGAAACTAATACAGAGCTCAAATTAGTACCTTCTCAGGAGGACTACGCATTCTGATTCTTTTTTCGTAATTAAAAAATATCTTCCTCCTAAATGCTTCTGCATACAACATTAAACAAAAAAGTCTCAACATGCTAATATAAAAATTAATCAGCACCACAAGAAAAATCTCCGTGGACCAGTTGTTCAAAGAATAATGGCACCTTCCCTTTACCTCCAAACAGGAATTTAGATTCACTGTTTTGATTGTGCAGGCCGGAATTGGAAACAGCGACCGCGGCCTCGGCAACGGTCGTGGGACCCGGCGCCGACCAGTCCGCGAAGGAAAAATAACTGGAACCGGGGGATGGTGGGGAAAAGGAGTACAGAGAGAGTGAAATCGTGGAGCTGGCGATGATTCCGGCCGAAATCCATCCTAGAAAATTCGTTTTCCCACGGCCATGAGAACTCTTCTGGCAGTACGCCAACTCAGGCGGTGGAGGCGCGGCGGAAAATCGGCGGACGTTGGAGCTTTGAGCGGCGGGAGAACGGTGGATCCACGTGGACCGTCGGAGAGCTGACCAAGATGGCATAATTTCGTCCAATTTTGGCCGCGTTTGCAGGGAATGTGCTTTTCAGTATGTGGGAACTTTAGGGAAAGTCGGTATAGCAGATTTGATAGCTTATGGATAAAAGCGTGTTCGGCTACAGAACTAAACTCACATCTTAGTCGTATGGCGGTGGATAAGTCATAAGAGTGATATTTATTTATAGCTTGTTTACAAAACATTTCTTTTTATATTTAATTTATATTCAAAATTTAACTCAAATTTTACTATTCTTAATATTATATATATAATTAAATAATAAAAATTAATTATTTTTACACATCACATTACATCACATTAATTTTTAACCACTATTCATTCATTCGCATAATTTTAACTAATCATCACTTCAGACCATCTCTCTTATTATTCATTAATTCAACTTTAATTATTTAATTTCAAATATTATTTTATTACAAATTCAAAATTTCACTAACAAGTAATCATATCAAATTTTTCAAAATTAATCATAGTTAACAAAAAACTTCATTGTAAGCGGATTAATTTGTAAACAAGCGTGTTTCATATCTAACGGCTTGGATAAGTATACCCTTGCGTCTGACAGCATCCTTACACTATTTTTAATGATATATCGTCTATGCACAGTACAAAAATATCACCACACTACACACAATGCTCATTTGCACAAACTTGATTCATCAACCAAATGTACCAGATATAAAACTTACTTCACTCCACAAGTGGACCGTTTCATGTTACAGACTAGATGCTTTTAGCAATCCACAATGAAACTTTCTAGGTGCGGCTCTATGGATATTCCCACATACCTTTGTCTTAACATCTACAATGTCAAATCTCATATCTAGTATAAGCGGCCACAGGCTAACAGTTCGTATAGACTCAAGTATGACTACCAACGAAAAAGTTAAAGCATAATAGATCTCATTCTTTCTGAGTTTACTATTTCACTACAAGCCTTACTCTAAAGTCTTCACGATCTTAATTGTAAGTTCATTATCACCAATGGCCTTTACGCCACTTGGTGGTTTTACAAGATCTCAAATCTGATTTAGGGTCTTGGGCCCTAAATCAAGAAACATCATCATTTGCTAAGGTCCTGCATCATTGTCTCGTAGATTCCCATTGTATAACCAGAGATTTATTTTACATTCACCATAGACTAAGTTGAAAGACTTTATCAAGAACATGAATTCAAGTTTCATGTTATTCAGAGACTAAGTCCAATGACTCACATTTACATGAATTTATTGAGTCGCGTTGCAGGCCTCCCACTACAACGATCACCTTATCGTACAACCAGAGATCAGTTTCAAGTTCATTAGATACTAAGTCTAAAGACTTTCTCAAGAACATGTATCCATCAAACTACTATGCATTCCTCCCAATACGACGAGGTGCCTCCAGCAAAGGTGTATTACTCATGACTCAAGTTGCAATTTTATCGTGGTATAAAATTTCGTACACACAATAACGAAGTTGAACATTCACCTTTATCTTTCCTTATAGCAATTTTACAAACAGACTTTGTGGTTTTTTACTTAGTATTCCTCTAAAAATCAGGTATTCGTGTAAACAATTACCTTATGATTTTCAATACTACAAAATATACCACATTGTCGTTACTATGGAGTATCCCACAAACAACCAAATTTCCAAGCGACTTTCCTTATCAACTTTTCAACCGTATGATGAAAACACTCTGCTTACGAATATGTTTTGATTGGGCCTCTGCCCTGTCCATAATCGTCTCGAAGTAGAAGCTACTGACTTAGATGGAACTATGTTTAGAACTTAAGTTGCTGTTACACAACCCAAAAACAAGAAACTATAAAATTCCTATTAAACTATCATTGACACAAGTAATATACCTTTTTCTCTTTATTGGTTTTCGACGATGTTTTAATCATTTTCATTTATTGTACTATGAGACACTTTGGTTACTTGAGTTCACAAATCGTCAACTCACATACCAAATGAAAAAAAAAAATGTTTCTTTTTCATGACAACAAACTTGTCATCAAACAAAATGTAATATTTATACACAATTTAGTAACTGAAATCGAATTCTTTCTAAAACGTGGTACGTAAAGACAATTCTTCGAAACCAAAATTCTTTTTGCTAGAACACTCTCACTATAATAGCTGCCACTTTTGTAGCAAAACCCATTCTAGATGGTACATACCTATCACTCAGTCGATTTTATTTCCTTGAAAAAAACTTACTTCCTAGTGAATAAGTTTTACCTTTCTTATCTTTAAAGAATAGGCCAGTTTGACTTCATATGTCCGCTTAAACCGGACACACTTGCTTTTCGGCTTATATTTTTAGCATTTTAGGACCCTATCAAAGTTCTATTTCAAATCAAGATTGAACAAGTAACTTTTATCTTTGAGGATAAATGACAACATATTGAAATGCATGTTTGAATAACACGAGAATCACGAAAAAGTGTTAATAACTGAACATTTTAAATTTAACCAATAATATTGATATACTCAAAACAATATTAACTTAAATTCACCAACATCTCAAAACACTGAGAATAATGCATGTCATGGTGGGTGGCCTTACGCATTCAACATTTGCAAGAGGAGGGTTTCTCAAAAACTCATCGCTTTCCCTTAGCCAAAACCAAATTCATGGCGAACGAAAATAATAGTCGGTCTCTATTTGGCCATGCAATAAAAAAAAAAGGAACTCCGGTGGGGGGTTATTAATATTCTAGCATTCTAAGTGTAAGCCATTACCTAATCCTAAGGTCATCAGAAAATATTGTACGTCCCTGGGTGGCGAGGCCCGAATGCTCTAACACAACTTCCTGCAATCATCTTAATCCTAAGGTTACCATCAAAGATTGAATGTTCCATAGGTGACAGGGCCCACACGCTCTAAGTACGATTTCTGAAAATCATTTAATGGAAGCTTAAACTAGTAACCCACAATTGATTTTTCAGTAATGTCAACGGGTGGCGAAACCCATACTTTCAAATAAACTGCATCACCGACAAACCGGTTGTAAGATTTTCAAAATTAGCTTAATTTTAAAATTTCATCCCACTTAGTATATTATATGAGGATTTTTAATACATACAGTTCCATAACTAATACACTTCGTTAACATTATTATGCCCATTAATTAGAACTCTAGCTGAATTAGATAATAAATCAGTCCACGTCCTATTGAAACTGAAATTTCTTTATCAGCATATAATTTTTTTCCAGCAAACTCTTGATATGGTAAGCTGGTTAGCCGAAAAATCATAGGTCGCTCCTCGTCTACCATGTGTCATTTCTACCGCTCGTCGTGGCTGCGCCGAGTTAAGTTGTGTCACTGTCGAGTCCGAATACAGTCGTCGTAAGGGTTGTCGGATTCTGGTCATCAGGATACTCGCCGCATGTCCATGGCGTCGTTGGGCCATCCACTGGCCATGGCCGTGTCATGTGAGTCGTCTGGGCGCGCTGCAGCGCCAATGGGGAATCTTATTTATATGATTTTATTTTTAATTATTATGAGATAGAATAAATTCTAAAAATAGAATAAAATGCATATATGGCACAATAGTTATTTGAAATTTGTTTATATATTTTTAAATTAATTACATCAACAACTAATATTGATGTAAACTAAATACTTATCATTATATATAAAAAAAAAGAATACTACTTTTATAAGAGCTATAACTAATAATAATGAAACTATATGAAATTAAATTTTAGAATAAAATAATATTTAAATATTATGATGAATAATAATAAGTAAAATGATTATTTATGTATCAACAAACAAATATTTGTATAAAAATATTATTTGTATTAATATAAACGGATCAACGGGCTAATGCATTGTTAAAATAATGTTTTAAAAAAAGTTTTAAGGTACAAACATGCCCGTGCATCGCACGAGATGCTTACTAGTACTTGTTAAATTGTAAAACTTTCATAATATTTCAGAATTTAAGATAAATATATGTTTATGATTTTAAAAATCCTAATATCAACTATCCCCAAACAAATTATATGATGCACAAAAAATAAACACAATACGAGAAAGAAAATGCTACAAGTACATCATAAATGTACATAGAGGTGTACATAACACTCACATGGAGTGGGGTCCACTTGATTTTTTATTTTTGATAGGTCCCACATAATGTGAGTATTATGTACACTCTTATTTACAATATTATGTACCTATTGTTGGTACCCAATTTGGCTACGATTAATAAAAACACAACAAATAAAATATCATTTGTACTACATATAGTGAATAGTAGACTTGTACTACATAGTGAATAGTACATGTAGTACAAGTGTACTACACTATAAACTAACTATACACTAAGCCTCAATGATGGAGAAAAAAAGAGAAGAGATTCATTCGTTCGAAAAGGAGAAAAAACATCACAATTCTCTGAGAGGCATTACTACTAATATTTTCTTATTTCTTTTGTACAATTTAATTCATATATTCTCCTCCAAAAGTCATGAATAGAAGAGGGATTCAACCCATATTTTCAGAACAAATCTATTTGTTCAGATTGAACAGAGTATACAATTTAGTGTACAGTTTACCCTCTGTTGCTGACATTTTTGAACATCTAACACATATAACATTTTTCATACGAGAAAGAAGCATAAAATAGGATTAGAATTTATATAAAGGCAATTTGATTTTGATTACATATTTTGTTTGGCGTTACGTAGCATCCAAAGGCCACCAATGTCCATAGAGAGCCTCTTCACCCAAAACATTGAAATCTTTCCAACCCAACCAAATCAATTCAATTTATCTTTTTAATTGGTCAACAGTAGCTATTGTCCTCGAATTTAAAAAAACCTATATTATCACCACCACCATATCTTAATTCTTACATCGTATTGCGTGGCAGCCAATCCACAAAACGGCTTCTCGGCCCTCCTCCTTTCGTCGTTTACCACTTTCACATCATCTCGGCCGTTGGATCAGATTCCCCCACAGCCAATCCATATGCCATGGGCCCCACCTCGAGTACCAAACCAAACTTATCACCCAATCTCACCCTACTTTTCCCACTATACCCCTCTACACAGCTTTAATTTACGATACCTGCCATTCCCATCCCCGGCTATAAATCAAGCTTTCCACACCAGCTAGGTTTGCCGAAATGAAGAGCCTCAGGGCCCTCTAAGAAAATACATATAAAATAATCTTCCTTCTCCTCTCTCTTTTTTCTTTCTTCATAAGATATTTTAATTTTAAACCCTCTCAAAAGTAAACCGAAAAAAAAAAAATTAAGGAAGAAAAGTGCAGCCATGGCCGCATCTTCTAGAAAGTCGAAGGGCGGGGTAATACCGGTCTCGTTGGGCTTCCGGCGTTCCGGTCCTTTCTGTACGTCGGTGACGTCAGATCCGTCGCCTTTCACGTCAGCGTCGTCTTCGTCGTTCGCTTCCTCGTCAACCTACTACTCGTCCTCCCCCTCCGGTGGTTTCTTCACCCACCGCCGTTCGGTGTCACCAAAGAAGGTAGAAGTCCACACGCTGTCCCCGCCGCCGCCAACGCCGTCCGTCCGGTTCCCCATCGACAGATCCATCTCGCCGCGGCGCTCAATCGCGGCGTCGCCGCCGCCGCGCAACCAGGTTGTCCAGAGAAGCGGCGGCGTTCAGAGGAGGACGTGCCTGTGCTCTCCGACGACGCATCCGGGGTCGTTCCGCTGCGCTCTGCACAAGAACAGCTTCGGAGGCGTAGGCGGCGGCCGGAACGGCTCGGCTCCCTACTCTCCGCACCGGCTCAACATGAGGAGGTCGGCGATGACGAATTCTCTGGTGCGGATCGGAACCGTCGAGGGAGATCTGGTGAAGCGGGCTCTGGCAGCCCTTATCCGCCCGTCCTCGCACCAGCAGCGCCGTCGGGCGGACTTCCGGCCCCGTCAAAGCCGTCTCTCGGTCATGTCCAAAGCCGAGGACCTTTAATCTGAGTTTGCAGGTTTGGTTATTTGATATTGTCGCAGATTTCTATTCTTCCATGGCGAAGGTCAGATCTATCCGAAGACTATCAGTTCAGATGTCCGGCGACTGTTTTTGTAAAACCGGAGAAATTTTGGAAAACACAGTGGTTGATGTCTCTCTCCCTTGGTTGTACATAGTGATTTGGAATTTGCAAGGATATTATAGAATAGCAAAAAAAAACCCTACTAAACATTGAAAACAGACCAGTTTGTTCCCGTCCTTGCAGTTGAATGAGTTCCACTAAACTGTTAATTAATCAAAAACAAACTTGAAAAAAAAAAAAAAGGAATGGGTTTTGGCTTGGTGTGTTGGTTAGTTAGTTAATCCACTTATCAATCCCTTCGTTGGTACCTATCGGTAACGTGTTCGGTTCCGTTCTGTTCAGATGAATTATCCATCCATTGCGTGTTGGCATTTCCCGTTCGCCGTCGCTATTTTCACGTTCGGCATCATTGTTCGCCATCTCCGTCCGTTGGTTTGTGTGAGGTAATTTCCGTCAAAATTCGCTTTGTTTACATACTTACTTCTCGTTTTAATTTAATTTAATTTATGACCATTAACCTCTTGTGATAAGATTGTGTTGCAGCTTTTCAAGACTTGCAAATTGCAAGTCACTATTGCACAGTTGAAACTTGAAAGTGGACTTTGGACTTGAGCCAAAAAAAAAAAAAATTATTTATACAATACCTTGGCTTGGGAGGTGGATGGAAGTCGAGAAAGACCCAATAATAAATAATTTGCAAATTGATATTGATAATATGAAAATATTACTGGACGACAACAAACAAAATTAAAATTGAGAATTTGATAAATAAAAATGGAAAAGTTTAAAAGAAATAATAACAATAACGTAGAGAAAAAGAAATTAAAAAATAGTAAAGTGAAGTTGGAGCCAGTCTGGACATGGGCGGATGTGGGCCCTGAAGGCTATGATTCCCGTGGAGAAATGAAATGGTTAAGTTAATGACTTAATGGAGGTTCACGATTGTGCCTCCACTTGCGCGATTAATTATTAATTAATAAAAGCGATTGGGCTGGGCCCGAGCCCAAGGGGAACTAGGCATCATGACCCATGAACAATCTGGATGTTGTAGGTATCCACCAAATGCCCAAATTATCTCTTTTCATTTACTTTCTATATTCTCAATAATTTCAGAGATTTATAAATAATTTAAGATAAATTGTTAGCTTGAATTATTCATTAAATGCACTAACTATCAACTAAAATTTAAGAGTAAATTAATTGGGGATTCAATGGATTTATCATTATTGGAGCTTTGAATGAAGTGATAAACTTAATAACTATATCTTTGTAAAGAGTGAGTTGCGTCTAGGGCTCTAGGCTAATGACCAGTCCGGTTTCTATCACGGTTATCAAAAATAGGAGTATGTGATTAAAATCTATATATATATATATATATATATATATATATATATATATATATATAAAGGTTGTTAAAATATTTTTTTAGAAACTTTTGACCAAAAAAAAACTTTGACAATCTAAATATAGAAACCATATTTACTGTATTTATAATACACGAAATTTTAAAAAAGTCATACTTCAATTCAAAAATTTGTTTATTAGAGATATTATTGGGATTGTGGATAAGTCACAATTAGATTCATAATTATCATTACATGATTAATTCAAAAATTAATTGATTAGAGATATTATAGGGATATGTGGATAAGTCACAATTGCATCCATGATTATTATTAGAGATATTATTGGGATTGTGGATACATCACAATTGGATCCATAATTATCATTACATAATTAATTCAAAAATAAATTGATTAGAGATATTATATGGATATGTGGATAAGTCACAATTGGATCTATAATTATTATTACATAATTATGCGAATCTTTAGTTCAAAAACGGTTGTTTGGTATAAAATCATATGCACTACCACTACTCAACAATTCACGTCATTCACAGTTTAGAAAAAAAAAAAAAAAAAGATAAATTTTACAGAGAAAAAAAAAAAGATAAATTTCAAAACACATTGATAATAAATGCCGCCAGTCTCGGATACACTCGATTCTGTGAGTAGAAGAAACAAGCCTTTTTTGCACTAGATAGCAGTCCTAATAGTTGAAACGTATCATCAACTGTTTCATGATGAACAGGTAAATATTTATATTTGTATATCAAATTTATGTAATTTTAAAAAATATTTTAATTCATAGTTATAAATTTATACTGTAGGGTACATTTATTAAAGGGATAATACGTTCTAAACATATGGGAGCATTTCGAGGTGTACTGAACGAAGGCGAGGTGTATGCAATCAGCAACTATGTCGTTGAATTTAATAATGGGAAGAAGGATATCATAACCAACATATGGAAACTTGTGCTTCATGGAAGAACTCATGTTATCAAATATGGTGAGATTTTCCCTCAAAATGTTGATATTTTCCCTCAACATTAGCAAGGAGCAGAAGATATTTATGATATTTAGAGTTTGATTATTATGAATTTTAATTTCATTCCATGTCGTTGAATTCCGAATTCTATAATAAATTTTAGTGTTATTATATTTGTTGTCGTTATAAAATGTCGTTGGATATTTTTTTTATTAAATGTCGCATGATTGTGAAAATTTGAACATTTTATTTTTGAGTTCTACTGTATATTAGTTTAAAATTGGTAGAATGCCATGATACAAGATATAAATTAATACAAATTTTAACAAATATTTCAAATATAAGATTATAAAAAAAAAATTACGAAATTAACAATAACTGAATTAAGTACATTTAATAGATTATATTGCGTGATTTTTCAATAATTTATCATAATGAATTATATTCATAAATATGAATATGAATTTTGATTATAATATTTATATTAATTTGTGTTATATATAAATTATTATTATTAAAATTTTTACGTAAAAAGATGGAAAGATTTGTTTGACCTAAAATTTTGACGTAAAATATTATAATATTTGTTTGACGTAAAATTTTGACGTAAAAAATTTTTCAACAATTTTTTTTGTATCACATTGGTATGGACAGAAATTTAATTGAAAGATGTTAATTATGTAACGATGCTATCACACAAAAATCTCCACTTCTTAACTACTTTGCACTTATCTTATCACCATACATGATAAGGTTGAAAATTACAATTTGATTTCAAAATTGTTTTAGTTTTTTATTGACCGAGTATCACTCTTTGAATTCCATTTGAATTCAAAATTGGTGTATTCTTTATTTGAACAAAAAGATTTACGGAATTATCCAATAACTAAATCAAGTACATTTAATGGATTATATTGCGTGATTTTTCAATAATTTATCATAATGAATTATATTCATAAATATGAATTTGATTACAATTTATTTTAATTTGTGTTATATATAAATTATTATTATTAAAATCTTGACGTAAAAAGATGGAAAGATTTGTTTGAATTAAAATTTTGACGTACAAAATTTTTGACGTAATTATATTATTTGTTTGATGTGAAAAAATTTTCAAGAATTTTTTTTATTACGTTGGTATGGACCGAAATTTAATGGAAAGATTGATGGTGATGGTAATTATGTAATGATGCTATCACACAAAAATCTCCACTTCTTAACTACTTTCCACTTATCTTATCATCATAAAAGTTTCGGTCCATACCAACGTGATAATCATTTGTGTTTGGATTGACTGAAATGTATTCCATTTGAATTCAATGTCATTCATTTAAAAAACATAACAAATGCAGAGTACTACGGTGGATAAATCTAGAGTTAACAATCTCATAAATCACGTTTTACTAATCTTATCATGATAATTCGTGCTTCTCTAATAATATGGGATGACGCACCAATGATGCACAAGCATTCTTTCGAAGCTGTACAGACATCGCTGCAGGGTATTATGGGAGCAATTGATCCTTTGAACTTGAACAAAGCGTTTGGTGGGATGCCGATTGTTTTTGGTGGAGATTTTCGACAAATCCTTCCAGTCATTCTAAAGGGTAGCCGTCAGGACATAGTTAATGCTGCCATTAATTCTTCTGACATATGGAGGAGTTGTACTGTGCTTAGGCTTACGAAAAAATGCGCCTTCAGGGACTTGCTAATTCGGATGAATGTGATGAGCTTGCACGGTTTGCAGATTGGATAGCCAACATCGGAGATGGAACTATCATAGGGTTGAATGATGGATGTGCACCTATAGACATACCCGAGGACATTTTGCTTCAGACATCTGATGATCCTATTGCTCAGATAGTTGAAAGCACATGTCCAATGTATAAAGAGGCACCCGACTATCCAAGTTATTTGAAGGATAGGGCTATATTAGCGCCTACGTTGGATGTGGTCGAGTCTATCAATCAGTACATGACATCATTGAATTTGTTGGATGGTCGTATGTACTTGAGCTCTGACAGTACGTGCAAATCGGATTCTAATAATGATTTTTTTGTCTGATCTCCATACGCCTGAGTTTTTGAATAGTATCAAGTGTTCCGGAATACCGAACCATGAGTTGTATTTGAAGATTGGAACTCCAGTCATGTTGTTGCAGAACATGGATCATTCTATGGGTTTGTGTAATGGGACACGATTGGTAGTGACAAAGCTATCGACTCACGTTCTTGAGTGCAAGATACTCACAGGAGATCATGCTGGTGACAACGTGTTGATTCCAAGAATGACCATAACTCCTCTGATGTTAGAATTCCTTTCAAGTTACAGCGGCGACAGTTTTCCATTATGGTTTCTTACGCCATGACTATAAACAAGAGCCAGGGACAATTCTTATCTCATGTTGGCTTATTTCTTAAGAAACCAGTGTTCAGTCATGGCCAGTTATATGTTGCTATTTCCCGTGTCAGTAAATGAAAAGGTTTGAAAATCTTAATTTGTGGCGAAGATGACGTGCCAATGAATCAAACCAATAATGTTGTATATAGGGAAGTGTTCAATAATATATGATTTTTTCAATTTAATGATATGTTTATATGTCTATTCTTATGATCATGATCATTGTCTGCATAACAGTCTAGATAATAATATCTCCGTGCATCGCACGGATGACTACTAGTAGTAGTGAAATGGGCCATGAGTCCGGTTTTTTTTTAGTTACTATTTGGAAGATAAACAAGCAATATGGAGTATGTGATTATCACATGATTACTTCTAGACCTAATTGCTCAAACCTCAACTTCCACTCGAAGTGCGGCCAGTTAAGAGTCACCCATCTTGCATTCGCGGGTGACCTTATTCTTATGTTATTTTCACAAAGTGACCCATTGTCCATTTCAAAATGAACGACAGAAACAAATAATTCAATGAAATAAAATATCGCGTCCTCATCCACCACCACTACAGTCAACATGGATCATACATTAGTTGATCAAAAAATTCACATCTTACCAATAAACTATTAGCAGAACATGTGCACATGCACAAATGTGAAAAAAAATTTATAAAATATATGATATATATACAATATTAAAATTATAAATTTGATGATAGACGTATCACATATTACATATTTAGTCATTAGTAAATGAACAGTGTAAATATAAGCTATTTAACTGCACATATGCAAATAAAGTATTATAAATTACATGTATATTGCATTTTAAATTTGTAAATTTGATGAGGGACATGTCACATTTCATAAAGTAATCATTAGTAAATGAACAATATAAATATAAACTTTTCAACTACACATGATTAGTAAATGAACAATATAAATATAAACTTTTCAACTACACATGAATCACTATATTGATTTCATAAAATTACTGAGCATAGGGACCATGAGCTTTATTTAGCTAGATAAATAATAATAATAAAAAAAAAAAGTTGATAATAAAATATATTAAAAGCGTAAA
>BKCP01004961.1:1399848-1417047 GCA_008636005.1 Striga asiatica | reverse complement strand
TTTTTCAAAACAAACAAGATGCATCTAAGTTGAAAAGTCTTTAATTGTTTTAATAGTATTATAGCAATTAAAAAAGGGGTAAGAATGATGTTCTACGTAATAAAACTGTAAAACTAGGCAAGGAGAAAGCATATAGCTCGCATTCAATCCATAATTCAAAAAAGTAATAAAATTAATCCTATATCAGTTGGAGTTGGCTAATGGAAATTTAAACATATTAAAGATGAATATTTTTTAACTAGAACTTTTAAGTACATAAATAAAAATATATTTTTGGCATTAAAAATTGATATGATAATCTTAATTTTTTTAGTTACAAACTAGTGAGAATTCCGTGCGATGCACGGGGTTTCCGTACTTTAGAACTTTTTTTTTTAAAATTTTATTTTCACAATATATTAGCATGTTGACCCGTTTATATTACTATAAATAATATTTTAACATATATATTTATTTTTTAATACAAAATAATAATAATTTTACATATTTTGGTTCATCATAATAATCAAATATTATTTTATTCAAAAATTTGTTGTTGTATAATGTCATTATTATTTATAACACTTATAGAAGTAATATTTTTTTTTATATAATGATAAATATTTAGTGTATATTAATATTATTTATTGATGTCATTATTTAAAAATATATAAGCAAATTTAATGTTTGTTACGAATGTGATTATGATTATATGTAACTTAAGATTAAATGGAATGTATCAAAAAAACATTTCTTATGATATTTTCCTTTACATGTTTGAATGACTTTGAAATTCAAATTACAAATCAACTGCCAATTTTTCAAAGATTTTCAAAAAAGTCACTGAATGTAGTAAAATTCAAATTTTTAGGCAGGAATTTACTTTCTACTTAAAGCAAATCCTTGTTGCTAAGCTATTATATAGTAATAGATTTAACGCCTTTTAAAGACTTTTAAAAGGCAATAAGTTTGGAGAAACAATTTTACGTACCTGAGTTGCGTTGTTCAAGTCGACTTCACCTGGTACACAAGCGCGATCAGTAAGGTCGGGATTGAATGGATTGCAAAGGTTTGGCATACGAGGGCCCGATTGATTGTAGTAAAACGGGCCGATGTTGGGGGGGAAATTGTTGTTGGAGATATTTGTGACGACCATATTCATCAAGCCGACTAATTGGGACGTGACTTCTTTGCTCTTTGTCAAGGTCTCTTGGGCAGTCGCGTTATCCACGCACGGCAGAATATCGTCTAGAGCTGTATGAGCAGTTGGGTTCTCTACCCACTGGTTCATTGCCACACATGTATCTCCACTCACACTAACAAAATTAAGAAAGATGAGAATTTAAAAAAGGGAGAGAAAAAGACTAACGCTAAGTGCTAACTACATCATGGGTCATATAAAAAATTTGAGCAAGATCCTCGTCTATAGGACCAGTTTTCTTTGAGAATATTTGCAGAATTTGTAGAATGTTATCTACCACATGACTAATTTCTTAATCTCTGTGAATTTGTAGAATGTTATCTACCACAGCAACTAATTTCTTTGAGAATATTGCAGAATTTAAGAATTTGGTAGTTAAGCGTACTTGTGGAGAAGAAGGAAAACGCCACACAGAATGAAAGTTCCTGTCACAAGAATCCATCCAGTAATCACCAAACTGCAACAACGAATGTAAACAAACATGAGACACACTTTGAATTACCGGAGGATGGGTACTATTGTATTTAAGTTTTTATTTTTATTTTATTTTTAGCAAAATAGCTATTCCAACTCACATGTACACAAGAAACTGCAGCCCGAAGATTGAAAATGCTGAAAGTAAGAAACGACACAGCAAGATGGAAAATGTCAGGAGCATATAACAAAAATATAAGTTACAGAATTTATCTCGAGCTTTAAAATATCAGAGATGAGACATACCAAATCCAAGAAACGTCAAAAGAAGCATGACGGCAGAGAGTATGATAAGAGCCAATCTCCTGCAAGAACATTTCATGTTAGCTTTTATAAATTCTAATCGACCATCAACTTCGAAAAAAAAAAGAAAAAAAAAAGGAGACAATAATCTCATTCATTCACTTACACAGATCCGATTAGATTCTTGATCTTTTCAGAATTATCTTCCGTTCTACTGGAAAGCAAGCTAGCGGAGGAATTTATCCTGTTTTGGATTTGATCGATGTCCGTTTGGACATTAGGAGGCAGAAACACTTGATCCACATTAATCTGCTTGGCTGCTGCAAGGTATCCCGACACATTCCTCAAGCTCTCGGACGTTGTATTTGCTTGTTGGACAACATAATCCAACGTGCTTATTGTACTATTGTGAAATTTCCCCTGTCCAGTGTACAAGACTACACATCCAACACTAGGAACACAATGCACAAAATTAGTTCAACCTTTCACAAATAATGCAGAGAGAGAAAATTAGAGATAGAGATAGAGAGAGTACATTGCAGCAATGGTAAAGAGTGTGAGGAAAATGAGAGAGAGAGCATAGGCTATTCTGGAATAGCCATAAGGCTCCCTTCGGCAAAAGCAAAAGCAGCAGCATATTACAGTCAGGCAAATTCCAAAGATCAAGAACCAGACTCCGGCCACCACAAAGAAGGGCACAGCCGTGTAACCCACAGACTGCAATCAATAGATGAACCCATGATAGAAGTGAGAAAACTTCTGAACAGTGATGCCACAACAAAAGATAAATTACATGTTCACAGAAATTGATTCTACAGATCCAATTTTTCTCAAATATGAAGCAATAATTTGACTAGTTTAAAAAAGGGACAAATAGAAAAAACAATATATTCCCCAGGGTAATATTATCAAGTTCATAAACATTACAATTCACGCAAGGAATTCAAAGTCGGGAACTTTTAGGACTTACAGCCCAGTAATGGCGGTTGCTTATGTTCCAGCCGCCCCTATACCTATGAAAATCATTCAGAGGATCTCTCCTGTTGGTTCTCTTCGCGGCCAAAGCCAGAGTCGAATTTACTTCTTCTGTACTTGAATTACTATCAACAAGCGACCTTCCTCTTCTAGCAAAAGAAAAAACCACCCCATTTTTCCCTGTGACAATTTATTAAACAGGAAATTAAATAAAAAATAAAATCTTGCTGAGGGAGGGAGAAATAAGGAGTTATGAAATTAAGCAAGAAAATTACCTGAAGATTGGAAACTGGCAAAAGGGTTCTCTCCCTCGAACGATGATGAAAAGGGTGACGAGGAAAAAACGAGGAAAACTATTACGAGGGACAACAAAAGAGGCCTCAAACAGAGCATCGCTTGTTTGTTCGATTACGAATGCGCTCCGCTTCTGGAAATTTCTTTTTCTTTAATTGATTTCTTGAATATACGGTGAGAAAGTTTTCAGTTTTTCAAAACAATTATAGAAACCCTGCGCATAACAGAGAGAAATCGAGATTTTGAGATGATAGTTTATGTGCGGTTCTCTAAATTTTTTCTTTACACGCACTGGAAGTGTGAAAGTGGAGAGAATATGTCGGAGGAACAGTTAAGGTGGGATATATGAATATTGTGTTTTATTTTTCTTTTCCGGTTATGCCCTTGTTTTAGCACACGTGGCTAACATCAGTAATGACAACATTTATGCTCTTACTTATTATTATTATTATTATTATTATTATATTATTATTATTATTATTATTATTATTATTTGTTTCATAAAAGAGATGGAAAGGAACTTATGAAGCTTTATGCTAATAAATGAGGGGTTGATAATTTAGTTGAAATTATTAGGGAGCTAATAAGTGGATTTTGATAAAGTCATTACTGACATTGAATGTGTTCAAGCTTAACAAAACCACATACATGATTTTCAAATTGATATAAGATTATTCAAGCATAAACATGACCAGAAATTCTATGAAGTCAGCGAATGATTCTCTTATAGAGTCATCCCTAATTTGATGCACCGACATTTGTCTGAAGTGTATTTTAGGACACAGTCAATACACTATTAGTAAATAATTAAGGATGATTTTATAAGTCGTATCATTCGATGACTCAATAGCAAAACCGTAAACATGAGTATCCAAATATCAGTTTTTATCGTATTACCTATTAAGCCCGTCACAAAGTTGCACAAGTTAACCTATAATGCTTTATTTCATTTGAGAAAATGACTACATACCCACCGTTAACCCATTAAAATGAGTTCATCAATCATGTGTCGAAATTTCATGATTTTAACTCTATTTACATCATTTTTGGTATGCTAAATTCATGAAATGTTAATTCGTGTTCACCTTGAGCAAGAGAACAAAACTATAAAAAATTAAAAGATCATCATTTTAAAGTAAATTCATTAGTGTCCCTCGCAAAACATGTTGATATTCATGAATTGATTAAATTATAAATATTGCATTTTTTACGTGGCTGATTGATACATCTTAATTCATAAAATATGTCAATTTTGGCATTGGAGCATTTTCATAAGCACTACGATAATAAGTGGGTGTTAATTAAAAAATTTTATTTAAGATTTTGAAAAAGGAGAAATTTTACTTATTTTTTTTTTAAATTAAATTCTTAAACAATTTAAATTATAAGTTTATTTTTATTTAAAGGAAATTCATTACAGTTCGCTCGTATTTTCTTATAACACTTTTTCTAACTCGCGTCATATAATTTGTTTGATAGGTAACTTATTTAATTAATAAATAATAATTTTATTATTTTCTACGTAAATGTATATATTTTTTATTTACAATATGAATGTCAATCCGAAAATCGTAAAATGATGAATATACCATTTATAGAGTTGTAAATGAGTCGAGCCTCGAACTTGATTATGACTCGTTTATCAATATTAACAAGTCGCGTTCGAGCTTATCTCGAGTTTTAACGAGTTAAATTATAAAAAATTATATAAAAAAAATTATTTTTGAGGCTTATAAAGCCCAGCCGAGCTTGACTCGTTCACCAAACAAGTCGACCCCAACTCACGAGCGACTCGTTTCGTTTAACAACTCTATTCATATATAAGTATAACTGACTTATAAAAAATTATTAATTTTAAATATATTTATATTTATAGTTTAAGTTGGCAAAGTTTTATAATTTCAATATTTAGTATGAATAAAAATTCAAATTTGTATGGACAAACACCATAATTTAAAGCAACTGATTACTAAACACACATAATATACTTAATAACAATCAAGAAAAATAAAACATAAATAAATCAACATTGAAAGAGTTATATTTTTGGCAATGAAGTTCAAAAATTAATATAAGTGAAGATATATTCTTGCAAGCATGAGAAATAAAAAGGGAAGTTCTTTTATTTATATTTATATTTATATATTCGAATATATTTATATTTATATTTATATATTCGATTTATATACATATATATTAGATTTACATGATCTTATTATGGATATATTTTGTAGGAAATCATATAAGAAGGAAAGAGAAGATAGAGATCTACACCTACCATATCTCTTTGGATAAACTTGGAAGGAAATCAAAAACAAAAGGAGTGCTATACTTGGAGAACACTCCACATCCTAGGGATTGTATATATACCTGCTTGAAGAACGAATTTTGGAGAGCTGAGAGCATCACATTCTATTCCATATTCGAGCTGCAAGTTTTTTGTGTTTTATTTTCGTTGGTCAGTTTTTCGGTGTTCTTACGTCATCGAAGAACTGAAGTCTGTTTTGTTTTCTTTTCTTTGTTTTTCATTCAAACACTTGTGTGATCAGTGCTTAGGGATTAAGTACTGTATTTAGCTCGAGGGATTCGAGAGGTAAAATCCACGGGACGTGGTCGGAGAAGTAGTTGATAGAATCGTGTGTAGTTGTGGCTAGACTAGAAGGGAGTTCGAGTCGTGTAAGTCCAAACTATAAAGTGTGCACAAACGGTTTATCAATGAAAGAGCTCTGAGGGGAAGTGGGACGCTTCCCTGAAGAGTTTTTAAATCTTCGATTTATTGCTTCCGCATTTTATAATTTTTGTTTTAGTTCGTACTACAAAGTTAAGCGCACTCGTTACAAAATACCTACGTTTCAAACATCAATGGAGTGAAACTGTGAAAGTCGCTGACTCGCTAATAAACTTCAGAAATCGTGTCATGTGGGATTTTTTAGGTCAGGACAAAAGACACTTGTTATTCACTCAGTTCGCCCTATCTCATCATTCTCCATCTGTCTACTTTCTGAAGCACACGTCACCGTTCAAACCACACATTGGAGGGACATTTTTTATTATATTAAAATGCTAATTATTATTATTATATCATAAAAAACAACCAAGTGACCAACTACACGAAAGGAATCAGAATTTTCATGCTGGCAAGTGGCAACACGAGTAGTGATTGTATTTATTCAAAGCATTAGGTAGGCGCTTATATAGATTTAGGAATTTCGATAAGGGGGTCCGATTTTAAATGTTATAACGAGCTTATAGTTTAAGTCCAAATACTCATTTCATGTAAAAATATAATTAAAAAAATGTAATTACTATAAATATAAATATTGATATGTGTACCATCAAGTTTTTAAAACTTAGAATCCGTATCACCCTTAAACTTTTAAAAAAGTTATAAACAAAAAAAAATATGAGATTTTTTGTATTTATAATTTTAACTTCAACATCTATAGTTTATGGGCAATGGTACAAGCAATTTTTTTCTTTCATGACAGCATCGGGGTACAAAAATAAGATTTTTTTTTTGTTAAAGATTGATTTAAATTGAACTTTTGCATCACATTGCATAACATTTTTGTTGATAAAAACTTATCAAATAAACATTATTTTAAGAAGAAAATAGATTAATTTAAACTATGTGATTAAAAAGAGTAGATAATTTTACTCTTTTTTCTCAGGCCTAGGATTTCACTCCCAGTAGGGGAGATAATTTTAATCGCAATCCCGATCCCATATATAATGCCTAGCACGTGACAGGGCGTGGAGTATTAGGTTGCCGCGGCGCGGGGGAGTACCGCAGCGTGGGGGCGTGCTGGGCAACTTCTGAGGGCCCGCGAAGGGTTGCCGCGCCGCGGCGCGTGGGGATGCTGGCTCGGCTGCGCGATTTTTGCGTTTTGGGCTCGTTTGGGCTTGTTCGAACTTGGAATTGAGTTCCATTTTTTCCTATGCGTCGCTAACGAAGCCTTTCTAAGCAATTGTGCTTTTAAATCCAAGTTATTCTTGAAAACCTATTCTCTCAAAGCTTTTTACTTGAAGGTGACGGCTTCCGTGCACGACTTCACATATCGGGCCCGTCCGGACTCGTCCGAACTCATAATCGAATTCCGTTTTTTCCTACTTGTAGCCAACGAACCCATCTATTTAATTTTACCTGGTCCACTTATCATAAAAAATAAATTCTCCCGAAGCTTTCGACCTGCACACCATAAACTAAGAAAAAAACCGAAAAAACATACGGAAAACACAAGAAAAACCAAGATAGAGGAAAACACACAATAAACTACAAAACGATATAAAAACTAACTAAAAGACCTAATATGGAGGAAAAAGAAAGAAAAAAATAACAAGAAAAAATGCAACAAAAATTGGACAAACAATGTTGTCACCTCTATTGGTATGAGTTATCTTGAACGTGAGCCGGCATTATGTACTCCAATATGAAAATATCTAGTCGATCAAAGAGATAAAATGAGACAAGCTTATATTAAGATGAGACTATATCAACCTGTCAGGAATGAATATCCACTGATGAAATATAGAGCTCAAAATCGAAGATTTCAAAGCAATTGATTCAAGAAGTTTACTTGGCTGGAGTACTATCATTCTAAGGATCATGCATTTTGCTTCCCGAGTTTCTTGTTCGAAAATAAGTAAGCTCGAAATCCAGCATTTACTACAGAGTGATTCAAGTATTGGAAGCGAGTTAGTGACAGAGACGTGTGCTCATTTTTACTACATATTGGAGGCCCTACTTCATCGCATAATAATGTTGCAGCCTCCATTGATTGTTTGATGAATGTGCCTCGTCATACTGGTAAACTAATCAATGCACAATCTTTAGAGGATAAACAAAAGAATAGATCGAGGCTAACAACAACCATGAAAGCATTCAATGTCTCACATTGCAGGCATGTGAATTTAGAGGACATGATGAATCTCCATTATCAACTAAAAGTTTATCAAAATAATAAAGTTCATGGGAATAGTGAATGATAGTATTGGAGATGTATTCTTAGAGAATGCTCAAGAAATGCAAAGTATATTTTTCCAGTAATTCATAAAGATGTTCTGAATATTCCTGTTCACCGCGTGAGATCCAAAATTCTTAAGGAAGTTGGAGCCGCGAAATTCTGCATTTTAGTGGATGAAGCGAGAGATAATTCCAACAAAGAGCATATCACGATTGTGTTGAAGTTTGTCGATATTGATTGCTTTATATGAGAAAGTTTATTTGCTATTGTTCGTGTATTTGATACAACTGACGCGACACTTAAGAAAGAAATATTGGATGCTTTAAATCAATATGATTTACAAGTTCACAATATGCGGGGATAGGGTTATGATGGTGCTAGCAACATGTGTGGCTCGTAGAATGGAGTGCACGCTCTATTCTTGAAAGATCGTCCGAGTGCATATTGTCATTGTTTCGCGCAACAAATTCAACTAACATTGGTTGCAGCTGCTGAAAAAAAAATCCATTTGGTTATATATTTTTTTTTTCAAAATTGACTATTATCGATAATCTTATAAATACCTCTCTCAAATGACATTACGAGTTGTAAGTTGCTAAAAAATAAAATAAAATTACACAACTAGTAGCAATGGGAAATGCGATACATATTTATGAATGATTGATATTAATGATTTATAAAATTGCTCAATAAAATCTTATAATTTTTATTTTAATTACAATTATTCTAACTTTCTCAGTTTATGAATGATTGATATTAATATTTGTTTCTGCAAGTGATTTCTAAATTATGTTACCTTTTGATTTATGAGTTATGACTCATTTATAAAAGGATTATGCATAATTTAATTTTCTACAAAATTTTCAAAACGTATATCATCAAACATGTAAAAGAGTCGACAAGCTTGTATGGATCCAAAGTCCATCCATTTTATAATGGACATATTATATTGGGCTTCAACAAGGACCTTTTCCAAAGTCTAGGCCCACGTATTAATAAGCGCTACATATGTGTGGAGTCCCGAATTGAAGAGCTTCACTGTCGTTCTTTGCAGATTAGGGTTTCTTGCTGCCGCCTCACTCGTGCACGGACGCTCCTAAGCTCACATCCATGGCGGCGGAACAGGTTCTACTCTGATCCATCCAATTCGAATTGATCACTGGAAATCTACCTTTTTTTCTTTATCCATTTATATGATGAGCTCTGTCTATCATCTCTCTTCTCGTAAACCCTGATGTTTGTCACTGTAAATCACGGGAAAATGTTAGTCACTGTATATTTCACTGTCTTCACAATATCATAATTCTTGTAATGAACAAAAGATTCGATGAGTGAAGAATGTGACATGAAGCCGAGATGAATATTGGAGTCATTGTGCGTATTTCTGTGTTGGAGGGTGGGTGTGTATTTCAGTATCTCGATTGATCCGTGTTTTTCATTATAGGTGATGTAATCTGATTTTTGAATGATACTGGATACACATTTCTTTATGATTTTTTTTTTCTTAATTTTTCAGCATAACTATGTGTGATTGTATTGTTGTAAATTAGTGACTAGTTAGTGAAAAAGGAATTCAACTGAAAAATCTCTATATATGTATATATACAAATGTACATAATATTCTTATTTTAATTAAGTGCTAAAACTTCTATATTTACTAAACAATTGCCCCAACATATATATATTAGCTTTTATCATTTATTTTCATTATTTACAAGAAATATATCTGGTGGTGATCTAAATATTTCATAATTGAATTGAATTGCAGACAGAAAAGGCATTCTTGAAGCAGCCCAAGGTCTTCCTTTGGTAAGAGAATGCTTATGCGTTGTTAATTTTGTGAATGTGGTAATCTTATTAAACCTGAGGGCACACTTGGTTGTTGAGGAGCTGTAAAATGTTATACATATGCTCATCTTTCTTAATGATTGTTGTCAAAGAGTTCCTTATTTTGTTTATTTTTGCAACAAAATGCTGGTTATCTAAGAAATATATGCAACATTTTTAATCATCTCAAACATGTTGCCATTTTTTTTTGTTCCATTATATTTATAGCTCCAAGAAATCTGGGAAAGGAAAAGCTCCTGGAAAAGGAGGAAACCGTTACTGGAAGAGCATTGGATTGGGTTTTAAAACACCACGAGAAGCCATTGAAGGTCCAACTCTATAATTATATTAGATTTGATTCGTTTCTTATATGCAATGTTGTCATCCTCAGAAAGTAGTGCCGCATTTTTGGTTCTACTTGGTTTTCAGTGATTTGGCTCAGTAACTCTTATATTTTCTCTACATGTGTTATTGGAAGTGGCACCTGATTCATATGACCCTCATGTTTCAATTTCAAAACTTTAAAATTCCAGTATATATTGGCACTATACGTTATATGATATTCTATACGATCCTACTTTATTATGACCATGGAGCCCACTAATAGGCCTTTGCCTTTGTCTTAATGAAACTAAATGAATATATCGATGCACACAAGTAATATACTGATTTCAGATTTTAGGAGTGGTTTGGGTTTGTAAAAGCTAGATTTTTGTGTCCAACTTCTACCATATTAGACATGTCAAGCAGGAGAACTATCTTCGTGGTGTTTTCTTGGCCAAGTGTGCGGGGATGATTTGTTGGGGGGTTCTCAGCCAACTTTGGCAGCTCTTCTGAACAATGTTGTGTAAATGTGTTCAAGTTGCTTTGATAAATCAACTGTTACTAGACATACAAAGTAGAATGTAGTGTGACAGATTTTGAAAGTGTAGGGATACTTGAAGTATTGACAAGGATAAGACATAGACTAGAAATGAGGTCAGTAGTTAGTTTCTCTTCAAGTTACTAAATGCCAAAAGACTTTCTTACATGCCTCTTTCTAGTTAGTTTCATATTTCTGTCAGTATTCCATTGAGAATTCCTGCAGTTAAATGGCATTACACTACTTTTTTCTTTTTTTTTTTNATTGCTATAGGGTTTTATGAAATTAAACTTTCTTTCTACAGGCACATACATTGACAAGAAATGCCCGTTCACCGGCAGTGTATCCATCAGAGGCCGTATTCTTGCAGGGACCTGCCACAGTGCCAAGATGATAAGAACTATCATTGTTCGGCGTAACTACCTGCATTGGGTGAAGAAGTACCAAAGGTATGATTTATTCTGTTCAGGATTTTGCTATTTTCTCATGGTGGTTTTGTCTAATTGTTTCGTGTTGATGTATAGATATGAGAAGAGGCATTCAAATATTGCTGCACACATATCTCCCTGCTTCCGTGTTAAAGAGGGTGACCATGTCATCATCGGCCAATGCAGGCTAGTTATCTCATCATGTTTTATTATTAATTTTCACGAGTTTGTAAGTGTAGCACTTTTTTATGACATCATTCTATGACCTTTCAGGCCCTTGTCAAAAACGGTGAGGTTCAATGTCCTTAAGGTGATTCCGGCTGGTTCTTCCGGTCGTGGGAAGAAGGCTTTCACAGGAATGTGAGTTTGGGAATTCTAACGTTTCATTTTAATTGTCAACGGGTTTTGAAATGAAGGGTTTAGAACGTTTGTTTCAGTTGGATGGTGTTACTAAGAATTGTTCTTGTTTTGAAGTTTTGTGCATTTTAAAAACTATATTATGTGCCCTTCTATTTAGATATTTCTCAAATTTTGAAGGAGTTTCATTTGTAAGAGTTTAACAATGCTATTTAGTTTGACGTTTAGCTCGTCGATGCGAGTTTTAAAACATTTCCTGCTCTCTTATTGAATTATATACATGGTATGCACTAAGATTATAGAGATAATCTAGTTAGAAGCTTGGACATCAAATTGATAAATGAATTAACAAATGCTCTGCTCGGGCCTCCGAAATCAGTCAATCCGGTTAACCTAATTTGTGAAGTGAATTATAATGATTTGGTTGACTTTGACCAAATGATGTTTTTGCAAGTGGAAATTTATGTATACTAATACTATGAAATTCATATTGCTAGGAAATAAGGTAGGGATAAAATTTATTTGCATGTTGGTTGTAGCTGAATTGTCTATGCTGAACTTGGATGGATGGTTGCTTGGAAAATGCCCTGTGATTTACTAAAATTGTGAGTGCGAATATTCATTTGACTTCTTACAAAGTATAGCATTTAGACTTGGACAGTGAGATTGTGAAATATAACCAAACACCATATTCTGAGATTGACGAGGACTTGGTATTTGTGATGTTGAGTTCTCATTGATGCAACTTACCCTCTCTTATTTATTTATTTTATTTCTTGTGTTCTAAGTTTATGGGAAAATGTTGAAATATTGGCCTGTCGGAAAATTTTTTATTTTGGACGGATGGATATAAATTTTTAATTCAAAATTCACTATTTATCTCATCCAACTCAATTCTGCTTGATATTATTAATATAACTAATAATATCAATTATATATTACTACATATTTTTCAATAAAAGTCATTATTTATCAACTCACATAGTTTTAATTATCAAACTATTGGAGAGGGTCTAAAAAGGCTAATAATATGCATGATAATGTAAAAGCTGAAGAGACAAAAATGAGATGTTTATGTTTATTTTTATTTTTTTTCCTTGGGTTATATTTGAACTGTGGTTCATTAATTCCTTAAAAGGCATCTCACAACTTTTTTTGTTACTTTGTGCCAATTGTGTTTAGCAAAACACCAAAATAGTGTTTCAATGGAATTGGAACTAATGCTTTAAAATACCATACCTCACCTAATAGGCTAATACGTTTACAAACAGCTATTGGTTCTATTAAAAATGATACTACAAATATCGAAAAAATAACAACAATAATAATAATACTGGATTGTGAAATTGTACAAGTAAAAATATTGGAAAGTATAGGTCAAAATACTGAAAAGTAATACCAATTATTAGATATTTATATAAATAATAAACAGTGAACTTGTGTTTCCATCTATTGACAAATAAACACGAAATGTATTGGAATGCAGTTGTGTTACCAGCTATTGGTTCGATATGTATAAATACAAAATATAAGAAAATTATAATATTGGATTATACTGAAGTTGTCCTGTAAAATCCGGCACAATTACCAAGAAATCATGACAATTAAAAATAAAAATATGAATAAAAGAGAAGTTAATTATTGACTTAAAAAATTAAAATTTAAAATTGATTATCTTGTTTGATCGTATTAAAAAAATGAAACTTAGGTGGTTTATTCTGTTGGGATATTGAGTGACATTTAAAGACTTTTTGAGTTTTTTTAAGATTTTCAGAAGGAATCCCGTGAAATCTTACTCTGACATGATTGGTATAATGGAATGGAATTTCGTAGGAATAGAATGAATTGAAGAATGTAATGATTATAGGAATGGAATGAAACAAGTTTTGTCATTGATGCGTTTGGTATGCAGAAGGAATTGGACTTGAATGAAATGACATTATTATTTTTTATTATAAAAATAAATAAAAGCTTTTCTTAAAAAATAATATACTTTTTAATAAATTTTATACAAATGCTTTTTTTAATAATATATAAAAATAAAATAATATATTTTTTAATAATATAAAAAATAATATATTTTTAGTAATATATAAAAATAAATTAATATATTTTTAATAATATAAAAAATAATATATTTTAATAATATATAAAAGTAAAATAATATATTTTTAAATTATATATAAAAGATAATATATTTTTAAATTATATATAAAAAGTAATATATTCTTAAAATTAATATATTTTTAATAATATATATTTTTTATATTTTTAAATAATATATTTTTAATAATATGTTTTTAATATATAAAGAATAATATATTTTTAATAATATAAAAAAATAAATAACATATTTTTAAATTATATATTAAAGTGATTTTTTTAGTTTTATTTTTATATAAGTATTTAATATATCTAATTAAAAAATAAATAAAAGTAAGTTTTCAATTTTTTTATTTAATTTTTTTATAATAAATTTATTTAATTTATTTAATCATGATTTATAATATATATATATATATATTATATTTATTTATTATTATTATTTTTTAATTTTATTTTTGGAAAAATTGATTCCTACACAAATGTGAATGATGAAAACATTCCATTTATGAATTGCTAATCCCATGGAGATAGGTTTTGCCATTCCCATTGGAATGGTCATTCCTTTCCAAAAAATATACCAATCATGATTTAAGGAATGAGTAAAGGAATGATTATTCCATTCTCATGTCATTCCTTCCTACCAATCATGCCATAAATCCTAAAAGGTCTTAACGAAGCATCCCAGCAAATCCTAAATCCTAAATCCTAAAAGGTCTTAACAAATCGTAACGTCAAATAAGTTAGATACCTCACGATTTTATAAGGCTTTTTAAAATTCCAAATCGATACAGACTTTTTCTGAGAATTCTAAATTAAATATACAAGGATTTCTAAAGTCTTAAACAATCTTTAGAAACCTAATTAAATATTAGTATAACTAACACAATACAGTATTTAATTAAAACACCAATTGGAACGACTTTTATTATTTTTTTTTATAAAACATACATGGAAATTAAGAATTATTACGCAAATTTAAAAGTCATAAAAATATAAAAGAAATTTCCTTGCGAATTCCACCCTATTTATAATCTTAAAAAAAAAAATGCGAGAGATCTCTTCGATTAATAAATAAATCAATAACAGAAATACCACCCCATATAATATGATTCTTTCTGATGACTTTTTCCTCAAGAAAAGACAATTTCACCTCAACAAAGGAATGCTGTACGTACCACTTAACTACCCAGAAATTGCCAAAAGTAAAATTGTTAAATACTAAAAATAATGACCAATCAATTACAGTCTGTTTCATTATAGGAAAAAAAATAAAATCCCTATCTCTATGGAGTTCCTATATCGTAAATATCTCTATATATATTCGTTCTCCCAATGAAACAGTCTCACCCCTAAAACTCCGAAAAACTGAAACAAAAACGCCGGCAAGCATGTACAGAGTCGCAAGCGCGTCGGAGTACCTGGTGGTCACCGGCATCGGAATCCGAGACATCAAGCTCGCGAAGAAGGCATGGATCCTCCCCGGCCAGTTCTGCTCCAGGTTCGACCTCTCCCCTGTCAACTACACCTTCGAGGTCCAGGCCATGAGCGCCGAGAAGCTCCCCTTCATCCTCCCCGCCGTCTTCACCATCGGCCCCCACGCCGACGACCCCCCCAGCCTCCTCAAGTACGCCAGGCTCATCGCCGCCCACGATAAGAACTCCAGGCACCTCCACGAGCTCGTCCAGGGCGTAATCGAAGGTGAGACCCGCGTCCTCGCCGCCTCCATGACCATGGAGGAGATCTTCAGGGGCACCAAGGAGTTCAAGAAGGAGGTCTTCGAGAAGGTCCAGCTCGAGCTCAACCAGTTCGGACTCTGGATCTACAACGCCAACGTCAAGCAGCTCGTCGATGTCCCTGGCCACGAGTATTTCTCTTACCTAGGGCAGAAGACGCAGATGGAGGCGGCCAATCAGGCTAGGGTTGACGTGGCGGAGGCCAAGATGAAGGGGGAAATCGGATCCAAGCTGAGGGACGGCCAGACGCTTCAGAACGCGGCCAAAATCGATGCCGAGACTAAGATAATTTCCACGCAGAGGCAGGGGGACGGGAAGAAGGAGGAGATTAAGGTCAGAACGGCGGTCAAGGTGTTTGAGAACCTCAAGGAGGCGGAGGTGGCAGAGGCCAACGCGGAGCTGGCGAAGAAGAAGGCTGGCTGGGCAAAGGAGGCGCATGTGGCGGAGGTCGAGGCCAACAAGGCCGTGGCACTCAGGGATGCCGAGCTGCAGAAGGAGGTTGAGCGGATGAACGCGATGACCACGACCGAGAAGCTCAAGGCCGAGTTTCTGAGCAAAGCCAGCGTCGAGTACGAGACCAAGGTTCGGTTCTTCCTCTTTTGTTACTTGTTTTGTTCATTCGTATTCTCTGTATAAACTGAATCCTGTTCGTGGTGATTGGAAAAATGGATGTAGAATAGACTATGCATTTATAAATATGGGAGATGAACTGTAAGTGTTGTCATCTACTCTTATGGTGTTTTTTCTTATTTAAGAGGCTGTTTCTTCCATAAGTAGAACAATTTGAGCCTTTGTCTGATAGTCAAAAGAGAAAAAAGAGGACCCCATCTTCATCCTTTGGTTTTGAAAGGCGTAGTAGCATGCATAGTTCTTATTTATCCAAACATAAGTATAGCAATTGGAGTCTTGTTGCAGCACCCAACAAATTAAACAATGTGAATCCACAGAAATCCTTGTTTGCTTTTCACTGTTACATTCCAACCTTGAGCCCTCAAACAAGACAATCAGGCTCCCCCCCTTTTGTGAATCCGAATCTGAAACATTTTCCTGATGATCCTTTTTTCCATCCTAAAAAAAACCAGGTGCAAGAGGCCAACTGGGAGCTGTACAAGAAGCAAAAGGCTGCCGAGGCATACCTATACGAAAAGGAGAAGGAAGCCGAGGCCCAGAAAGCCTCAGCCGAAGCAGCCTTTTTTGGGCGCAAGCAGAAAGTTGACGGAGACTTTTACGCCAAGCTGAAGGAGGCCGAGGGGCTGAAGGCCCTGGCAGAAGCTCAGGGGACTTACATTCGCACCCTTATGGATGCAATGGGCGGCGACTATGCGGCCCTAAGGGACTACTTGATGATCAGTGGTGGCATGTTTCAGGAGGTGGCAAAGATCAATGCGCAGGCAGTGCATGGGCTGCAGCCCAAGATCAGCATATGGACTAACGGCGGCCATGGACAGGGAGAAGCTGCTGGCAGTGATGCTATGAAGGAAGTTGCCGGAGTTTACAAGATGCTGCCGCCGTTGTTCAAGACTGTGCAGGAGCAGACAGGGATGGTGCCACCGGCTTGGATGGGCACGATTACTGACAAGAATTGAGATTTGGAGGAGTGGAGTTAGTTCTTCTTTTTCACAACTGTCTTTTTTCTCATTTATGGCTATGGGGGACTTTTAGTATGTTTGCAGTGATGTTGATGACAAGGACATACTTTTGCTGCTTACTTCTCTTACCTTATTATGGTCATTGCTCATGGGCGTGCTCTTTTCTT
>BKCP01004961.1:1366878-1393862 GCA_008636005.1 Striga asiatica | reverse complement strand
CATGTAAGTTACAAATATGTCGAGTTCTCATGGAGTACGACCACCAAAGCGAAAAAACGTAGCATCTACTAGTAATCATCCATTGTCGACGCCAACGATATACCCGAACATTTTAGATCTACCCAATAACGTATCTCCAGGGGAATGGAGCCGGGTGACGATTGATTTGTCGAGAAAAGTGTGTATTTTATATATTTATTAGAGTATTCACCACCATGTACATCGCACGTGCACTTACTAGTATCAATAAAAATGAAAGTTACGAAATAGACAAAAACTAAAACATTTGAATCAATCATCTAAAAAGGTCGAATCTAGATTATCTAGTAGAACTCCACACAAACACATTAAGAACTAGCAAATAAGTAGAATAACATCATGACTAGGGCTGCAAACGAGTCGAGCCGAGTCGAATATAGACTTTGTCGAGCTCGGTTTTTTTCATTGCTCAAGCTCGACGAGCCATAAAAATGACGCTCGATCTCGACTTGTGAAACAAATGGAAATGCTCGAGATCGACTCAATGCTCGAGATTGGTTCGATGTTCGAAATCGACGAGTTCGGCTCGAATTTTAACAACTATAAATTATATACCTATGACAATTTTGTGAAATACATATATATAAAAGGTATTTAAGTATTTTACCGCATATTTTAAACCGCTCGACGAGTGGTTCGACCTTTGGAAATTTGGGCTCGAGATCGAATCGATAACATACTCGAGCTCGAGTCGAGCTTTGACTCAAGCGCTCGCGAGCAACTCGCTAGCCGCTTGACTCGTTTGCAGCCCTAATCATGACACAATTATTGTCACCGCAATCTATAAAGTTGAAGGCAGATACCCAAGACATAGAGGACCTTACTTTTGATTTGAAAACGCCGAAACTCCTTGGCGTCAATCGGTAAGCGGAAAAGTCTTACTAGGAGATCCCATCCAACTCGAGCCCGAAAGTTGGATTATAAGGGTGAAGTTCGCTGCAGAAAACTCGGAGTCTCGGAAACGAGGAAACTAGAGGAAATGGCTAGAATACGTTGATCTTAAAGGAAATATTGAACTTCTTTACTATGGGGTGAAAGTGTTTGTTTCATGCTGTTTTTATGGTATTTACTAGTGCTGTACTCACCAATACTTGGAAAGGTATTGATGATTCAAGGTTCTTTATTTTTTATTTATAATTGGTTGCTCAGCCTGTTATTCATTGTCTTTTTATCAACAATAATACCTTCTAATCATGGCTACTTCATAAAACACCGTTTAAAAACAAGTACACTAATCACTAATCATCATTGTCTTCATACCTCATTGTTCCAAATTCCCAACACCAGATCAGATGCTACTGAGATGTATAAACTAAACACTAATCATCATTTATTCACAAATGTCGAAACATGTAAAAAAAAAAGGTAAAACTAGGATGAACCTACGTGCACACATACAACTGTCTGGTCTATTTTTCGCGTATGAAATTTATAAACGTGACCAACGGTTGAAGTGGAATAACGACTAACGGCTGAACGTATCAAACTTGACGAGTGTTGCCCTTTTCACCTGCATTGCTTCTCAATCAAATCAATTTGAGCTGGAACCAAATTTCAAAAAAAAAAATGGAATACGAAAGAAGTATGAAAGTGTCGACATTCAGAATACCTTTTCCGCTTGCTTTTCAAAGACGTTGACGAAGAAGCATTGCTGTGCCAGTTCCTCTTCCTTTGATTAATGAACCAGTTGTTTATCTGCTTCAGTTGCAATCCTGTTTCTTGAACAAGTCTCGCCTTGTCCTCCTCCTGCAAGAAATCAACGATCAGATAAGAGAAAAATTAGAAACATTCGTTAGCAAAAATAACGGGTGGTTTTTGTAATATGTATACGTAATGTGGTTCGAGTGAGATTCTGAAACATACTGTTGGATATGGCCACTTTGAGTGAGACTGCCACCAAGCTTTCAATACTGAAGTCGTGTCACCAGGAAGTTTTCCTGCTCGTCTCTTGCGCAAGATCTCTTCCCGAATATCCACGATTTTCTCCTTGTAACCCTGTTACGCGGTGGACCAAAATAAAATGTGCATAAACAAGCATAAATTTGTGGAAAATGCTCCTAATGAAAAATTGCCACGTCAGCATTTATGGATTACATCTAAGGGTCCATATCAAACTAAAACATCCAATGATTGATATTAAGAGAACATAATCATATCTTAATTTGTATGCAGATATTAAAAGAGAGACTAAGGGGCAAATGGGGATGATATAATTTAGAATGGCTTATTTGTCTAACAAAACAAGCATTGAAAAGAAGGTGAAAAAAATGAGCAACATACGTTCTTGAGTTCGTGCTTGAGCTCTTGTCTTACACGCTCCATTAAAGATCTCTCGTTCTCTGTTGGGATCAAAGGACCAAATCCCATACTGTCAGCACCATCAAAGCTTCCATCGAACAAATTCATATCACTATCATCCAATTGATCATCCTCATCGTCTGACATTGTGGCTCCTGTCCCTTCTCCAGGCGAAACTCCTGCTCCAAAAATTAAAAAAAAAAAATAAATAAATTATTAACAAATGGAATTTGATTAAAAGAAGATGGATATAGTGATGAAACTTCACCTGTTAAGCTTTGTAAAGATTGCTCGATCTCCCAGCATGCCATAACTGCTTCCATTGCATGAACGCGCACATGCTGCTGCAGCTGCTCTTTGAATTGACATAGCAATATCACGTAATGTGTCTGCAAGTACACAAGAGGTTAATGGTTAGATTAAAAGCATGTTTTTTGAGAGGAAAAGGGAAAGAAGAAGAAAAAAAAAAAAAAATCGATTGGTTTTTATGTTAGACCGAGGATTGTTTATCTATATATCTTAATCCCCATTTAAGAGAGACATGAATACCACATTCAAACATTCTGGAGACAATTTTTTAAATCAGACATTTAATTTCTTCAATCCAATGGATTGATTATTTGTTTACATCCCATTAGATGATAGTAAAGAAACAATATACAAAAAAAATATGCACCATAGGACAAAACTCAAAAGAAATCAAAGAAAAAACGATGAATTGAAGACAGGACAACAGAATTTAAATGAAGAAAGAGTAAATTCAAATCAGAAAGTTCATTAAACGATAAAAAATAACAACAAAGAGAGTAGAATACTACCAAATGCACAAAAAGGAAAGACACGGCTGAACATAAATCTTATCCAAAGAAGTGAAAACAGAAACAGAAAAGTCCTCACCATAAACTGATCGAGCTCCTTGTCGTCTCCGGGGTTTCCACGGCCAAGGGTAGAGTACTTTTCCACCACCTGCTGCGACTGTGCCAGCTGGGCGTCGATCCTCGGCAGCTGATCTACGGGGGTAGCAATCCTCAGGCACGCCACGTGTGCAGACAGGAGCTGCTCGTACAGCGGGTGGGACAAAATATCCGCCTTGCACCTCGCGCTCTGCCAGTCAACAGCCCCTCCGCCGCCCAAATCGGCGGACTCGTGGGAGATGGCGGCGGCGGCGGCCATCATCGAGTCGCCGGAGACCTGGACGTCTTCCCCTGCGCCGCCGCTCCGCTGGAGGATCGGGCGGGAGAGCCACTGGCTTGCCGCGGCGGCCGGCGAGGCGGAGGTGTCGGCGGCGTCGGTGTGGAGGTTGAGGAAATTGGGGCCGCCGGCGGCGGAGGTGGGGAACTGGGCCTGCTGGCGGAGGACGGCGCTGTTGAGCCAGGCGGCGGCGGTGGGGGGCGGGCGCTGGGGCTTTCCGTCCGGCGGGGGGAGCTGCTCCGGGAGGATGTTCCGGAGGACGGAGGGATTTTCCGGAAGGTGGTGGTCGGAGAACTGGTGGAGGCCCATTTCTTGAGGTAAGTGGTTGGGGAAGGCCATGGGGCTCTTGAGATAAGTACTGTCAACAAATTTCAGATATTAATTTCTCTCTCTCTCTCTCTAATGGCGGATTAGCTGAAATAATTCATCGGCGAGATTGCATAAAGGTGAAAGCTTTTTTTTCTTTTTTTTCTTTTTTTTTTTNGGGTCGTCATGAGGTTCATGAACAGAGCCTGTTTGTGTTCTTGAATCTTTGGTGAGTGCTTTTGAATTGTGTGTGTGTTGTGAGCGTCAACGACAGTAAGATGAGGATCGAGAAATTTTTCAGACAACCCCCCAAAGCCGAAGTTGCTGAAGAAACTGTTAAATAAGAAAGTAACAATAAAATAAAATAAACTAGTCCATTATTTGGTAGGGAAGCATATTTCTTCTCGTGTGCGTGTGTGTGCGACTTTGTGTGCGTGCAAATACAAGAAAATTTGGAGAGAAGGATGCAGAGAAAGTTGGGAGAAAGAAAAAATGTATATTTAATTATGGGTAAGTTGGTGTTAGGATTGGTAGACCCGCCATACTTTTTTTTTTTTAAATATGTATAATTTTATTATTATTAATTTATTTACCCTAATTCTTCTGCCTGGTGAGAAGGGCTGTTGAGAACGGGGTCGATGTCGTCGTTTCTGTTTATGGAGTAGTTTGTCGACTGCTGAGAAGGGCTTTATTTTAGTTATTGAGTTGTTTTGTAATTTGTTTCTGAATTGTTTTGTGAGCGTATGTTTGTTACGCATTTTATTTTTCTGTATAGGAGTGTGTATTTTTCACTTACAGGAGTTTTTTAGTTTCTTTGTGTGTCTTTTGTTTTGTTGTAATGTGGTATTTAGGTTACCTTGTGTAGTCCTTCATTCTCGATTTTGGTGTATAGGTGATTCATTCGGCTAATTAGCCGCTTCTAATTATGTATTTTTATTAATGAATCATATCGTTTCAAAAAAATATATTATATTTAATAATATAAATATATATTTTTCTTATAAAATATGATCTTTTCCGCTGAGAAGGTTGTTTCACACAAAAATTTGTTAAAACGAAATATGACATATCTAACTAGAATATGTGTATACTTGACAAAATTTGACAGCTGCCCCACGGAAAATTTTGTGTATAACTATTTATATTATTTATATTGTAGGGTTGTTTTCTAGTTCTATTTTATCTTGATATTTTCTAAAGAAAAAAAAGATATTTTCATTTCATTAGATGTTCCGTTTTTTCATTGAAAATATGAAACTCAGTGTAAATGTTTTTCATATGGTATATTTTTCACTCATTCTAAGATCGGTTATTTCAAATTAAACAGAAATATCATTGTAACTTTAAAAGGAAAATGTGAACGAATAAATAAATTTACTCCTACCAAATTCATCGTTAACATATTTTCAACGATTATTAATTTTAATTGTTTATTTATTGATTTTTATCACATATTAATTTTAAGTATTAAGCTTTATCTCATTAACATTTTAATAAAAGAATTGTTCTTTCCCGTTAATATACAAACCGGGATAGAATGTTGGTCTTTGATATAAGCGATTTGATTTATAAAAGTCTTAAATGGACTAATACGTGGTAAGAACTTAATTAATAAATTTATTCCGAAAAGGAAAAAGATAAATAAAAATGACAATTTGCTAATTTTTGTGTTTAGCTGAGTGGGGTTTAATAGTATTCAAGTAAGTGTCTCGAGAGTCGAGATGCAAACAAACCTAGCTACTCGATTTCTAGCTCATGCTCCTAATCACACTCGATTTTGAGCTCGGTTCATTAATTTAACGAATTACACTCAATTTTGAGCTTGGTTCATTAATTTAACGAATTAAAACTCGGTTCGTTTATTAATATTGATGATTCTATGTTATACAAAATTCTATAATGGAATTTAATTTTAAATATTAACACACCGATTAGATTCATTAACTAAACGAACCAAATCAAACTCGAAACTTAATGAGTTAAACTGAGTCTAGCTCACAGACAACCCGTTTCGTTTAATAATTGTACATTCACTATTAGGAAATGGCTTTATATACTTGGATTCCAAATTCCAATCACACAAGTATATTTGAGTTGTTAGGATATAAATGAGTTTTTAATGACGGTGAATTGTGTAATTGCACAATATTATTTGGAAAGAATATAAGAAACATGCAAAATAAAATGCACAGTATTGTTGAAAAACAAGCACAGTAAAATGATAAACATTCCACATAATTCAGATTGCTGCAAGTACACGCACAATTATGAAAACTTTTTAACTTCAAATATATCAATCAAATGGTGCTACATTTTTTCTTAATCAAGATTGAATAACCATTTTACAATACTTTCCACATTACCTACCAATTGATTAANAAAAAAAAAAAAAAAAAAAAAAAAAAAAAACTACCAACTGATTAAAAGTATTACGTTGAGCGTAGGCATTTCTGGATTTTAATTGCCGTGCACTTCACGTTTCATATTCAATTATAATTGTTGTTAAATGTTTTCAAACCGGGCATGTAAAGTCACCCAGATGTTACTCCAGGTTATCGGATCAATTGGGAAATTAGATAATTAGTTTTTTAAATTTAAAAATTATATTTTTTTCTTATGAAATCCAATAAATAAATTAATCTTAATATTATATTTTGATCATAAATAGTTACCCATATGAATATATACAAATTCTGAAAATAAGGATATTTAAATTTTTTTATAGAAATAAATCATTCTTATATCCGTAAAATCTTAATATTATCGGCTCTCATCTTAGAAAATAACCCCATAAATCATAAGACTATGTAAATAATTTTAAAATTTGTAATTTAAGTATATTTTAAAAAATAACAAAAATAAATATTTTTCATGAAAAATTTATATCTCAAAAGTCTTAATGTTATTATGATTTATGACTATTTTTTACTATAAAAAATAAATATATCAAAAAACAGACCGGCCGTACGTGTTAACCCATATCCAGTTTGAAAACATTGGCTATATTCATAAAATGATTGGGGCTTCGAAGTGATTGCATTGCATGATGTAAAAGGAGCAGACAAACATGCATTATTTGACCAACATATATATATAATTATGTAGCAACGGTAGACATGCCTGATGCTTCCCAGAATCAAAATATTTGTCTTCCTCATAAAGGACCATATATTTAATTTGTTTAATAAAATTATTTGTATCTAATCTATCTACCCACAAAACAACTCAATAATTATTTTTATATATATATAAAATAAATCTGATGATAACTTTTAGCCAACTTTTAAATAGTAGTTAATCTCTAATGAGTAACTTTTAAAAAATATCTAATTGTTGATAAATGATTGTTAGCAAGATTAAATTAAGCAATGAAGGATTAGTTGGTAATCAGCAGCACGAGGACGTGGAAAATGGTACATGCAGCAACAAGAAATAGTACCATGCATGTACACCTTTAGTATGAATTTGTTGGAGAAGTTTTGTCTTATAGCTCTAGCCATAGTGATTCAACAGGTGTCTTAAGATCTAGAATATTCTATCATTGCTATATATTGTGGGTTGGGAAATTCATGTAATCATCTTCCAATCATTGAGTCTTAGGATCTAGAATATTCTATCATTGCTATATATTGTGGGTTGGGAAATTCATGTAATCATCTTCCAATCATTGAATATACAAAGAATGAAAATTTCTTGAGCTCATGAGTTTTACTACCTTTTTCTTATTTCTGCTCGACTGCAATTTTAACATGGCATCAGAGCCATAAAAATCCTACCTTTTTCCTCTCCTTTTCTAAACACCATGGCAGAAACTCAAATCTCCAACCCTGGAGATCTACCTGTTCATCTTCAAGGACAACTACTCAGTGTCAAGCTAACTGATGACAATTACCTCCTCTGGGAACAACAGGTCTTGGCAGGCATACGAGGATATGGGCTGGAGAACTACATCAATGGAGATCTTCTTCCTCCTGATAAAATTATTTCAGATCCGAACACCTCAGCCATGGAGATCAACCCTCAGTATCTAAAATGGGTGAAACAAGATCAGCTTATTCTCTCTTGGCTTCTGTCATCCCTCAGTGAAGGAATTCTTGTCACAACTGTGGGTCTCAACACAACAAAGGAAGTGTGGACTTGTCTCAGATCCAGCTTTGCCAGTCATAATAGGGCTAAAGTCATGCAACTCAAACTTCAGCTTCAGTCCTTGAAGAAAGGTAACACCTCCATTAAGGAGTACTTCAACAATGTCAAATCTACCTGTGACATGCTTGGCTCTATAGGTGAAAGAGTAAAAGAAGGAGACCAAATCCTTTATCTCTTGAATGGATTAGGATCAGAATATAATGCTGTTATAGTCTCCTTAACCTTTAGGGTTGAGAGCTTAAGTCTCATGGAAGTTTTTGCCATGCAGTTGAGTTTTGAGAATAGATTGGAAGCTCTTGAAAAGGCTGCTGAAATAGAAAGCACTAATTTTAGTGTTAACATTGCCACTCAAAACACTTTTGAAGCAAAAAAGGGCAGCAGAGGTAGATCAGGACTTTAGTTTCAAGGATTTAGAGGAAGAGGTGGCAGAAATGCTAACACTAGAGGAAGAGGTGATAGGTTTGGAGGATCAAGAACCAGGTGTCAAATTTGTGGCTATAATAATCATACTGCCGACAAATGTTATTACAGGTTTGATTCTAACTATGGACCACCTGCAAATTAAGGAAATAGTGGTCAAGGATCCAACACTAAAACTAGAAACTTCACTCAAGGACCTAACCAACCAAGCTACAACCACTCAGCATATGTAGCCAGTGTTGGACAACAGCAAAATGAGTCACCACAAGGATCCTGGTGGTATCCTGATTTAGGGGCTACACATCACCTCACCAATGATTTCAGTAACCTCAGCTTAGCAGAAGAATTTCATGGACCAGAAACCATTCAAATGGCTAATGGGACAGGTATGAAAATTGCTCACTTTGGGAAGTCTTACATTGAATCTGCTCATAATCCTGGTTACATGTTTTGCTTAAATAACCTTTTTCATATCCCTCAGATTACTAAAAACCTCTTAAGTGTATCACAATTTGCCAAAGAGAATCAAGTTTTCTTTGAGTTTCACCCCCTCTCATGTTTTGTGAAGGATCAAGCAACCAGGGAAGTTCTATTGGAAGGGACCCTTAGAAATGGCCTTTACACCTTTGAGCTCACCAAATGCAAGAGTCCAGTTGTCTACCAACAAGAAAAACCTTCTACCAGCTTTCAATCAAGTGTCCTTAGTGCTCAGCTCAATAATAAGACAAGTTTAGATTTATGCCATTCAAGAATGGGTCACCCTTCTTATGATGTTGTAAAGAGAGCTTTGACTCATTGTAATTTGCTTTTTTCTGTAAATGAGAATTCTACTCCCTGTGTTGATTGCATGAAATAAAAAATGCATAAACTGCCTTTCAATTCAGCTTCTACTTGCTCTTATGAACCACTTGATCTCATACATAGTGACCTCAGGGGACCTTCGCCTTCATTATCTCATAATGGTTTCAAATACTAAGTGAGTTTTATAGATCATGTCACACGTTTTACATGGATTTACTTTCTCAAAAATAAGTCCCAAACCATTTCTGCTTTCATTCAATTCAAACAGCTTGTTCAGCTGAATAGAAAAATTAAAGCCTTGCAAACTGATGGTGGGGGTGAGTTCATTGGTATGGTCAATTTTACAATCAAGCTGGGTTTAAACACAAAATTTCATGTCCCTACACTCTAGAACAGAATAGGTTGGCAGAGAAAAAACATAGGAACATAGTTGAAGTTGGTTTATCCCTTATCTCTCAATCTTGCATGCCTTTGAAATATTGGGATGAAGCTTTTACTACAGCTGTACATTTGATTAATTTGACACCTAAGAAAATCTTGCAATACATCACACCTTATAAGAAACTCACTGGAAAGACACCAGATTACACCCATTTAAGGAATTATGGTTGCCTATGTTTTCTAAATCTCAGACCCTACACAAAGAACAAGCTTGAACCTAGAAGCCAGCCTTCCATCTTTATGGGGTACAGTCTGTTAAGAGTAGGGTACCCGGCGTTCCAATCTAATTGGACGTATTCTACTTGTAAATACAGTCTATTGGAATTATATTATGAATAAGGCATTTCTTTATCTTAAGAGAAAGCATTTATCTTATAATTGCACTTAAGATAAAATCCCTAGATCACTTATGGTTATAAGGTATGGTTGCGCATAGAGATGGTGATCATGGAACATACCTTGAAAGCCGTGATCTTAAATACAGTTCCAAGTCGATGGATGTTTCGAGATGGGATATCGAATAATCCATAAAAGACTTGCACATAGTTTGTATGCTTGTTGGACAAGAATGTTGCATTCCATCAACATTAGCGTAAGACGTAAGTACATTTATGTGGGTGCTTGTTAGAGAACAAGTTCACTGAACATGACCGTATGAAAATTCTTAATGAAGAATTTATTCAGTCGAATAAGAATTTTCATGTTACAATAGTACATGACTAATCCTAAGACTTGAGGCACAATGGTAACTTTGTGCATATTACATTCTACTTTGATTTATCCTTTTGGTAGCTAGCACTATCGTTTAAAGGGATAAGTTGGGTATTATGTTAATATGTATGGAAGTTTGTTAGTGGCCAATAAAGGATTCGACACTTATGAAGATAAGTGAATTTCCTATGTGTTTCATAGTTATTAATCCAAAGTCCTTGGCCAAGGCAGAGATGAATAGTGATTCATAACCGGGTTAATAAACATGAAATAGAATCATAGTTATTAAGTCAATTTGGGTTTCGACAAAATCATACCCAAGACTTAATCGGGAAATTAGATGTCGAAAGGATTTTACATGTATGGAGTTGTAATCGGAATAGGTTTACTCGCTATTCACTTAATACTAGATTCATGCTACTTGCTAGGTGTTACCATGATATGTGGGTTCATAAATTAAAGGGTTAATTCATGAATAAGAGTTAATAAGATTTAACTCAAATTACAAAGTGTTGTAAACCCACTACTAGTATTAAGGTGAACCTAAAAGGTCACACTAATTATGAACAAAGGTAAAGATTGTATTTCTAATGGTTAGAATTAATTGATAAATATCTAATTTGATTAGATATCAATTAAAGGAATATATTAATCAATAAGATTGATTAATTACATTTTGGATATTACTTTAGTAATTAAGGTAATTACTAAATTAATAAAGTTGAATTTTAAAATAGGATTTTAAATTTCAAAAATCCAAAATAATAATAATATGATTATTATAATATTGGGAAAATGATATAATAATAAAGTCTTGAGAAAGATTCTCAAGATTTATTATCCAATTATTATTTATATCTTTAAATATGATTTAAGGATTAAAATAATAAATATGATTATAATAAAATGGTTGTTGATGGTTGTTTGAACTACTTAACATATCTTATTATTTTCAAAGTCAAAAGTTAGTAAATACTATTTAAATAAAATTTGATTTTATTTAATATTACTAAATGTTGATTATTTTATGCTAAAATGTTTAGTATAAATATATGCAAAATGGTTTTGCATTTAAGTGAAGTTTTTGATCCTAAATTTCTAAGTGTTAGAAAGAGAAGAAAGTGTTCTTCATAAAACTTCAAGAAAGAGTTCTTAAAATTCCCAAATAAAATTCATAAATATTCCTATACAAGAAAACCGAGTCTTTTCTACTAGCGAAGGAAAGTCGTCGGAACCGGGCTTCATAGGGTGGATACGTTTAGAGGGAAGACACTTGGATTCCTCTAGCGAGTAACCTCAAGTCGTTGAAGTTACAACCGGGAACCGATTCCCTCATCCATCATCAATAGTGAAGGAGTTCAAGACATTCGGTAAATATTTTTACTAGTATTTACTTTATAGTAACAAATCAAAATTTGTATATGATGCATGTTTTAAAGATGACGATCAGTTAATTCGCAATTAGTATGTACGGGTGTTGTATTTATACGATAAATACTTACTTTAAAAATTTTAAATTCCGCTGCGTACAGCCCGTACGGTACTATCGAACCCAACAGTGGTATCAGAGCCACGGTTATCGTCTTTAAAACAGATTTTGATTTGTTAAGACTTATGAGATAAGCAATATAATTAATTTTTTATATGATAAAAATATTAATTATAAAATTAAAAATCGTTTTTAAGCCACACGAGTCGTGTGACCTTGTCACACGAGTCGTGTGGCATGAAGAAAAATTTTGATTTTAGCTTCGTGATTTTCACACGAGTCGTGTGACCTTGTCACACGAGTCGTGTGAGCTCACACGAGTCGTGTGACGAGCCACACGAGTCGTGTGAGTCTGGGAAAAATTTTGATTTTCAATTCGTATTTTTCACACGAGTCGTGTGATAAGATCACACGGGTCGTGTGACCCTCACACGAGTCGTGTGACTCATAAATTGATATTTTATGTTCATTTCATTAGATGAATGTTTTAGGGATGATCATGAGCCTCATATTCATTATGTTTGAATGGATGTTTTCATTTTCAATATGATTGAATGAATGAATGGATGTTTAATTATGTTTTCAATATGATTGAAGAAATGTAATTTATCGAGACCTGCGAGTCTCTTGAGATGAAATTTGTAAAATTTTAAATTTTGTATCGTTAGAGATTAGATCAAGGTGGAGACCGTTCGATGACAAAGGCCCACGCATGTGTGGGTAATTTTACAAGTTGTAATCTCGAAGGCCTGTGCTTGTACGGGTAGATAGAATAAATGTAATAGAAGTAGTTCTACTATTTGTTTTATCACGTACATATGCATAGATCCATTTTGGCTCGAATGGATCGAATAGGAAAGGACATGATCATCCCACCATGCATTAGATGTATGTTAGGTTTATTTACGCTTTCGTTTCATTAGATGACTGAAACTGGTAAATAAACGTAAAGATGGTAATCGATGAGATCAAGGAACCCAAACGGATTAATTTGATTAATTCCATATCAAATCAATAATGGATAAAAATAAGTTGGAACTTATTAATCCAGGCCTTCCATCAAAAGTAGATGACATGAGATGCTACGATGTTTTATCATTGGCCACGAGTCGTGGGATGATTCTATGTCGAAAGCTGTGAACTCTATTAAATATATTGATATTCGTGAGACGGATTCCTCTTTGTGTTGGCCATGAGTCGTGGGACACTCTGGTGGGCCGTTATCATGAAAGTTTTGATGGGTTTGATTTGACACCGAGTAATATATATGGAGTCATAAAATTGAGGTATATAAGGAAAGGTGAGGCAAAACATCTTGAAGGTTGTATAGAGATACAATTGTCAAAAAGTTGACTACCGATAAAATTGTTTCATGGTGGCATCATAAAATTGGGACATGAAATATTTTTATTGGACTTCAAGCCCACTATGAAAATAATGATTTTCATAATTATAATGAGGTTCTAATTAAATTAGTGGGAGACATTTAATGTTAAAGACCTAATATTAAATGAATATAAATTCCATAGTCTAATTATTTTCTGCTTCGTTTGTTATTTTTGTAGATCAAACTACTAAAATGGCTAAGAATCCAATCGCGAGTATCCTTGATCATAATAAATTAACTGGTCCCAACTTCAATGATTGGTTGAGGAACCTAAAGATTGTTCTTCAGTCTGAGAAGCGAGAGTATGTTTTGGAAACAGCTCCTCCTCCTCCACCGGAGGATCAGACTGCTGAAGAGTATGGAGCCTACTTGCGTCATGTTGATGACAATCTCCAAGCTCGGTGCTACATGCTAGCATCAATGTCTAATGAGCTACAGAGACAGAACGAATTACTGAATAATGCTTCTGAAATCCTAACTCACCTGCAAGAGTTGTATGGTGATCGGACGCGACAAATTAGATATCAGATATCTAAAGAGCTTTTCAGGTGTCGTATGACCGAGGGCTCTTCAGTTCATGATCATGGACTGAAGATGATAGCTCTTGTGGAAAGACTCGAATCACTTGGAGTCATTATGGATAATGAACTCTATGTGGATTTATTGTTGCAATCTCTGCCAGCGTCATTCGATAACTTTGTCGTTAACTACAACATGCATAATATGGAAACTGATCTTCCAGGATTATTAAACATGTTGAAGACGGCTGAGTCCACCATTAAAAAGGACAAGCCGGTACTTCTTGTTGGATCCACTTCCGGATCAAAGGCTACTAAGTCTAAGAAAAGGAAGAGGAAGGGAAAGGTTCCCAATAAGCCCAACAAGAAGGCATATAATGATAAAGGGAAGAACAAACAGAAGGTTAATTCTCAGGCCGATCATGAATGTTTTCATTGTGGCAAAACTGGGCACTGGAAGAGGAACTGCAAGGAGTATCTTGCTAGTCTGAAAAGTTCAGGTATTTATTTTGTTGAAGTTAACTTGTCTGTTAACGATTCTTCTTGGGTATTGGATACCGGCTGTGGCTCACATATTTGCAATGATTTGCAGATGATGGCAAGAAGTAATATGCTAGATGGTGAAGAAACAATCCTAAGGATGGGCAATGGGGCAAGAGTTGCTGCTAAAGCTATTGGGACTGTTTATCTAGCATTGAATAATGATGTAAAGATTTGTCTATCAAACTGTTTGTATGTTCCGGATTTAATAAAAAACATTATTTCTATTCCAATATTGGATAAGGAAGGTTTTAAGTTTGTCATTGAAAATGGAAAATGTTCTATTTTCAAAGACACAACTTTTATTTATTCTGGAAATTTGACAAATGGGTTGTATACCATTACACCACAAAGTCCCATCCTAACCATTCAACAAAATAAAAGGAAATTAGATAATCATAGTTCATTCACAATTTGGCATGCTAGATTAGGTCATATATCCGAAAAACGGATTCACAAATTGGGACCTAAACTCGACCTTAGGGGAGAGGATAGGTTGCCTACATGTGAGTCATGTCTTAAAGGTAAAATGACTAAATCACCATTTGTTGGACAAGTGGAGCGAGCTAAAGGTTTGTTGGATTTGATCCATACAGATGTTTGTGGACCACTAAACGTTAGTGCAATGGGGAACTATCACTATTTCATAACCTTCACTGATGATTATTCACGGTATGGTTATGTTTACCTATTGAGGTACAAATCTGAAGTATTTGAAAAGTTCAAAGAATTCAGAAATGAAGTGGAGAAACAAATTGGTAGAAATATTAAAGTTCTTCGATCAGATCGAGGAGGTGAATATTTGACTAATGAGTTTCTTGATTATTTAAAAGATAATGGGATTGTCTCACAGTGGACGCCTCCTGGAACTCCACAACTCAATGGGGTTTCAGAAAGGAGGAATCGAACATTGTTGGACATGGTTCGATCGATGATGAGTACCACTGATCTACCTCTTTCATTCTGGGGCTATGCCTTAGAAACAGCAGCATATATTTTGAATAGAGTGCCAAGTAAAGCTGTACCCAGCACACCTTATGAGATATGGTGTGGTAAATCACCCTCATACAAATATTTACGAGTATGGGGTTGTACTGCTTATGTAAAGCAGTTAGTGGGAGGTAAGTTGGATATGAGATCCATCTTATGTAAATTTGTGGGGTATCCTAGAGAGTCTATTGGATACTATTTCTATGATCCCTCTGAACAAAAGGTGTTTGTTTCGAGGAATGCTGTATTCTTAGAGAAAGATTTTATCTCAAAGAATAGCGGAGTCATAGAACTTAATGAAGAACAACCACAAATTCCACTAAGTACCACGGAAAACATACCAGTAGAGACTGGACCATCTAAAACACAACCTCTTCGGAGATCCGAAAGGGTTTCTAGGGCGCCTGAAAGGCTATACCTATTGTCAAAAGACAATGAAGAGGGATTCCTTTTGGATAATGATCCAATAAGCTATGATGAGGCAATGTTGGACATTGACTCAGATAAATGGCAAGAAGCTATGCAATCCGAAATAGATTCCATGTATTCAAACAAAGTATGGACTTTGGTTGATCCACCACAGGGTATTGTACCCATAGGTTGTAAATGGGTTTACAAGCGAAAACGTGGTGTAGATGGAGAAGTAAATACTTTTAAAGCAAGACTGGTTGCTAAAGGTTATACTCAAAAACAAGGTGTTGATTATGAGGAAACTTTTTCACCAGTAGCAATGCTTAAATCTATTCGGATATTGCTAGCCATAGCTGCGTATTATGACTACGAGATATGGCAAATGGATGTGAAAACTGCTTTTCTTAATGGAAATATTAAGGAAGACATTTATATGAAACAACCGCAAGGTTTCATATCCAATGGGAGTGAACAAATGGTTTGTAAACTTCAAAGGTCTATTTATGGACTTAAACAAGCTTCGAGGAGTTGGAATATTCGGTTTGATGAAACGATCAAAACGTTTGATTTTCATAAGAATCCGGATGAACCATGTGTTTATAAGAAGGTTAGTGGGAGTGCAGTTACATTTGTTGTTCTATATGTTGATGACATCCTACTCATTGGGAATGATGTAGGGATGTTGCAGTCAACTAGGACATGGTTGTCAAAACAGTTTTCCATGAAAGACTTGGGAGAAGCATCCTTTATCCTAGGGATAAAAATCTATAGGGATAGATTTAAACGGATGATCGGACTATCCCAGTCGACGTACATAAATAAGGTGCTACAACGGTTTAGCATGGAAGAATCCAAACGAGGATATATTCCAATGAGTCATGGGATTTCTCTTTCTAAGACGATGTCTCCAAAGACACCTGAAGAAAGAGAACGGATGAGTCATATACCTTATGCATCAGCTATTGGTAGCATTATGTATGCAATGTTATGTACAAGACCTGATGTGGCTCATGCACTTAGTGTAACGAGCAGATATCAGTCTAATCCAGGTGAAGAACACTGGAAAGCCGTTAAGATGATTCTTAAGTACTTACGAAGGACTAAGGATATCTTTATGGTATACGGCAATGGAGAACTGAAACTAGAAGGCTTTACTGATTCTGGTTTTCAGTCCGATAAAGACGACTATAAATCCATGTCTGGATACTTATTTACTCTGAATGGAGCAGCAGTTAGTTGGAAAAGTTCCAAACAAGAAACAATTGCTGACTCTACGACAGAGGCTGAATATATTGCTGCATCTGATGCTGCAAAAGAAGCTGTTTGGATAAGGAACTTTATCCAAGGGTTGGGTGTAGTACCATCCGTTGTTGATCCAATAATGATTTATTGTGATAACAATGGGGCTATTGCGCAAGCAAAGGAGCCAAGATCTCATCAAAAATCCAAACACATTATGAGGCGATACCATTTGATTAGAGAAATCATTGGTAGAGGCGATGTCGTGATGGAGCGAGTCGACTCAGCAGAAAATATAGCAGACCCCTTAACTAAACCCTTATCACAGAAAGTGTTCGAAGGACATCTTGAGAAGATGGGTCTTAGATACATGAGTGATTGGAACTAGGGCAAGTGGGAGATTGTTAGAGTAGGGTACCCGGCGTTCCAATCTAATTGGACGTATTCTACTTGTAAATACAGTCTATTGGAATTATATTATGAATAAGGCATTTCTTTATCTTAAGAGAAAGCATTTATCTTATAATTGCACTTAAGATAAAATCCCTAGATCACTTATGGTTATAAGGTATGGTTGCGCATAGAGATGGTGATCATGGAACATACCTTGAAAGCCGTGATCTTAAATACAGTTCCAAGTCGATGGATGTTTCGAGATGGGATATCGAATAATCCATAAAAGACTTGCACATAGTTTGTATGCTTGTTGGACAAGAATGTTGCATTCCATCAACATTAGCGTAAGACGTAAGTACATTTATGTGGGTGCTTGTTAGAGAACAAGTTCACTGAACATGACCGTATGAAAATTCTTAATGAAGAATTTATTCAGTCGAATAAGAATTTTCATGTTACAATAGTACATGACTAATCCTAAGACTTGAGGCACAATGGTAACTTTGTGCATATTACATTCTACTTTGATTTATCCTTTTGGTAGCTAGCACTATCGTTTAAAGGGATAAGTTGGGTATTATGTTAATATGTATGGAAGTTTGTTAGTGGCCAATAAAGGATTCGACACTTATGAAGATAAGTGAATTTCCTATGTGTTTCATAGTTATTAATCCAAAGTCCTTGGCCAAGGCAGAGATGAATAGTGATTCATAACCGGGTTAATAAACATGAAATAGAATCATAGTTATTAAGTCAATTTGGGTTTCGACAAAATCATACCCAAGACTTAATCGGGAAATTAGATGTCGAAAGGATTTTACATGTATGGAGTTGTAATCGGAATAGGTTTACTCGCTATTCACTTAATACTAGATTCATGCTACTTGCTAGGTGTTACCATGATATGTGGGTTCATAAATTAAAGGGTTAATTCATGAATAAGAGTTAATAAGATTTAACTCAAATTACAAAGTGTTGTAAACCCACTACTAGTATTAAGGTGAACCTAAAAGGTCACACTAATTATGAACAAAGGTAAAGATTGTATTTCTAATGGTTAGAATTAATTGATAAATATCTAATTTGATTAGATATCAATTAAAGGAATATATTAATCAATAAGATTGATTAATTACATTTTGGATATTACTTTAGTAATTAAGGTAATTACTAAATTAATAAAGTTGAATTTTAAAATAGGATTTTAAATTTCAAAAATCCAAAATAATAATAATATGATTATTATAATATTGGGAAAATGATATAATAATAAAGTCTTGAGAAAGATTCTCAAGATTTATTATCCAATTATTATTTATATCTTTAAATATGATTTAAGGATTAAAATAATAAATATGATTATAATAAAATGGTTGTTGATGGTTGTTTGAACTACTTAACATATCTTATTATTTTCAAAGTCAAAAGTTAGTAAATACTATTTAAATAAAATTTGATTTTATTTAATATTACTAAATGTTGATTATTTTATGCTAAAATGTTTAGTATAAATATATGCAAAATGGTTTTGCATTTAAGTGAAGTTTTTGATCCTAAATTTCTAAGTGTTAGAAAGAGAAGAAAGTGTTCTTCATAAAACTTCAAGAAAGAGTTCTTAAAATTCCCAAATAAAATTCATAAATATTCCTATACAAGAAAACCGAGTCTTTTCTACTAGCGAAGGAAAGTCGTCGGAACCGGGCTTCATAGGGTGGATACGTTTAGAGGGAAGACACTTGGATTCCTCTAGCGAGTAACCTCAAGTCGTTGAAGTTACAACCGGGAACCGATTCCCTCATCCATCATCAATAGTGAAGGAGTTCAAGAAATTCGGTAAATATTTTTACTAGTATTTACTTTATAGTAACAAATCAAAATTTGTATATGATGCATGTTTTAAAGATGACGATCAGTTAATTCGCAATTAGTATGTACGGGTGTTGTATTTATACGATAAATACTTACTTTAAAAATTTTAAATTCCGCTGCGTACAGCCCGTACTGTACTATCGAACCCAACACAGTCCTAGTCACAAAGGGTATAGAGTCCTTCTTCCAAACAAAAGAATCATCATCTCTAGAGATGTTGTCTTTACTGAAACAGGTTTTTCCTTTTACTCACCAAGACACACAATTTTTCAATAAAATCAATACACATGTTCACTCTCAAACTGCACTTGTCACTCCACCTTCTGTTGCTCCTCAGATTTCACAAAGAACCAACCACACTCCATTAACTGACAATGTTGAGCCTCATCAGTCTGAGACATCCACACCCACAACAGCTTCTCACAGCTCAACACATACTATACCTATTGGGCAGATAATTGTAGACTTACCAATTGAGCATGCTTCATCACCTAACTCTCAAGTTGGTTCTAGTCATGATCATGTTGTTAAAGGTACACATCACATGACAACTAGGGCTAAAGCTGGAATCAGAAAACCAAAGATAAGAGTTTATGCCACAGAAGCTGTGAATGAGATTTCAGAACCCTCAACTACAAATGAGGCTCTCATGATTCCAGAATGGAAGAAAGCAATGCAAGCTGAGTACTTGGCCTTAATGAAGAATAAGACCTGGATTCTTACTCCCATCCCTCCTGACAGATCAGTCATTGGGAATAAATGTGTTTTCAAAGTCAAAAGAAATTCAGATGGTTCAGTGGAAAAGTACAAGGCTCGGTTGGTGGCAAAGGGGTATAACTAATGTCCTGGTTTGGACTACACTGAGACCTTTAGCCCTGTTGTTAAACCAACTACTATAAGGATTGTGTTGTCCTTAGCCATCACTAAGGGATGGACCATCAAGCAGCTTGAAATAGACAATGCATTTCTAAATGGGGACATTGATGCAGATATCTATATGGAACAACCAAGAGGTTTTGAACAAATTGGTCATACTCCACTTGTTTGCAAGCTGAATAGATCTTTGTATGGCCTGAAACAGGCTTCTCGAGCTTGGACCAGCAAACTCTCCACTGTATTGCATAGCATGGGCTTCACCACTTCCAGATCAGATTCTTCTCTTTTCATGAAGCATACTTCCACATCAGTCATTCTCTTCATGGTGTATGCTGATGATATAATCCTTACAGGTTCTGATGATCAAGAGATTCTTCAATTCATTTCAGCCTTGCATTCCCAATTTTCTCTCAAAGATCTTGGACCTATCAGCTACTTTCGTGGAATTCAGGCTGTCCATAAAGGGTTATATCTCAATCAAAGTCAATATGTTGCTGATTTAATTGCCAAAGCTGGGATGAAGGGGGCAAAGGGTGTCTCTTCACCCATGGTTTCAACCCCATCTTTCTCAAAATATCCAGGACAGCCAATGGAGAATCCCACTCTATACAGACAAATTGTAGGTGCATTGCAATATTGCACACTCACAAGACCTGACATAAGCTTTTCAGTCAATAAGTAAGTCATTTTATGCAAAATCCTCTTGAGACTCATTGGAAGGCTGTGAAAAGAATAGTTAGATACTTGAGTGGAACCATTGAACAAGGTCTACAGATTTCTAAATGCAACAGCTTCAACTTAACAGTTTACACAGATGCAGACTGGGCCTCAGATGTGGATGACAGAAGGTCCACATCTGGTTTATGTGCGTTCCTTGGAGAAAATCTTGTTTATTGGAGATCCAAAAAGCAACCTACAGTCTCTAGATCCTCTACAGAAGCTGAATACAGTAGTCTAGCTCTAGGAATTTGTGAAATCATGTGGACAAAGTTTCTTTTGCATAAACTCATGAAGAATGATGGTAGAACAGCTGTTATGTGGGTTGATAATCAAGGTGCAGTTTCTTTGGCAGCAAACCCCATCAACCATGCAAGGACAAAGCACTTTGAGCTAGACTTTCACTTCATTAGAGACAAGGTAAAAGAAGGACTTGTTGCTGTTAGACACATGCCAGCTCTTGATTAAATTGCAGACATAATGACCAAGCCACTCAATGGACAATTCTATGTAAGGCTTAGGAACAAATTGAGGATCATTCCTAGAGCTTCTATAGAATTGAGGGGGCATGTTAGCAAGATTAAATTAAGCAATGAAGGATTAATTGGTAATCAGCAGCATGAGAACATGGAAAATGGTACATGCAGCAACAAGAAATAGTACCATGCATGTGCACCTTTAGTATGAGTTTGTTAGAGAAGTTTTGTCTTATAGTTCTAGCCGATAGTGATTCAACAGGTGTCTTAACATCTAGAATATTCTATCATTGCTATATATTGTAGGTTGGGAAATACACGTAATCATCATTCAATCATTGAATTTACAAAGAATGAAAATATTTTGAGCTCATGAGTTTTACTACCTTTTTTTTATTTATGCTCAGACTGCAACTTTAACAATGATAACCAACTTTGATACATATAACCGCCCGGATAGTTAACTATATCGCATCTTTAAAATAAAAATTGTTGCATGTCTTCATCTAAAATATGAGGCCTAGAATTGAACTGTGCAAGAATATCCCTTTGTTTAATTATCTTATCGCATCTAACTACATTACTCATTTTTAATGGGATGGTCACAAGAATATTAAAATGTGTTAGTTGGATAGTTACAAATTTAGTTTGCCTCCCATATTATTATGTAACATTATTGGTGGGATGGCTTGCAATACCAACTTTTGGGGCTTTAGGGACCTAATTCATTTATAATTTAGTTATGTGAGGTCTCTTAATCCCACAATTCAGACCAAGAATAAAGTATATTTTTTTTTTATACCATAATTTCAAAATATATTTTTTTTCACCCTAAATGCTATGTTATGATCGCACCGCTTAATTTTCAAAAACAAAATGAATATATCTTCATTTCAACGAAGAAAATAGTTATTCACTTTTGATTACCGACTCCAATTTGCCCCTAAATAAATTTCCAGTGTATAGAACCTCTCACTTTCCACGAGTTTTAGAGCCAAAATTCAATTGATTCATAATGTAATCATTGATATTAATTTGAATAGATTACTGACGTTAATATATATTTACCTGGATTAGAATGAGTACTATTATCAATAAAAGTATAAAATTATTCCCTATGTTTAGCTATAAATGTCATTTTCACAATCTTTTAATTAATTTGTCGTTTTAAAATTGCGTTTCAGTTATATTCACACAATAATCATACAAAAAAAAAAAAAAACAATAATCTAAATTCACGGAAACAACTTAATTTTATTAAAATTGTTGAAAAAATGCTTAACTTTATTATATATGAAACCTTACGACGAGTATATAATAAAAGATACTACATTTTGTACCTAAATTGTTTGCTATAAACCAACACATATTTAAAAGAATGGAATATTTATATTTTGTAATTTTTATTTGAACATATTGTACATATCTAACTTGCCTAATATGTGCATGTAAGATGAAACAAAATGAATACTACTATAGTACTATCTAGGAAATGATCAGCTTTTGCTGTACACTTACTTTCACTGGACATGTTATCTATACACAAATCAGCATGAATTGGAAAATGATAAGATTTGATATTAAAATGGATATATTATATACTTATCCACCGAAATTAACATAAATTGAATCATGACAATGTAATATAATATCATATATCTTTTTTCTACGTCTCAAATTAAAGTGTATTTTATGTGACATGACAGTATAACATACGATCTAAGTATCTTTTTTGTATGCTTCAAATTATTTTGAAGTGTATATTCAATGCAAGTATTTACTCAATCTAACATAGAATCTAATGTAAGTATTCATATTTATCATAGTTAGATTGAAAGTGAAAATTACATCGAAAAAAAAATGGTATTAGCCAAATTACTTTGAATTAAATTACATGTGCAATGTTACAACTTTCTCAAATTATTTATTTTTACTGTATTAAAATATAAATAAAATAATTATCATTTCGAAATACATTTCACAGAAAAAAGGGAATAATAAATAAACGGCGGCGAGATAAGGTGGGGGCTCGAATCAGACAAGAACGCGCGAACGCCACGTGGCGGGCTAGCGTGAGTGCGGACCACAAAAGCACGCGTCGGGGACCGGCCAATAAATATGAGCCACGTATTGTGAGCCTGACGTTGACTTGTGGTCCTGTCTGCCTGCCTGCTGGCGCCTCCATCAATGGAAAACAGAGCAAAAGGAGGTTAGTTTACTGTGTGTGTGGTCCTAGGTTCCCATATGACGTGGCCCACTTTTCAGACATATATTATATATATAATACATAATTTTACTTTTAATAGATACGTGTACATATATTATCAAATTTTTATTCTATAGTATAACATTTCAAATTAAGAATAACTTATTAAGAATATATTTATATATTTCAAAAAACTATAACAATTAGACTCNCTAATAAGTGGCTACAGTGTGATATCATTGAAATACAAAATAAAAAAGAAAAAGAAATTTGAATATAAAAGAAAAAGAAAAAAAGAGAGATAATTGTTCATTTGGAAAAGATTTAAAATTCGCTATCTCATTCTTTTTTTTCAACCATAGTGACACAACTAATAAGTGGCTACAGTGTGATATCATTGAAATACAAAATAAAAAAGAAAAAGAAAATTGAATATAAAAGAAAAGGAAAAAAAAAGAGAGATAATTGTTCCTTTCGAAAAGAGTAGTAATTTTTAGATTTGTGAGTATATATAAGATAAAAATAGTGATTAGAGATGATTTAGTATATAAATAAATAAATTAATTGGTAATAATTTATAGTTGAAGTTATGCGGGCAAGTCATAGTAATTATTCAGTCAAGTTTATAGATGAATCTTGATGATTTTGTGCAGTGAAAACGTAATAATTAATATTTTTAAGTCATATGTGACTGTCACTTAAAAAGTTTAAGGAAGATCACAATTGTCATTCTTAATTTTTATGATATCTTGTTCTTGCCAGCAGTAGGATTATGACCTTCATATGGAGCAACATTTTCTTGGTTGCCTCGTTTGGACAATCTCGAAAGGACATACAATCTTGGATTGGGACCACTGAGTTTATTTTTTATGACGAAAAAGCATTTTATTGGTTTGTTTTTTAACTATAGTTAATTTTGGAAAAAAGTAGTATGGTTAGTTATTAGTGGATATATTAAAATAATATCTAAATAAAATAATTAAAATTGATTTGATGTAAAAGATGAGAAAAATGATTGGAAATGATAGTTAGTTAAAATTATGTGAGTGGATGAATAGTGAATTAAAGTTGATGTGATGTGTAAGAATGATTGGTTGATATTATTTAGTTATATTGATAATATAGGAGATAGTGAGGTTGGGTTAATGTTGAATTAAATTTGAGTTTTGATTAATTTTTTTACTGTACAAACAATAAACAATCGCCCTGAGTAGGAATATCTAGGCAAATGATATCGACACTGCACTCAATAGATGAATGTCTGAGAAATTTGACTCTCCTTCTGGGGTTAGCTTTGCTTGCTTCCCTCTTCCTCTCATTATAAGGAAATGGCTCTTAGCCGACTTCTTTACCCCATCTATTCCTTGAGAGGACCTTCGACCAAAATCCAGATCGATGAACGTGTACGAAAAAGTTGTCGTTTTTGTTGTTCGTTCCATCCTTGACAACACTGTCTAACCACTAAATTTATTTTACGTATAAGATTACGAGACACTAAAAAATTAAAGGAATTTGAGACTTATACTTGGTTTACTTGAAATATATTTTATATATATGTTTAAAAAATTATACATTTATATATAAATAATTATATAAACTTAACATGTTTGCATACAAGAAATTTAAAATTAATTTTAACTAACAATTAACCATAACCAAATCACATTATTTTAAATATTATTTTAATATATCTACTAACAATTAACCATATTCAAATCAAATCAAAAAATCCAAACATACTTACAAGGTTTTCGTGGAACATCCGCCACCTACGTTAGTCAAATTCAGTACGTTGCCGTCAATCCAATTACCATCTCCCACGAGGCATTAAAATATTGTTTTGCGTAGTATTGATTTGAGACTTGAGGAATTGCAATAATTTATTATTTAACTTTGAGGGAGTGTTAATCTGAAATAGACAAACCATTGCAATCGCTTACTTTTTATGCGAAGCAAATAATATTGTTGAGGACTCGTAGCAAAGTAATAACATTGTTGAAAACATGCATTTACTTCTTTCTAACTATTTTTGTAACACACCCTATTTTTGTCTTATCCGTCAACAAACCAATACATTTCAAGCTTTTTAGTCACCCACCTAGTCGAAATCGAATCAAAATTTCAATTTGTCCAATATCAATAAATTTTCTCTCTTTCCCAAAACCCCCTTCTCAAACCCTTAGCCCCAAACCAGATCCAGCGGCGCCTCCTTCCGCCGGAGGCACCTCCTTCCGCCGGAGGCGCCGCACCTTCGCAATTAGACCGACATTGGGATCGTGATTCCTCCCAAGACGACCTTCACTCTTCTCGGACTGCGTGGCGTCTCTGCTTGGGCGACTGACCATGGCGGTTTCAGGTAGTTTGGGGGTTTTTGTCCTGGTGGTGGCTTGACGGCCGGCGTATGCCGGTTACCTTGCCCTCTCTCGTGGGGTATTCTTTCCGGGCTCGGGTTCGAGTGGTGAAGGTGCGGTGCTATTAGCCTACCGTGGAGGAGGGCTTTAGTGTAGTCTAATATTAGGTGTGTTTTATTTGTGGTGTTCTCGTTTTGTGTGTCTTTGTTGTGGTGTTTTTTTTGTGATGTAGTGTTGTGTTAGGTTCTCCCGTTGGAAGTGTTGTTCTCCACTTGTGGGAGTTCTGCTCTCCACTTGTGGGAGTTTTGTTCTTCCGTGTGGGAGGTTTGTATTTTATTTGTTTCTTGTGGGTGAGTTGTGGTATTTAGGCTCCTTTTGGGATGTCCTCTCACTTCGGCCATTTGGCCGCCGACTTCGGCTGCTTTGGTCGATCTTTGTGTTGTATTTATGTGTGTTATTAATGAAATTCTATCGTTGGAAAAAAAAATAAAAAAAAAATGGTATTGATTCTGGTCTCAGTTAGTTATCATTATATTTCATTATATTGGTTGGTGGTTTGAAAGTTGTTGAGCTTTATTTTGTTTACATGGGCATCTTATTGGGCTGGACTAATGCTTGGAAGGTATATATTCGCAGTCCTAATTATCAAACAGGACGGACCCAGCCCGGCCTGTTATACAAACGGGGCAGGTCTGGCCTACCAAATTCTTCGGGGCAGTCCGTCCCCGGGCGGGCCCAAGTCGCTTTGTCATTCCTTGGATTTAGCCACCACATTTATTTAGGATGAGACTTCATACTAGACATAACCAAAATTGAACCGAAACTATTGAACCGGCCCTGTTAAATCTATTGACCACAAGCCTTCAATCAACCCGTGAATTTATCCAGGTCGATTCAAATTCAAGAAGAATAATTTTTTAACCCTGAACAAGCTCGTCGGCCCATTTCTATTTTATTTTTTTTATTTATTTTCAAAATTCAAATTCAAAATCGTATATTCAAGTCGTGTCCACGAGTTAGGCCTGAAACCAGAACCGTTTAAATATGGGCTGTTGGATCGTTTTGACCGACGGTGATCCAACTATCATTTTTTTTTTTAAATTATCGAAATCGCCGATTCGGCCCGGCAGGCATGTTTTGAACCGGAAACCGCCTCATTGAACGAC
>BKCP01004961.1:1330015-1363900 GCA_008636005.1 Striga asiatica | reverse complement strand
CAACAACAAAGGAATTTCATATGCACAACACAATTATCCCATCTCAGAAAAATTCTGTTCGAAAGCACAACACAACTACCTGTGTCGGGGAGGATCATTTTAAGGTTTAAATTTTGAAATCATGTTAAATTGAAGTTAAAATTCCAATATGTCTCAATTGAAGGTTCCAACTTTCAAGTTATCTATCATTATATAAAAAGAATAACCTTTTTACAAACTTAGAAACTTTTTCCCGCCAAAATTATTAAATATATCCTAATATAGTAATTGTTGGACAAATCTAAATAGGCAAAAAAATCGGCTCATTTTTTTTAGTTTATCAACACCGTTGTTTGACAATAAATATTTGTTTTTCTTTTTCCTATTTTTAGTATAAATCTACACGCTTATCTCTTCTGTTACAAAATCTCATTGCATACGTCTCCCGTGTTTAAAAAATTTCATCCCTTATCTATACAGATTTAAAAAAATAAAATAAAATAGAAACCAATTCATAATTACTACTAGAAATCTATTATCTTTAAAAAGAAAAAATAAAATAAAATAGAAACCAATTCATAATTACTACTGAAAATCCATTGTTTGACCCCGAATCTTTAATTTATAATTATTAAGTATTGTTTATCTTTTTAATTTATAATTATTTTTTTTGCTTTCTCTTTTTAAATAGGATCAATAGTAGTTTCCACTTCGGTCATTGAGTGACTCAAACTCGAGGTCTATTTATAATATTGTTTCCGTGCATCACACGGGGTATACACTAGTTTTAAAAAATTGAAGGTTCAACTTTATATTTCAGTTCTCAAGTCACGGTGTCAACAAGCTTTGTATTTTAACATAATTGTGTGAATCGAATTGTTATTTTTTTAATTTATATTTAAATACTTGTAATAAGAAAGTGTTAATTATTTTTATTAAAATTATCTTAATGAATAAATCATTCCATATAAGTTGCATCTTGCAATATTTTAATATGATTTATTTTCAAAATTGAAAAAGTAATTATAAAAATATATTATTTGAATATTATTTTGATTAAGAATACAAATTATTTCACAATTTTGGAAGCTCGAAGGTTGGACTCATATCACAAAAATTAGGACATTATAATCAAAGTGTTCCCCTATAAATTTGACTGTAGTTCACTTTCCGAGTCCAAAGCGCAGGTGGTCGATCGTTTCACAAGAAACCCGCGGCTCCATCTCTCTCTCCCTCAATTTCTCAGTCTCGTCACCTCTGATTTCTCTTGTTTCCTCAATTACCCTCACACCTTGAATTCTTTCCCATTTTTTCTGTATCTTTTACTGAGAGCTCCCTGACGACTTCGCTTTACCAGGTAATTTTGAAACTACTCTCGTTTATGGCGTGCTTTATTTAACACATAATCATAACCCTTTTGCCCTCACTTCAAATTTCAACTCAATTGTGTTGGAAACCCACTTTTTGCCTTTTATTCTTCTTGAATTGAGTTTACATGTGGTTTATCTGCTTCTTGTTCGTGTAGTAAATGGCGAGTTTGGTTGAGAGGCTGCGCGTTCGCTCAGATCGGCGGCCAATTTACAATCTAGATGATTCAGATGACGAGTCTGATTTTCTGAAGAGAAAATCCGGGACGGATCCTTCGTCGGACAAATTTGAGAAATTTGAACGGCCTGATGCGGTAATTTGATGGGCAATTTTTAGTACCTTCGAATTTACTTCGACTCTTTTATGTCTCCCAGTCTCTTTGGTCGCTCTGTTTTTGTGGTTGCACATGAGCATGTATACCTGCTATGCATGATAGAGCATACAAGCTGGTTAACTAGTTGATTTGAGTTTTGTTTCCTTCTCCTAGGACTTTATGAAGTTAAATGTGTTTTGAAAATTTGGAAAGGGCCATGGCTTCTGGTTTATTTTGGTCCATTTTTGTCCCAAAAAAAGTAATTTTTTTATTGTGCATTGTTTTGCCTTGATCTTTTGTATGGTTGCTTGGTCCTCTGGTCCTTTTTTGTAATTTGCTCCTATGTTTCATTGATTTTTACTTTTACTTGTTTTGGGTTAACTTAAGGAGGCAGCAGGTATCGGAATATTTCAATAATAAGTAACTAGTTTTGGTTGTACACACATGCACAAATGGGTGTAATGATTATCTACCATGTTAGACACGTTCACGTGAAATGGTGAAAGATTTGAATGTGAGTTTACNCTGTCTAGCCAGCATTAAGATGCGTACAGGAAATTTCTTTGAAAGGGGGTGGTAGGTCATAGCGAACCTCCTACATGTTCTCCATTCTTTCCATTTTTTTTGGGTATCACATGGAGCGACCTTTAAAAAAGCCTTTTATGTATCTATTTTTCAATCGAGAACATAACCGAGAGAAGTAACAGATAAATCAATGTCACTCAGAATCAGATTTTATGCGGTGGCCAGATTTTAACATAATGACGTAAATACCATGTAACTGTTTCATGAATCCCAGTAAAATACAGTGTGTTGTCAAATGATATGTACTCAATGTCACTCAGAATCAGATTTTATGGGGCGGCCAGATCTTAAAATAACGACTAGAAGGTACCATGCAACTGTTTCATGAATCCCAGTAAAATACGGTGTTGTCAAATGATATGTACTTTTTGTTATGCAATATCTGGGTCAATTTGTTAGTTTTCAGTGTCGAAACACTATGGATTTCCTGTATCTTTCAATAGTCAAGTTCTTGGAGGCATACTTTACATTATCTTCATACTGCCGCTTTACACCCATAAAGAGTTCTATAATTACTTGTTGCGATTTGTGTGACATTATCTATAACTTCATCACATGGTTTAACAGAAGGATGGCTCATGCCAAGCTTGTGGAGAAGATAAAGATCTTTTGAGCTGCGAAACATGTACTTATTCATACCATCCCAAGTGTTTGCTGCCTCCTCTGAGAAGTCCTTTCCCAAGCAGCTGGAAATGTCCAGAATGTGTACGTCTCTCCATATTCTTCGTTAGTGACCAATTATGGAAAATTAAGATTTTAGTCCTCTCATTTTGATTTATAGGTTGGGCATCTCAATGAGCTTGAAAAAATACTTGACTGTGAGGTGCGTCCACGTGCTGCAAATGATAGTGATGTGTCTACACTGGGATCAAATCAAGTTTTCATGAAACATTATTTAATAAAGTGGAAAGGATTGTCCTACCTCCACTGCTCATGGTAGATTCTTAGTCTGATCCTCTCAGCATTGTTGGACAAAACACGTTCTCTTCTCATTTAAGATAACGTTTCACTGACAATATTGCCATAACTTCCAATTATACCACCGTTGTCAGCATTGAGCTGTCCATTATTTGGAGGAAGCTATATATTAATGTTTTAATCCTTTTCTTTTATATAGAACTGTTACAGTTTATAATTTTTCAGTCATTATTTATAATTGTAGATATGTCTCTGGTTCATTAATATGGGAAGCTTCTTCTGTATGCTGTTTTAGGGTACCTGAGACAGAATTTGTTAAGGCGTATAAGTCGAATCCCCGTTTAAGAACAAAAGTGAACAACTTTCACAGACAAGCTTCCTCATCAGCCAACGGCGAGGATGATTATGTCGCTATCAGACCAGATTGGACAACGGTGGATCGGATTATTGCTTGCAGGTTTCACTATCCGTGGTCTTGAATTTCAGTTTAAAAGCATCTTAATCCTTAAAGTTTCAGTTTTAAAGTTATAGTTTATATATCTCTCTTGGAAGGTGACTTTTCTTGATAGTTTTGGTTGTATAAAAAAAATAAAAAAATCTGACACTTTACAATATTAAACTGCTTACTGGGACAACTAATATTTTGAGGACATCTTCTGTGTTTGGAAAGTCCTATTAAATAGCAAGTACACATCTGTTTGCTTAAACATTTTAAATTTCCTACACTTCAAAGAAATGGGTAGTACACTGTATTGTCCAGCTTAGCTATTAAACAGCAGAGTATTGGGTGAATCTTTGTTTCTCTTGGTCAATGTGGCCCCACAGTTGGGGTAACATGTAATTGCATAAAAGCCTTTTATCATGTGCAGACAGGTTATTAGCTAACCTCTCATAAAATTTTGTTGGTAGCATGTTTGGCATTCAAAGAAAGTTCTAATTGGTCAATCTCCATGCCTCATTCTAAGTTTCTAGCCAAGATATTAGTAAATTGGTTGTTCCTTGTATAGGTGAATGATTAGTTGTATGCTTCCATCTTATAATGTCATGTGCTCTTTCAAATTATCGAGAATATCAGGGAAGCAGATGAAGGAAAAGAATATTTTGTGAAATGGAAGGAGCTTTCATACGATGAATGCTCCTGGGAGTTGGAATCAAGCATTGCATCATTCCACAAAGAAATTGAAAAGTTCAACAAAATGCAGTCTCGACATGATAAGGGATCTGCAGTAAAACAAAAAAGCGAATATCTTGATTCCATGGATTTGAAGAAAAAACATAAAGAGTTTCAACAATATGAAAAGAGCCCTGAGTTTCTCTCTGGAGGTACAAATGCCCTTTGATGATGTTACGTTGGATATTTACATAAGCACTCTTATCTGACTCTTCTAATATCTGATTAAAATTAAGGTTCATTGCATCCATATCAGCTTGAAGGGTTGAACTTCTTACGTTTTTCTTGGTCCAAGCAGACACATGTGATACTTGCGGATGAGATGGGACTTGGTAGGCTATGTTTGCCTTTCAGTTTGGGTTTTATTCACTTGTGTTCGTTCTCATCCTTTTCTTTATGTAGCAAAATTCAACTGTCATTTCTCATAAATTCCCATGGGTGCAGGCAAAACAATACAGAGCATTGCCTTTTTAGCATCCCTTTTTGAGGAAAGTTTGTATCCTCATCTTGTGGTAGCTCCTCTATCAACATTGAGGAACTGGGAACGTGAATTTGCCACATGGGCTCCTCAACTGAATGTTGTAAGCATGCATGGTGTTTCAAGTCAAGTTTGGGTTTTGTCTAACCCTAAATTTTGGACTCAATTATCTTGTAATTTGTAACAATTCTTGATAAGAGTCAACTCTATCAGGTGATGTATGTTGGCACTGCCCAAGCAAGGACAGTCATCCGAGATTATGAGTTTTTCTATCCCAAAACTGACAAGAAGAGCAAGAAAAAGAAATCTGGCCAAACAATCAGTGAAAGCAAACAAGATAGGATAAAATTTGATGTCCTTTTGACATCTTATGAAATGATCAACATGGACTCATCATCATTGAAACCCATTAAGTGGCAGTGCATGGTGAACTTTCATTCCTCCGAGTGCCTACTGTTCTTTGTGTTTATTTATACTTGCTCCTAAGTTTTTCCCAGCATTTCTGTAGATTGTCGATGAAGGCCATCGTCTTAAAAACAAGGATTCAAAGCTGTTTTCTTCTCTGAAACAGTACTTTAGCAGACATCGTGTCCTCTTGACTGGAACCCCTCTTCAGGTATGTTGATTGGTCCCAGTAGCCCTGGAGCTCTACTGTTTATGCAACTGATCTTTTTTTCTTTTTTTTTTTTGTCTAAAACAACCAAACTAACCAAAAGGACATTAGTCCGATACATCCGATAAGAAATAAGGGATATTATGCAACTGATCTTGATTATTCTGTAAGGAAACATAAAGGTTTTATTGCTATAAATACCTCTTGTTTGTTGGTCATGCAATTGACTCTGGATGTATGCTTCGCAGAACAACTTGGATGAACTTTTCATGCTTATGCACTTTCTTGATGCTGGGAAGGTTTGCAACTTAAATCTCTATCATTTGTATCAATTGTGAATTAAATGACATGGCTATATGCGAAATTTCATTGCCATCTTTGCCATCACTCTCTCTTTCTCTCTCAGTTTGGAAGTTTAGAAGATTTCCAGGAGGAGTTCAAGGATATCAATCAAGAGGAACAGATATTGAGGCTTCATAAGATGTTGGCCCCTCATCTACTGAGGAGTATGAACCAAAATTCATTGCGTACTATTGGATTTTAGTTTTATTTATTTTCTTGCTTTCTAAGACTTTAGTAGCACGCAGCCCTGAAATAGACTTTCTGTTCGTTGAGAAATAGTATCATTTAGTTGACTTAGATGGAAGAGACCTTGGATACATGCTATGGACCATAATTTGATGGAAGAGACATTGAGAAACATTACATTGATACATGCATGGCCCATAATTTGATGTTTCCTGTGGTGGACCTGATTGCTGATTAATTGAGCAGTTTTACATCCAAACTGACCGTACTCTTTACATTATCTCCCATGAATGACGTGTCTGTTTTTATTCGCTAAAACCGTATGTGTCCATATCAGTGATCCATTATATCACAGGAACCATTGGGCGAGTCTATTATCTTTATGTTTCATGTTTTAATATCTCCATCAGAATTTTCTTACTACAAGTTATATCAGTTTTGTTGCTGTGTTGCCGTGAACAATTTATCACTGTGAATTGCAGGGGTGAAGAAAGACGTCATGAAAGAATTACCTCCTAAAAAGGAACTAATTTTGCGTGTTGAATTGAGTAGCCTGCAAAAAGAGTACTATAAAGCTATATTAACTCGTAATTATCAGATACTAACTCGCAAGGGAGGAGCTCAGGTGAGCGGACGCTTGGAATAAATGCAGTTTCTTACTATACGATATTTCATTTCAATCAAGTATCAACTTATTGTGAGAGCCAATATAACTAACACATTTTTATTGATAGATTTCTCTTATTAACGTGGTCATGGAACTCCGCAAGCTCTGTTGTCATCCCTTTATGTTGGAAGGAGTTGAGCCAGATGATCCTAATGAGTTCAACAAGTAATATATGCATTTTCTTTTGGTTTTCTCTAGTTACCTTGATGGTTGAAATGTGTAATGGAACTAGTTTCTGCATAGAATTGATTTGGATTTCTTTAAGTAAATCTTGAGTACATTTCTCTTGTTCTTGTAATTTTCTTTGGATATCTAACTTCCTTTTGATGTTAGATTATATAATTTTTCTGTCCAGATTTTGTTCTGCTCACAATGATATTCATCTCAGGCAATTCTTGGAAGCTTCAGGAAAATTACAACTTTTGGACAAGATGATGGTGAAACTTAAAGAGCAGGGCCACCGAGTTCTGCTATATACTCAATTTCAGCATATGTTGGACTTACTAGAAGATTACTGTAATCATAGGGTATGAACTTATTACTGCAATTATAGGTTATGAATTTTTGAGTAGATACAGACATACAGTTCATTTACCTCTATGCCAAGAAGGCAATATAGTATCTTGTTAATTGGATTGATGTTCTATATATTCTCAGAAATGGCAATACGAAAGGATTGATGGTAAAGTAGGTGGAGCAGAAAGACAAATTCGAATAGACAGGTTTAATGCTAAGAATTCATCAAGGTTTTGTTTTCTGCTATCCACTAGAGCTGGAGGCATTGGAATAAACCTCGCTACTGCAGACACCGTAATTATATATGATAGGTAACGTTTATTTTTTAGTATTATATAATCTTCACATTGTAGCCTGATATCTATTGAAGCATTGTGGCACAAAAAGCATTGGATAGTTGATGTATCATTTATATATAAATCTTCATTGCCAGGAATATATATTTGGACCTGGACCTCCTGGCAAAGCTTTAATTATGTGCTTACACATCTTTTCTATTCCACATCATCTGTTTCATTACTCCAATGTTTGTGTTTTTCTTTTGTTTGTAGAAGTCTAATTAGAGCTGTCAGTGGCAATATTGTGGTTGCTATATTTCTGTTTAAATTTTGCATGGACTTAGTACACTATAACCGAACCAAGAGCGTCTAATTTTGTGTTATACCTATCCCCTTTTGGTTTGGACTTTTGGTGAAAGAACTGATAATATTTCTTCAATGCTTCGTTCTATAAGATATGTTTCACTGACCAAGTTTGGAAAATTTTGGTGAATGAATATCTTAAGCATATTTGAATGATAGATGTAGCGAAGAAGGATGAAACTAGTTTTGCAAGTTGTTTTACCTAGCATTTTCAGTTGGGTGATGGACTTCTCTTCAAGCATTACCATGGCATGTAGAGTTCTTGTCAATTGGTTAGAGATGGTTTGAAATTATGGACACTTGTAGGTATTTGGTTTATGTGTTCATATTTGTAGTACTCGAATAGGAGAGAGTGCACAAATGCACTCAATTATCATAGTTTTCCATGGTTTTTCTAGATTATGATAGTTTTTCATGTCTTTGCGGGTCATAGATCTCTACTGCTGATTATTACCAGCTGCTATTTTGGATATCCATTCTTATTTCTGATAATCTATACCTGTCAATATACTCTCCAATTAAACATGTCTCCTTGGTTGGAACTTGTATTAGTATCTGGCAATTGAGAATGGCAAATTTTGCAGTGACTGGAATCCTCACGCAGATCTTCAGGCAATGGCAAGAGCTCATCGCCTTGGTCAAACCAATAAGGTTATAATCATTGTAGATCAAGGCATATTCATTGTAGATCATGTCATTGAAGACTCTTCATGTTCACTGTTTGCTGTAGCTGTGATCGTCTTTACCTTTTGCAGGTAATGATCTACAGGCTCATAACACGAGGAACAATTGAAGAAAGAATGATGCAGATGACTAAAAAGAAAATGGTTTTGGAGCATCTAGTTGTAGGGAAGCTCAAAACACAAAACATTAATCAGGTAAAAAAATATATTCTGTAATTGTCATTGCCAGCTTGATGATAGCCAAGAATAAGATTAGAGTTGATCTTTCACGTACCTGGAGACTGGAAATACATCTAGCCGTTGAGTTGTTTTGGTTATCTATCCTGCCCCTTTTTAACAAATCTGCATTTTATGAGAATATGCAACAGAAAAGCTAATAATATATCATACCAGAACTGAAAGACCCAGTGAGTTATTCTTTTTCTTTTTGTCAAATTAATGGTAGAAATCTTTATATGGTGATTGAGTGGAGACATGGAACTTTTTATATCTATAATTAAGCACATTATCCATTGTTGTATTTATTTGCAATTTAAATGTGCATTTCATTATATGTTTTCTCCTTTCTGAATTCAAACCTATTATTTGTTTCCAAATATGAAAGCCTTTTTGTCTGGTTCAGCGACCTGAGTGAATTAGGATGAAAAGAAGATTATATGGAATACATTGTATTATTTATACAACTAGCACTAATCTTCATCCAAATTTAAAATTTCATGAAATCGTGTTAGTGCCATTCTTCTATCTTTCCAAAAGTATGTAAAGGCGGAATAGCTCTCAGCTAAAATGCATAACGCACTTTAAGAAAATATTATCTATAAATTGTGTACTCCATCCAACCATCTTTAAGGGCCCCCTTTCTCTTTTTATGACATTAAGTAAGTATATTTAATTAGCATTGTAAAATTCATGAAATACTCTGATGTTCGTATTCTGCCCTTATTTACCTTAAGTCCAATATGGACCTACTTTGAAAATGGTCAAATTAATTCATTTAATATGGGTTTAACAAGTAAAAATAATTTCACACATTTTGGATCTACAAACTAGATTATAGTTTTAGGATGAAAGGTGGGTTTATGGAGTAAAAAAATGTGATGTAGTTCTGTAACAATACCCGTGAAATTAGAACATGGAACACATTATTCAGTTTTATAAAATTGAAAAACTATATAAAACCAATGTTATTGACATGGCTGATTGTAGTAACTGATTTTATTGGCGCTATCTTTATTAGGTTCTTATTTTTGCCTTCACTGAATCTCATTTACCTAATCAGTTTTTTGCCCTGCCAGTTCACTTTTACCAATTTCAAGTTTAATTTCTAGTTGCCTGTATGTGTCACTTACCTGGATTATCCCTCTTTTTTATGTTACAATTCTTACTGCTTAGGCAATCTCCCTTCCACATTTATGAAATTTCTTGAATGCAAATTGCATCCAACGCGAACAATTGTCTCAGAAGTCCGCATTTTGCAAACAACTTAATATTTGTGATATAGCACCTGGTAATTTAGCTATAAAAGCCGATAGGGATTTTTTGCTGATTCTGGTGATATATTTTGATACATCGCACCGCCACAAGGTGGTGATCCCCCGGTCTTGCAACTGGTATCTTTATTGAATATATGTTAATTGTTAAATGTTTTATCTGATTTTGACTACTATTCTCTGTTTCACGAAGAGGTGAAATACCTGTATATGTTCTGTTTGAAGTTTCTCCTGCTGAGATACTTTGATTTGGATGTAGGAAGAGCTAGATGACATTATACGGTACGGTTCACAGGAGCTGTTTGCTGATGATAATGATGAATTGGTAAAATCTCGACAAATTCGTTATGATGATACTGCAATTGACAGGTAAATATAATTTTTTTTTTCATCTGGATACTGCTCGTCTTCTTGTGGACTTTGAATACCCTACTGTGTAGATTGCTTAATCGCGAACAAATTGGAGAGGAAGAGGCTTCATTGGAAGATGAAGAGGAGGATGGATTTCTGAAAGCCTTTAAGGTTATAATTTACTTGAATTTTTCAGTATGTTTTTATGAATATATTGGATTAGTGCATTATCTCAGAGTTCGTCCCTTTTAAACACTGAAATTAAATTCTGTTGAAAGTTTTTCTGCTTCAAACCTATTTTTCAATTTACATCAGACCTTACATATTTGAATAATGCTTCCTGTGTGTAATACTGCATGATGTGGCAGGAGGTTCAATGCTGTTCATTTATAATTTGTTCCTGAAAGTATCATTCATTTATTTTTTATGACATGGTGAGAAATTTAACTTATCTTTCGCAGAATATATATAGTTCAGAGTTGTATTAAACTAAAAAAATTGAAATGATGATGCGCGTGGTTGGATCTATTTTGCTTATAATAGGAAAGTTTGCCAGTACAATTGATTGTAATATGCATTAAATGCCGTCAATAGCGAATGTCAGCTTTGTTACTGATACAATGGGAAATGCCTGGGTCGGTTTCTTGTACATCATGTTCCTTCATTCATTGAATTGGTGGCTTCTTCCAATGATTATGACGTTTTCTAATCTCGCTGTTGTGTGTGATTGTGTGTGCATGCATGGTTCTGCCTGCCTGCCTGTCTGTCTGTCTCTGTTTGTCTTTGTATGGCCCTCTCTGCCTCAATTTCTAGAGAAAACTAATGTGCATTAAATGCCTCAGGTAGCTAACTTTGAGTACGTAGAAGAAGCAGAACGGGCAGAGGAGGAAACTCCTGTAACACCAGAGGAAAATAAAATGTCAGTAAACAATTCTGAACGAGCAAACTACTGGGAAGACCTGTTACGTGATAAGTATGAAGTGCACAAGGTTGAAGAATTTAATGCTATGGGCAAAGGAAAGAGAAGCCGCAAACAGGTATGCTTTGAAATATTGTGTATGCTATGGACTGTTGTGTTTTGGAGTTGACTCGGAGTTCTTTACAATGCGAAGCATATGATAGTCAATACAAACTTTTGATGCGGATATGGACAAGATATTGTTTTAACTGTTGTATCTCATTTGGCCATGCTTTCCACCAGGTGCTTTATAGCTTTTGTCGTTTATTACTCAGTAATATGCCCCACCTTAACGTAAGGAGAAGTAGAGAATGATGGTGGTGGGGTGATGATGAAAAAGAAGATAAAAATTTGCTAAAAAAATACAATAGAACAGAAAAAGGAAAGAAAAGAGAAGGAAAAGAGGGGATTGGGTCTTTCCACTGAATTAGCTTGAATACAGGATATCTTATGTTTAGAATGTCTAGAATTTAAGGTGGGATATGATTTCTCTAAGTTTTTGCTGTAGTGCTTATAAAGTTCGTAGCAAATTTTTGTACTTGAATGTGTCAAAGAGACTGTATGTTAAGTGAGGATCCTACTAAATTTTGTCAAGGATTTTAGTTCGAGGATATAGCTTAAGGGGATTGTTTCTTCTATTCCTTTGCTTCTTGTGTTTTCTTGGAACGGTAAGAGTGGCTGGTGACAATATATTGTTGATGCAGCTCATTTCAATCGAAAATTCATTAACCTTAACAAGCTATTATTTTCATTTGAACTGAAGTTGTGAATGGATTAGCCTCATACTAGGTCTAAAATGATTCTGATAGCAGCGTATCTGCTGCCTTCAGATTCTTCTTGGTATACTCGTGTCCAGATTGAGTATGTTGTATTTGTATCGAACATTTTCTGAGTAGAATCTCTTTTTCCCTGTACTTCGGTCATCAACAGTGTCAACATTATGTCAAGTGTGTGTATATATATATATATTCATTTCTTCCTTCTGTAAATAAAGTTGATATGCTTAAATGCAGATGGTGTCTGTCGAAGAAGATGATCTTGCTGGTTTGGAAGATGTGAGTACCGATGGGGAAGATGATAATTATGAAGCTGATTTAACTGATAATGAAGCAGTTTCAACTGGAGCTGCATCTACCAGAAGACCTTACAGAAAAAGAACTCGTGGTATGAATGAAATGCTTATTATTCATCAGTTGATCGGACGAGTGCAGCGATGCCATTTAATTGTTTCCTATTGTTTGATATGGTTATGACCAGATGCTTCGGAAAAACTTCCTTTGATGGAGGGAGAAGGGAAATACTTGCGAGTGTTGGGGTTTAACCATGCTCAGAGGGCTATATTCGTTCAGCTTTTTATGAGGTTCTTTATTCTCTTATTCTTATAATTGACCGAGTTGTCTTATTTAAACTCAGATCTAATCTCCTTCCCTTCTTGCCTTTTTTTTTTAGCCTCCAGAAAAAAAAGCATATTGTATTCCTTTCTCTGAGGGTAATTGTTTTATTTTGAATTGTTTGATAGGTTTGGAACGTCAAGAAATGGTTGGGGGGAGTATGAGAAACGCCTAAAGCAGAAGACTCCTGAGGAAATTAAAGAGTATGTTACTGGTTTTTGCTCTATTCTAATAATCAACATTCATATTCAGAAATGTTGGTTAATCAATGTCTTGGTTATAGTTGCTACACTTAATCTTGGGCTTGTATTCGTCATTAACATATATTGCATGTCCAAGATAACTGCTATCTTGCGATCATCAGATACGGAGTGGTCGTGTTCAAGTTACCCTGGTCAACAGTCAACTGGCCCTTGACCACAGGCCCGTTCTTGGTTGAACTACAATTATTGTTTCATTTGGCGGTACCTATAGTAAACCCTTGGTGGTTGGTTAGGTAAAACCTCCAGAGTGGCAAGTGGGTACTGTGCCTACCCCCATCCATCCATATGTATCTTAAACCCACTTCCTAGGTGCATTTCTGTGTGATTCTGATGTTTTAACTATGATGCTGAATGGATGGATGATTGTACCATTTCCAAAGATATATAAATGTGAATAATGACTACCGAGAAAGCACAAAGTATTTAAAGATTTTTTCAATTTGGAATTCGTAAAGAATTTTCATATTTGTGCCGGGTGTCTGCATTTTTGTACCTCTCCAAATGCTTCCTTAAAGCATTTTCATTTCTGCTTGATGTTTTTTTTTTTCTTTTCCTTTTTCTTTTTATTTTTTTTTAACAATTTAATTTGTAGAATGCCAGTGAAGTTTCTGCTCTTGTGCTATACGCACTGTTTTTAACTGGTATCTATATACCTTTTATGATATATAAGTGATTGAGAAAGTTCAGTTTCATTCAGCACAACACATTACACAGACAAACATAGTCTGACTGCTGTATTTAATTAGTAATTTTTTGCTAATAAGCAATAGAATTTTGTTATGAAGGTATGGGATGCTTTTCGTGAAGCACTTAGCTGAAGGAGAAAATGATTCACCCGCATTTTCAGGCAATTAAATTTCCTATTCCATTTACTAATATCTTCCCAAGTTTCTGGATTCAGATCCTTGTATGGTTACATAGTTTTAGTTTGTTGCAGATGGTGTGCCCAAAGACGGACTAAGAGTAGATGATGTACTTGTCAGGTTGGGAACGCTATCCCTCATCAGAGACAAAGTAAGTTCTTTTTCTTTTCCCAGGAAGAGTTTGAATTTCGTCACTTTATGATTGCTACTCAAGACTAGGACTGGGTTTCTGTAATAGCCTGCAAGAGTTTTAATTTCAACACTTTATGATTGCTACTCAATATCCAGGCACTATTTACCGGGTTTCTGTAATACTTCTAGTATTGACTCGTGTTTCGTCTTACCGGGTTTCTGTAATACTTCTAGTATTGACTCGTGTTTCGTCGGATATGGAGGAGAAACTGTGATCTTCTGCTTAAACTTGTGAATGCGCAGTGTTGATAGGATGCATGTCTGACCTAGTTGATTCTTTACTAAGATATTTATTAATTAATATTTACTGAGCAGATTATCATGAGACTTCTATATTTTTAAGTAGGTTTTAAATTCCTTTTNATTTCTTCTAGATCCAATAGTAGAACATTATGAAAAGTGGACTGGCATGATTTCCTTGTTCCTGCGTCTTTAATAACTTTCATCTTGATTAACTTGTCCTGTAATAATGGGCTACGAGTTTGTCTATTTCTTGCAATTTCTTGTTTTCACAAACTTTTAGGTGTCTGTCTCATACCCTTGAGATAAGCTGTTGTATCCTATCATTTACATACACGGTGTCATGTTTGCATAGTTGCCAGACGTTTAGTATGAAATCCAGCTTTCTTGTCAGGTTGATATATATTTTTTTTTTAAATTTTACGGAGCATCTTTTGGTTGGCAGTTGGAGGCTTTATCAAAGGGTTCTGTCCTTTTCACGGATGATATTTTATCCCGCTACCCAGGACTGAAAGGAGGAAGGTTTTGGAAGGAGCACCATGATCGGGTGCTGCTGCAAGCAGTAAGGAAGTATGCTACCTTTCCCTCTTTAGCTCTTGCTCATCGATCTTAAGTTTTATGACTACGGACAAAAGAAAAAATAGTTAACTCAATGGTGTAGATGAAGTGTTTTAAAGGGTCAACGATTATTGTGAAATTGTCTCCCTTGAAAAATTTGGTTCTATCCTAAAAAATGTCAAAACTGTTGCCTAAAAATAGAGGTTCTTTTTATATGTATTTTGGTTCTGATTTCATCTCCAGATTGTTCATATGAATCGAATCATTTTGCTTATACTTTGTCCCTTTGCAATATCATCAACTTCATTTTTTCAATCATTTCTCCACAATTACATAATAAAAGTGGACCACCACAAGCAACTTCCAAGTTATAATTTGCACAGAAGACTCGTACAAAACTAACTATCCAAACAATTTTCACATAGAAACTGGTGAATTCTTAAGTTACAATTTTCCAACACTGGATGTTAGTTGTGGAACCATAACCAAACAAACTCTTTCTCAGTTTCTTCCTTGCTGGATAATTATTGTGATTGAGGAAGGTTTCCTGTCGTGAATGAATAGTAGGTTTATAAATTCTGCTAACTCATCAATTTTTGCTGTATGAACATCAAGACACGGTTTTGGAAGATGGCAAGCAATTGTTGACGACAAGGGATTGAACATACAAGAAGTTATCTGTCAAGAGCTGAATCTTCCTTTTGTCAATACACCTGGCATAGGAGCTCCATCACAGAATTCTGCTTCAGCAACTTCTCAGGCCCCAGCCTCTACTTCTGGTGTTTCTCAACCACATGTTCCTACTTCTGGTTCATCTGAATCACAAAACGGTATCAACTTGGAACATGTTGAAGCCCCTGGAAAGGAAACTACTGATGTTCTTAATAACAGTACTGGCCGAGCGCAACTTGTGCAAGATCAGACAGTGATGTTTCATTTTAGGGAGATGCAGAGAAGACTAGTTGAATTTATTAAGAAAAGGGTGCTACTTTTAGAGAAGGGACTTGTGGCGGAATTCGAGAAGATATATTCTGTAAGTCCCTTCCAGATTTTCTGTAAGGTGGTAGTTGCAATATTAGAAAGGTGAATAGCAGGATTAAAATGCTACTTTCGTAATTCTAGGCTCTAGTGTCCTTTTTATTTACTCCTATACTAGGTTTGGTAATTCATGGGATACAAATTTTTGTCTGAGTTATAGGATGCACCTGTTAATTGATTCCTAATTTGATATCCAATAGATACAGAGGACCACATATTAAGTTTATTGAACAAGTTGATTTTTTCAGGATAGTGAAAGCGAAGATGACGTTGCAAACAATGATATAGGGCACAAGGCCACTGAGGTAAAGAATCCGAGCTTTAAGGCATCAGATCCAGCCATGGTTGCGCAATTGCCTCAAGTTGAAACAATCTGTAAGTATCTTTACCAATTTCCAAAGATTCTACGGAAATCAATAACCTAAAGAGTTATATCAGTTAATTGTGCCAAAAAAGAGTTTTAGCTTTTAAAGTTCTGGTGTGCACTTGGATATTTGAGTATTTGGTGGTAGAGTTTGCTTTATGTGACTGTTTGCAGGTTGGGTTAACCAGGGTTAATGTAATCACTAGAGATTTTTTTTTTTTTTTAAATTTCCATTTAATGGCTAGTAAGATTGACCGTCATTTTGGGATTTATTTCACAACGAAAGAATCTGATGAAAACGGTAATTAATAACTACCTTTGAAACAATTGAATACAATATGATTTGACTGACTTACGTTTCCATCTTTGTCCCAATACCACCATTATTTTAAGAAAACCCTCAAAGATATCTAGAATGCAACGTTGATGACGTACCACTTGTTATTTGTTTAGTGGCAATCTGTGTGACCTATTTACACCATTTTCTTTCCCTAAATGCAGCTCCTGGAGAAATTTCAGCATTTTCTTGCGACAAAGACACACATCGACTTGATATGGCCAGGCTGTATAATGAGGTCAATTGTGAACACAAGCTACAGATATAATCCAACCACGGGGACGTGTGATTGATTAATTATGTAATATGGTTGATTGTTTCCATTTTTTCGCAGATTAACGTAATAACCACAGATAATGCCTCGGCAGATGCAGCTCCAAGTTCGAAACTGAAGAGGAATCTCGAAACCCTTGAAACATTTAATCAAGAGATTAACAAAATACTCTCACCAGTCCAGCAAATTTCTCCTCTGGAGCGATCAACTCAAAGCGATAAAAAAGTCGGCAATTTGGCTGGAGAATCATCATCAAATGGAGCAACTGTTGATGTCGAGATGAAGGATAGCACTGACTGTCCCTGAAGTTAACTTCATCACCATGGACTAGGCGAGTTTTCATATGTTCTCACCAGAAAAATTCTCTTTGACAAAAGAAAAAAAAGAACTACATATCTTGGTTTATTTTTGCATCAAGGTTGCAGCATTTTGGGAACTCGAAAAAATCCGATTTTTGTCTTGGTTAATTTTCGGTGTGAGGGATTGTATATTTTCATGTTGTATTAGTCAGACTGGAAGACCCATCCCAGTTGACTAAACTGTGGATGGTTCCAATATTGATGGTGATCAGTCTAAAACCTTGACTAACTGTGGGTGGTGCCAATATTGATGATGATCAGTGTAAAACCTTTTCCTTTAGTAACTAAACTATTATTGAGTGATTTTACTTGATACTTTATACACTGGACAAGTGCTTGCAGGTGGTCGCTATTTTTGTATTATTCTAAAATCTAAACCTTCTAGTCAGAAAATTATTTATTGAACCAGATAATTAATTTTATAAATATAAAACTTATCTAAACTTTTTTAAATAAATATACATACCTATATTAAAGATAAATAAGTAACATATAAATTATATACCTCAAAATTTTAATATTACTATATATTTTAATAAATGTTTGACAAATAAGTATAATATTACTATATATTTTAATAAATGTTTGCAGATATATACTTATTTTTTAATATTAAAAATTAAATATTTAATGAAAAAATAAAATCGTTTGGGACAATCGATTTGATCCGAATGGGTTAATGCTAGAGTACTTAGTTGATCGGGCTTTGATGCATCTCTTTGGATTTAATCGGTCAGATTGTAGATTAGTTGGAGTGACCAACTTGGACCGGGCTGGATCTCTGGATTGATCGGTTCATGTGTCAACCCACGGTTCCAACTCAAAAATCGGTCCCTTTGTGTAGATACGCATCAAAATATACCAAATGTGTTCAGGTCTGAAAACCAAAAAGAAATAAAAATTGAGGGATGCCAATTGCCATATACAAAGAACATGTTCATGTTAATCTAATTATGTTAGTTGATCGTCATTAAACAATGCTTTTTTTTTCGGTACAATCATTAAACAATGCTTGACTAGCTATGTTGGTGTTCACAAAAAAAATTAAAAAAACAATAAATGAACTTTTATTTTTATCAAATGTAATGTTCATCTTTAGTTGTCGACGGATCACAAATATAACATTTTTTGAAATATATATTTTATCGTTTGAAAATTTTATTTCAACTTACTTATCAATTACTTTTATCACTTTTATTATACTTGACTTCAACCACTTTTAATATATATTATTTTTCATCCATCAACTATAAGCAAACTCAATATTTACTTATAAACTATTAGTTGTGTTTTTAATTAGGTTAACCGAACTATAAATATCGAATGTACATGCCGGTAATATTGAAATGCACTGTAAATGTACCATAAATACCAGATAAAATACATGTCAAGAATAAATTTTAAGAAAATATATATAAAATAAAAGAAACTTTAATTATTGACTTAAAAATTAAAACTTTAATTTGAAGTCTTATTTATATTTTATTGGAAAGGTGAAAGTAAATGTATCTAATTTTTATTTTTTCGTAATTAATACTAAAAATTAAATATTTTATTATATTCATCAATGGTATTACTGGCTGATTCGATAATACCATATATCAATAGCTAAGGCCAGTAAAGTATGATATTCGACATTTAAAATACCGAATTACCACACACATATGTATGTATATAGAAAGAGAGAGGGCAACAAAATAGATTGCAACCAACGGGCGGAAAAAAGTGAGAAGGTATTGATTGATAATTTGTTTATTAAAATTATAATTTCTTAATTAAATTATTTAATTAAGAATTCATAAGGAGTAAATTATTATTAGTAAACCTCGTTTGCTTCCTTCATTCTCACATTTTCTCGAATTTCCTTCTCTCTCATCCCAAATTCCGCTTATATTTCCTTATAATCCACGCGCAGGTATCGATATATCGTCGCCATCTGAGCTAGCTTCACAGCACGGCGGTGAATTTTGGTGGGGGAGAGAGACGGAAAATGGATCCTCCTCCCACCTCCTGGGACTCCTTGCGCAAACAGGTATGGAAATTATTCTTCATCTCTCTGCATTTGTTGCGCGCGCGATTCCTCGCGATCTGTTTCAACTTTACGGCTTCCATCGCCAAGACAGATAATCTGTGTCGAATATCAAATCCTAGGCACTCCTCGTTCCCGGGCTTGGCTTATCGCCTACTCTGTAAAGGAACTTCCGTGCAATCGGATGATGATGCAAAATTGATAATCTAGATTGATGTTATGTGGGACCATCTTAAATCTGTTGCCAATTATCGGCATTGTTTGTTATTTTTAAATTTTGATTTGATCTTGGATCGAGTTTTCTATGATGCAGCAATTTAGATTATTGCTTCGTTCTTGCTAAATGTATTAACTTGTGTAAAATCGACATGTGATCTGTTCTTTTTTTTTTTCCTCTTTATTTGGATTGTTCTGGACCTGTGGTTTCTTCTTACTGTGTTTCAATCAGGCAAGGAAGCTTGAGGCTCAGCTGGATGAGCAGATGCATTTATATCGTAAATTGGTGTCAGCAAAAGTTGATAATTCTAATGATAATGGCGTGGAGTCCGGAATCGGTCAGCTATTAAAACAGCTTCAACAAGTAAACATGCAAATGCAAGCTTGGGTTTCATCTGGAGGGTCCGAAATCTTTTCTCATACGTTGACACGGCATCAGGAGATTCTTCAGGATCTTACCCAGGTTAACAATCTTTGACAAGATAACAAAATGCTTGGAGTCTGTAATTGGAAGCTAATAACACATTCTCTTTCTTTCTTTCTTTCTTTCTTTTGGGTGTTCGTACAAGTATTGTATGTTTCTTTTGTGTTAGTGGGCGTTCAAGCGGGTGCTGATGCTGGAACAAATGAAAATATTTGATTTGTTGAAGGCATATATATGCACCATGTGTCTTTGAATTCTGTCATGGAAAGCTAGCTGAGGGCGTGAATAACAATGTGAATATAATTTGCTTGAACTCTAGTTAGATGGTGTCTTCTGAGCCATACCAATGTGAACTCCCCATACTTCTTTGAAAAATTGCCTTATACTGATCTTATTTCAGAAAGCAAACATTTGCTGTTGGTCTGCAGGAGTTTAATCGACTTAATTCCAGTCACCGAGCTAAGAAAGAGCATGCCTCACTGCTTGAGGATTTTAGGGAGTTCGATCGTACAAGATTAGACCTTGAAGAGGGTAATGGTTCCTACGAACAATCTCTTATCAAGGAGCGTGCATCTCTCCATAGAAGTACTGGCCAGGTAATACTTAATCTGGTTTATTTGTCTACGTAGTGAAATATCAAAGGTCAAATCACTGGAAGTGAGTTTCAAACAGTTAAATTGGTGCACGAATTTTGTGAAAGTAGGTGAAGTGGTCTGGGTTCAAGAGAACTTCTCATCTGCCACAAAAAAAAAGAGCATGATTGTAGAGCTTAACCACATATAGAAATCTCATCTCACTTATAAAATACAAATAATATGGTCACTAGAACATGTAAATAATCTCTATCTGAAGTGTGTTGCATCTGGAAAAAGCTACTTTACCATATGGAAAAAGTTAGAGAGCTTAGCTTTCTCTGGCAACCTAACTTGGTATGTTTTAAAATCCAATGTGGAAATACTGGGTATTTGTAATGAAAGTTGAGATATATTTGTGCATCATGCTTGATAAAATAAAGGAGAGCCATAGTTGTGGATAGCTGTATTCCCACAAGTGAGGAGGCCACGTATGTTCTTAAGAATTGCCAGGCCTCATGTTCTTCCTTTTACTTTCTGTTAGCCCCTCAAATATAGGGAACTGAAAGTGGGTAAACCCATAGTTCAGTACTGCTATGAAATGTTCTCAGACAGGAAATTAAGAGCATATATTTTTTATCGGAAGCTCTGTAGATGCTCGTGCTTCAGATAAGCTAGGCGTTCCTTGCATAATATTTTACAGTCGCTCAGCATTGTGTACACTTAGTTTTAGATTTAACCTAGGAATAGCTTACTGGACGAGTTTCTATTTTCTGAATGGTTTCATATGTATCTTGCTCGAGTTAACATATTGTATTTCTGTAGATGGATTCGGTGATATCACAAGCACAAGAGACCTTAAAGTCCCTCGTCTTCCAACGTTCCACATTTGGGGGTATCAATTCAAAGCTTAGTAATGTCAGCAGCCGTCTTCCAACGGTAAGGGAATTAATCACATGCTATGCTTTACACAACAGAGCTAAAAAATTACTTCATCCGTGCACTTGTGAAGTATCTAAATATAGTACGTAGATGCTGTAGAGTACATAATTTATCTAAGTTGCTTATTTAGTACCTCTGAAATTTTGCAGGTGAATCACATACTCTCAGCAATAAAGAAGAAGAAGTCGATGGATACCATCATACTTTCGTTAGTTGCATCCGCCTGCATGTTTCTAATTTTAATTTACTGGTGGACTAAGTAGGTAGTCTTCTCAAGTATCTTGGTTTAGGGAATTGTTTGTTTGTACATACCCTATTTTGGCTTTGCCACAGGATTTTGTAGTTCTCCATGTTTGTAATGGAATTATTTACAATTTTTTTGCCTCTCACAGCCCCTGAAATTATAGAAAGCAAGATTCAACATTCAAGCTGGTTACATGTATTATCAAAACTTTACTTTGAACTATGAGATTCTACTAAGAGAAGCATTGTGTTGTTTGTAAGAGAATTTGGACACCACTGATTGATATGTTAAGTTGGTGGGTTTTTTTTGTCACACTTTTTTAGCTGTTGCACACAAGCAACTGAACCTTATTAAGGAGGTTGCTGCATTTTGTTCGAATAAATAGTAAACAAGAAAAATACAAGGAATAAACGCTTCAGTCACACAAAGATAATGGCAAATATGGGGGTGATCGCATTTATGGGATATATAAACAAAATGCCAAGTGAACCTAGCACGAACCAACACAAATGTCGAAAATATTAGGGCACTGCTTAAGTACGTACATATTCAAACACCGGAGCCTAAATTTAGCACGAAAACAACCTAAATAAAGTGCCAAAAGTCTGAACTTAAACATAATCTAAGGCTGCAAACTAGATCCAACTGATAGTTCACCTTCTTCGCTTCTTTCCACTCTTAGCCTCAGTTTGTCGTGACTTTGCAAAATCCTTGGATTTCCCTTTCGTCGGTCCTGATGATTTTGCCATCTCAGCAAGTTTTTCCTTCTTCTGACCAGCTTCTTTTGCCTTTGATGAACCAACTTTTGTCATTATGGCACCATCATCATCACTAAGGTTTTTCCCACTTTGTGGGGTTTTACCTTTAGACTTGGCAGTTTTCTGACTGTCCTGTTTAGGATGGCTTGGGGTTTTTGGTGAGTTGTCTTTGTTTTTACCTCCAGATGCTTTAACAGATTCATCTTTGGTTTTACCACTAGATGCTTTACCAGATTTGCTTTTGGTTTTACTACCAGATGCCTTGCCCCCAGATTTTATTGCACTGTCTTTCTGATTACTGAAAACGCAATTTGTAATTCTTGTCAGTTTAGCCATATGATCCCAAAATAACATATACAGGAAGCAGCCATAAGGAAACGAAACCTTTTTGGTGTATTGTTCACTTTTTGACGTTTGCTTTTCGATGCTTCTGAATCTGTATTCCCTTTCTTCCTCTTTTGCCTGGTTAAAGGAAACCAAAAATTTAGCAACACCCTACAAAGATTCTGTCATTCTCCAATAATAAGAAGCGCAAACAGTGATGATTTAAAATTAATACCCATAACCCATATTTTTGTCCATTGCAAATGGAGCTGGAAGAGTCATTGTTGACAATTCTCCTGGCATAGTGCTAATAATGGACTAGATCAAAATGACTCAATTAAATTCTAGTGCTTCTTCTATTAGTGAAGTTTCTAGAAAAAAAAAATATATCAAACGGCGCAATGCACCTTGGGTCGCTACGAAAACAGCCCCCTTGTATAATTACAAGGGTAAGGTCTGCGTACAACTGACTCCCCAGACCCCAACCTGTTGGGAATATACTGGGTATGTTGTTGTTGTTGTTGTTGTTGTTGTTGTTGTTGTTGTTGTAACCCATATTTACAACAACCCAAATGCTACATTGACATGTAAATATCTACATAGTTCCACATTTTCATCCTATGAAGCAAGAAGCAACAAATCTATAGAATTGCAAATCTCAAATAATAAATGAATAATATTATACAGAAACTTACACTTCCAATGAAGTATCATGACTTGAATGTTCAGCATCATCATTCTGTTTACAAGTATTGTTAGCAATAAATAATGCACATAAAAGGAAGACGCCAGCCAAACAAGAACAAGCAAGTTACATACCCCATCTGAATCCGAGTTATCTTCAATAAGCTCCCACCTTTCTCCTTCAAGATCTAGTACTTCTTCCTCACCATCATTGTACAATACCTATTTAAGATCACAGCATAATCAAACAAATGGTTTTTAAAGGCAAACTGAACAGCAAAAACAAAGAGAAGCTAGCTTTGCACTGACCTTATGCTTTTTCTTGACAGAATCAAAATATTCAACTACGCCCTCATAAAACCTGGCAACAACATTACATAAGCAGCAAATATTCTTATATTCTGATCACCTTTCTGTAGAATTCGGAGTGTAAGAAATTACTTACTTCCGATCCATTGGCCACCATACTCTAACTTTCGAACCAACCAAACTCTTGTTGAGCTTAATATCACCAGATACCTGGAAAACATAATACAGAAAACAGAAAAGAGATAAAATTGTATGGTATAAGATTGGATTATGGATTTAACTTCTCTAGATGCAAATGTAGCTTTGTGCATGTTGAACAGTCAGAAGAAACTTCAACATGATATGGAAAAGTCAGGTTTCGAACAAATATTAGAATGAATTGTAATTGAACGCTAATAAGGAAAGTGACTAAATAGTTGCCCCTACACCAGTCTTAAATTTTACAATCTCATTAAATACATAAAATCAACAGCAATAAACCTCAAGAACTTCCCCATCCCCAACATCAGCCTTTCTATTGAGAAGGAAGAAACATCAAGCACTTTGATTATCAACATAATGTCAAAGTCTGCTCAATTGTAAAAAGAGCACATGGTGTAGATAGTAACAGGGAGTCTAAAGTTTTAGTTTCTTGTAGGAATCCTGATAAATGTCCAGTACTATGATATTAATGTCGTTTGCATCTGCGGATGCTGTAATCACGTTCTTAATTGACAATATATAGTTTGTTCATTAAAATAATGGCATAGCCTTTTCAAAATAAGATTTTCAAACTATTTCAAAGCAGACAAAATGAAATGACTTGTCAAGAAAATTCTTAAAACACGACAAACCTTTCAGGATTGTGAAACCACAAAGTAGAGTACAATAAGAGAACAGAGTAAGTGATGAAAAAACAGAGAAAAAAAAATTAAAGAAAAGGATGATCAAGTGTTCCCCAAGTTGCCAAAATTCCTAGTTTACATTCATGAAAAGACTAATTCCATCCTTAACTAGGGTTAGCAGTGTGGAGCATTCACCATGTACAAGTTAAAAGCTATAGTTACAGATTCTGCTATTTGTTATTAAATGTATGAAATGATGGCATAAAAGAAACCTAAACTAGCATGAAATGTAAAATAAACCGAGGAAGCAGTTAACTCAAAGTGCATACCTTCTCTGTGCCGGGAGTTCGCTTTCTCTTGAAAACAGTTCTCGGAGTTTCTTCCTCTGTGCCTTCATCTTCCGATACCTTTAAAGGCGACCTAGGTGAAGACACTTTGTCCTACACAAAAAACCCACACAAGAGAACATAAGATGACAAAAAAAAAAAAATCACTGTAAAAAGTAACTAATCTAAATTAACATTCCAAGTAGAATATCGAATTACTTTCGCATGAACTACTTTCCCAGAAGATTTCAGTGGAACTTTTCCTGAGGTAGGCTTCACATGTCCTTTCTTTTTCTCATCTTCCTTACTCATTGAGGATCCATCTTCCGTCTTATTATTAGGAGTCTGGTCCAGTGATCTTGTCTCTGAATCTGTTGCAGTCCCTTCATTCTTGGATGCACCCTCTCCAGTCAATTCTTTATCCTTCACAGTTTTCTTGCCAGATTTCTTCTTTTTGCCACCCCAACGCTGCTTCTTTGATTTCGAACGCCTTCCTCCAGCACGTGCCTTCTTATAAACAATATCAACAGATACTATCACTTCTTCAACCAAGTCCTCCTTCCCTTTGGCCGGACTATCTTTTTCAGATCGGCTCTCACCAGAAAGGCTTACACTATGGACTGGAGATGCAACATTCTCATTTTCAGATGCATGTGATGGTGAAAGCTGATTGGTAGCATCTTCTACTTCATTCAGAGATTTGGCAGCTTCAACAAGTTCGGCATCAGTAGCATTAGCTTCCAGCTTCTCTAAATTTTGAGCACTGCAGTCATCAGACTCTGTTTTGGACACCGATTTGGCATCAATCTGATGGTCAGAATTAGCCTCCTTTGAAATATTGGAATCTGCCATAGTATCTTCGGTACAAGTCTCATTGAGAACATTACTAACTACTGACTTAGACGATTCAATCAAAGTGAGATCTTTCTCTTGAGAATCGATCCCTTCCCCACCTTCCCTAACCACCTGCTTAGACACCATAAGATGCAGCACATCACTTTAAAGGGCAAGGGTAGAAAAACTTTACTCATTTATACGAAAAATGAACGCTGGAGTAACTGGCAAAGATTCATCCGATAAAAAAAAAAACATGACAAAAATGTTTAAAGATAACTGCACAGGCATAACTAGTGCGTCCAGCATCATTTATGCATCTTAGGCACAAGATATGAAAATTAATTACGGGTAAATCCGAAAATGAAGTCGACTGATCTAGAAAACTAGTTATTGTATTGAACACAATCCTTTCTGTCCTATAGATGCTCATGCACGGGGAAGGAAAAAAAAAATGGGAAAGGGAAAGGAAATCATATAATTATGGTTGAGTTAGACAATGTGACCGGTTTTCTCATCAAACTAAATGATACCACAAGAGGCTATACATGCACTATTCATGAGGAAAATTATCCGAGTTTTTTCTGAGAGAATAGCAGTTATAGTATAACATACCACAATTACATGGCATAACAAAGAAACATGGACAATCCCAACAAGCTGACAGATGATATACGAACATATACCTGTGGATCATTTGTGACGCTCTCGTTATTATTTCCAGTTGTATCAGTATCCTCTCGGCACAAGGAATCTACAACCTCACCATAATCCTCCGCAGGAGAATCTAAAGACTTTACTGCTTGTGCTAAATAAGGTCTAAGTTTTTCAGATGAATTTTCAATAACTCTTGCGGCCAGTCTCTTTGCAATTGGCAGAACATTCTGCATGGGTTCTTTGTCAGCAACAAGTAGAACACAGAAGAGGAGAAAAAGAAAAAATAAGAAAAGCAAATTCTTTAGAAGGCCCAATAAATCAACCTCATTGTTCTTTTTCAAGGTAGCCAAAATTGGATTGAGTAGATCTGGGGAGATGTCTTCACTTTCTTCCAAAACAAGAGTCATTATTGACTCCATGGATGCAAAGATGAGTTGTGGATGATAATCTCTGAAAATAAGGATATAGACAAAGTTTACTACTCATGATGGATTAATTCTTAGTCACATGCACGATCAGAAACTAGACACACCAACATGATAAGTTGCTTATTCATTCATATTAATTAGAAACATGACATAGAAGTTTCCTACATTAATTCTAAGACTTCATTTAACTGCTATGAAATGATATCAGATTTCAAATGGATAAAGATGAATGCAAATGGATCAATGAGTAACAAAAGGATAATGTCTGCGTTTATTCCAAACTCACGATAAAACTATTAACATGCAACACTTTAAAGTAGCAATTATAACTCAAAGAACCCATGATGTCTCTACGTGTGGTCTGATTAAAGAGGACTGAAGGTTCGACCACAAAAATGGGAGTTAAGATGATGCAGAAAGAATGGACTTGAAAACTGAAATGACATATCCATTTTAAACCAGAAAGAACAAGAGATTAATATGATTCAACAGAACAATAGATAACAATTTAAATTACAATGTTTGTGGAGACCAGAAATAAACTATAAAGAAGGTATCCAACTGGCAATTTGAACTCTTACCTAATCGCTTTGAGGAAGTGTTGGAACATCTCATTGATCATCTGATCACATTCTAAATCCAGCATGATCAAACAAGACCTGACTTTGGCTACAGTTTCAAGTATAGAGGCCCTTTTTCTATATGATCTGCTGGATGTTTCGGACAAATTCTCAAATGGTGACACAATCAATTGAAAGACATCCTGAAACCATATAAAATGTCAAAAACTTAAAAATTGGTGGGATGAGACACACACACAGACACAGGGGGAGAGAGGGAGAGAGAGAGAGAGAGATCGCCTTCATTTTATCATCATCATACGGAGCCTCGGGTGCAGTAATTCTGGTTATCTCACAGATGCAAGAAGCTACACCTACTTTAACATCTTCATCAGAATGCTTCACAAGCTCTTCCATGATCAGTGCCTTCGTTAGTGGAGAAAGAGCAGTTTGCATGGATTGGGCAGGTGACTGCTCCACTTTCGAAAGAAGCTCCTCAATTTGCTTTAAGAAAATAGCAAAGAACAAAGGTTTATTAAAGTAAATATCAATATTAGTTTAGATCACAAAAGAAGTATCTTATACACGAAACTTTTTTTCGTGAATTAAATGGCAACATATGCATGTATTCATATATGTTTCATGCTCAAGCCACTGAACATTTACATTATTGGGTGGTGAACAAGTATTCTAAAACTTAAGAAAGTAGGTGGCAAAATAACTTTCTTGTTCGTAAAAAGTCCAGAACCGTGTTATGTAGGGCTATTCTTGTCCCAGATTCAATGAACGATAAACTTCGTGTTGAAAATTAAAGGAATCAAACCATTCAAATGACGTGATTCACGATTCATAAATTATTACCCAAATAATACAAGTGAAATTCCAACATATCTCTTAGAAAAAAGCAACATATCTAAATGCACAATTTGATGTTCTGGAAATACGATATTACCATATAAGCACTTAATATCGTGACATTAAATATAAATAGTATTTAACGATGCGAATCACTTAAAGGGATTCTCATGCAGAACTGCCGAAGGATTTGAAAATTGAGGATTCCACTTTGATTATCACAATTTACAGATATGGAAAAAAGACTGTGAACTAAAAGTTAACGAACACGACACATGCATTAAGATAAATAAATCTACTGGATCGAGTATCAAGTCTCACTTCCTGATTGAAATATAATTACCAAAATAAGTGGGATCCATTAGGCCATTTATTTTAAATGTAGTACAACCAGAATAGAACAATCTAGCTCAACTTAGATAACAACGCATCTTAATCCGGACCGTAAATAGATGCATGCAAATGCTCTGCATACAACAATGTGCAACTTACTCACGCATTCACGACCTGATATCAACCTAAACAAAAAAGTTCTTGACAGGCAGAATCATCACTCTTTTCAACAGTTAAAAACTCAAAACAAAGAGAATGTAAAAACAATTTTTTTACTGCTCCCGCCCCAGAAACCGGAATCAACAATGTCAATGACATCAGTTAATAATTTGCTCTAAGAAGCATATCCAACAGGAAAACTGGGACTTTAAGATGACGAACAGAGTCAAAATTCAAGATCTTCGTAAATAAATAAATAAATAAAAATCATATCTTTAGTCTCATTATTTATTTATTTAAGGCTGACAGGGGGGCTTACGTCGAGAAGGGACAAGAGCTCAAAGACTGAGGAGGGAGGCTGAAGAAGGCTGTTCCCGGCGGCGGTAAGCCGCTCTTCCAGCTCTTCATTCGAGAATTGCGGGGGCATCGTTCACCTTGACCCACTCTTACACCAGATCTTTTCTTCACAAAGAAAAGAAAAACAAGATCACAACTCATCACTCAAACTTCCTGGTTATCAACGAAACCCTAAATTCTATCCTGGAGAAATATTTCTTCTGAAAACCAACGATACCGTGAAAATAAAGCAAGGATCCGGCCATGGCTGCGCTTAGTGGAATGCAATTTGAGAACGCTGAAAAGAAAAAGATTGGAAATTTACCGGTAATTTGCAAAGGGAGATGCGAATCCAACACAATCCACACTGGCCACGGCCAAAATAGCCCCTTGGATATTGATGATTAAAGTACGAGCAGAGTATATATATTTTTCTGCGAACAGACGATATCGAGTTTTTTCACTAGGCACAAGAACTTTTATTAGCACTCCAAATTTGTCGTGACTCTACAGAAACGGCGTCCTTTGTATATATAACGTTTGAAGTTTTGAACTATTTGGTCAACATGTTTTTAGGTTCCTAGTAATTTGTGGGCCACCAGAGTTTTGTTGTTGAGAATAATGTGCATGATTTTTAACATAAAGCTAAAGGTGCACTTGGGATAATTTCAATGAAGATTAAAAAATATAAACAATATTGTTACAAATTGAAAATTAAAGTTGCAAGCAACATCTAAAGTCTAAACTAATTGTTACTATATTTTTTGGGAATCAAATGTTTGTTTTCTATGAATCGTTATATTTTTTTAATAAAAAATCTCTTACAAAATATTTTGTTTGTATTATTTATAGAGTATAATGTTTTAATTTGACACTATACATATAATTTGACATTATGTTTATCTCCGGACAACATATATTAATCATCTCGGTTTATCTAATGCAGTCTTATCGTTGAAAAATCCATTGTGTTGACAGTCATCTTAACAATTTTGCTATAAAGCCAACAATTGGCTTCATAGTGGAACCAACCTTCTATATTACTTGTTGTATATAGAAGGTTGGCTCCACTGTGGAGCCAACTGTTAGCTTCATAGCATAACTGGTCATCTTAATTAAACAAAACAATAATGAAATTAGCATGTAACTACACCATTTAAATACAGTAGGTTGCATTTTATATTTACTAATTATTTACCGTTTTAGATTACTCATGTTATTATATATAGAGAAAGGATCATATGAGAATGACTCTTAATGCGAGAAATAAGAATAAATCTACATCATTGGATCCATCAAGTCAATGATATAAATGAAGTCAAACTTTCATATTTAATGGTCAATCATTAATGGTAATCTTATAATTATATGAACTATTGTGGTCAAATATATGACCAATAATTAAGGGTAATTTGTTCATTACACATATACCACATGACCCACACTTTATTTTTACTCTCATCTCTCGCATTCACACACAATTTCACACACACACACACACACTCCAGCGGGCAAGGCAGAAATTCAGCCCCAAATTGCCGCCGCTACCATTCCGGCGAGCGCGGTCAGCCAGCCCTGTCAGCGCCCTCCCCTTCTCCTCCTCCCAGACACGGCCGGAATCAACCCACCCCAAACCACCGGTCACTGCTATTATCCCGATCTCTCCCGTCGCCGCCCAACCGTCTCCGCCGCCGCTACCATCCCGTCGAGCGCCGCCAACCATCCCAGCACCGCCACTACCGTCACCTGCCCATATCTCAATCTCGCTAAGCCCGCCATTCGAGCTCCCCGATTGTACCGACGGCGAGGGCAGCCGTTCCGGCGAGTTGCAGAGGGCGACAATAGATTCGAGTGGTGAAGACGAAGATGACCTGAACGGGATGAGCTCGCCGGCGACCTGAACGGGAGATTGGATGCGGCGGCCGGAAATGCTTTTATGGCTGAGGTGGAACAGGTGAATTTTCATTTAGGATACATAGATTGTGGCTAATTTTCTGTGAATGAGTTTGGTGAAGGGCGAATTGACCGATTTCTGTGAGTGTAATTTTGGTGTGAATGAGTTTGGTGATTTCTGTGATGTATTTTTGGCTGATTTATGTGATGTAATTGATTTAGGGGTAATCAAATTGGCTAATTGGAGGGCGAATTGGCTAATTGGAGGGCGAATTGGCTTATTTCTGTGATGTAATTGATTTCTGGGTCAAATTGGCTGATTTTGTGATGTTATTTTAGTGATTTGGGGTTGAATTGATTTAGGGTATGTTTATGAAAATTAGGTTAATGTTAGATACTATTGTGTAATTTTTTTAAATTTTAATTATAACATAAATTAATAATTAAATAATTATTTGTACTAAATTATTAATAGTTTAATAAATATAAAAATAGTGATAAGTAAATTTTAAAACCTAAAGCTGACATTGACACAAATAACCGAACTTTTAAAATTTGAAAATTATATTTGAACATATGGAGTTTCGAATCGAAAATATTTTTAAAATTAAAAGTAAAAATATATAAAATAGTTTTTTCGATTTAATCAAAATAATTTTTTCGATTGTTGGCCGTTGTTCGATTTTGTGCAATCTGAGAGATATTTATGTGCAATCCGTACAACGCTAATGTACACTAAAATATAAATAAAAAATAATATCATTTGTAAAAAAAATATTAAAAAAAGAAATTAGTAATATTTTTTTTTATATAGTTCAACATGTTCGGCTATTTTTTTATTTAAAAAAAAATTATATCTGTCATTAACCAACTAATATTATTCGATCTATTATTATAATTACTATAATTTACGTGCAATTTGAGAGAAATTTATGTGCAATTTGTCTAAAATTAATGTGCACTTTTTATTATTTAATGTTTTGTCCAAGCCTAAACCAAAACCAAAATTATTAGATTATTTGTCCGGTTAATCGAATTAATCTAAATAATCAAAATAATTTATAGTGTATATTATAAAATATAACTTATATTTTATATTTTATGATATATATTATAAATTACTATAATTTATCGTGTTGTGATAAAGTGCATCGTGCTATTTTATAAAGTGCAAAGTGGAGTTTTATAAAGTGCAACGTATTAATATATAAAGTGCACTGTGTTGTGATAAAGTGTATCATACTGTTTTATAAAGTGCAAAGTGTCGTATTTTCGATCGATATAGTGCAATCCATCTAAAATTAATGAGCACTAAAAGTGCAAATATTATTTAATGTTTTGTCCAAGCCTAAACTAAAACCAAAATAATTAGATTATTTTTTCCGGTGAACTGAATTAATTTAAATAATCAAAATAATTTATAATTTATATTATAAATATATATTATATTTTATATTTTATAATATAAATTATAAATTATTTTAATTTATCGTGTTGTGATAAAGTGCATCGTGCTGTTTTATAAAGTGCAACGTGTCGTTTTATAAAGTGCAACGTATTAATATATAAAGTGCACTGCTTATAATTGTGGTGAATTAATCCGTTTATCAAACTAGTTACCGGATTTACCTTAAATCCCGTAAATTGTTTGTGGTTTATTATAAAAATATATTCATAAGTTAATTTTTTTTTGTGGTTGTTTTCGACTTAATTTAACAATATATTTAAAGAAAAATATATATAAAAAATAACAGTATTTTTTTATATTGTCCGGTTGATGTGTTATTTCATTTTTTTTAATTGTAAAGTCGAAATTAAATTAACCAAAATTTTAATGTAAATACATATTTGTACTTTATTATACAACTTTGAACTGAATAATTTAGTTAGTTTTGTTTCGGTTGCTATATGGTGCAGTCCGCCAATCATTGATGTGCAATGTATCGGTCATTAATGTACATTTCTTGATACACTCACATCGCATATATATTTAAGGGAAATTTTCATCTCTCCTACCTGATATGAAGAATATTGCAACAATACCACCCCCATTAAATTAATTATATATTTACCTAAAAGATAAAATTAACTACATTAATGCCTATTTTAGTTACCATATCAATTGAACTTCCTCTCCTTCTTTTTGTGCGCGTGATTTGTGTATGTTTTCTAAACTGTTTGCAAAAAACAAAACAGAACTCTCATTTTTTTTCTGTTATGTGCGTCTTTATTTTTTTTTCTAGTGTATATTTTTAGTGTCAATTGAATATTTTCAGTGTATATTGCATTTATAAATATTATATTTTAGTATATTTTCAATATATGTTTGCGTTTGAAATATCAAAACATGAAACACCATAACCTGACTTATATGAAATAAACTGAAAAGTAGTATATTTTCAGTATATTTTCAGTGTATGTTTGCGTTTAAAATGTCGAAAAATGAAACAACATAACTTGACTTATATGAAATAAACTGAAAAATAGTATATTTTCAGTATATGTTTGCGTTTAAAATATAAAAAAATGAAACAACATAAATTAACTTATATCAAATAAATGAAAAAATATACATCAAATAAACGTTGAAAAACAGTATATTTTACATTCACATTGGCCAGAATGCCGTAGTGACAGCGGGATGGCTCGGGAGGACGCGAGTCATATACTGTACATATACTATACATATACTCCAATTCAAAATCATCCTCCGTAAAAGATATTCTTCATCTCTCTCGTCGACTCCATGGAGAACGAGAATGGAACGATTCTCGGATCGCTTACCTGGAGATGACGACCGCAGGGATGGCTCGGTAGATGGCAGCGTGCACGTTCTCAACGACGTTCTCGAGGACGGCGACGATGAGGGCTCGAACACGTTATGCGGCTAGGAGGGCTCGCGGTCGTTGTTGCTTGGCGGCTGCTGCGTGGCAGTTGCTTGCGGCGAGGATGTCGGCGATAAGGTTGGTGCCGCCGGAGAAAAAAGAAGGATTGCAAAAATCTTTTTTTTTTTATTTTTTATTTTATTTTAACTATGAAC
>BKCP01004961.1:1182465-1330009 GCA_008636005.1 Striga asiatica | reverse complement strand
AGGAGAAACGAAAAAAGAAAAAAAAAAAAACGATGGCAATTGGGATGGTTTTTTTGCTGTGGACGATGGCAGATGACAGGAGATATATAATTAACAAATTGTGGGCAATTGGGAAGGTGGAGAAAATACTTGTGGAGATTATTTTGGTCACAACTCTTTATTCTTTATTAATTGGAGTCAGTTATGGTCATACCACGTTTTTCCATATTTAAAAATATTATATTTAAACTAATATTGAGGTATTTATGTAAATAAATTATATGATTTTAGTTATTTTGCAAATAAAAATATATGGACCGTAAAATTATAATAAAAATGTTCTGCTGTAGTGCACAATGTAATTTTCTCTATATTTAATGTGAACAATTGTAAATTTATTATCTTTAACCATATTTATTAAATGTTCTATAATCACATATTTAGCACATGTCCCATATTTAAATGTACTCAAATTTTATCAAATTGCAATCAGCCCCATTGGGATTGTCTAATTTCCTAAATCATGCCCTAATTCCCAAATGGGCAAATCGTCATCCTCCCCAACACTCCACCAGCGCCATTCAACCATCTCCGGCCGATACATCTGACGTCGACGTGATAAGCGGTCTCAGTAGTTCCTATCGGTGCTTCTCCCGCCCCGACCTGATCTCCGGAGCCTACTTCTAGCGGGGTGGGTGAAATAGGCCGTCTATGTAGATGGACGAAAAACGAAGGCGATGGAGCTCCGGGAGATGGACCATCGACGGCGACGTGTGCGCGTGACTGAGAGCTCCGACGGTTGATGGAAAGATCCGGACGCCGACCGGTTGCCGGATTTTGTCCGAGATTTGTGGTTCAGGTGGATGGCAGAGAATCGGAGCTCCGGCACGTACGGCGGCGCGGCGGCCTAGCGGAGGTGCGGCGACGCCTGAGCGTCGGTCAGCCGTGACGCCGCCGGGAATTGGGAGGCCGGGGATGGGGCTGTTCTTCTTCTGCGTGTGTTTATATTTGTGTGTGTATATGTGTTGACCGATTTATGTGTGTGTGTGTGTGTGTCTGTACGTGAGAGAGAGAGGTGTGTGAGAGGTGTGATGTGTTTTAGCCACGTGGCATGAAATAATTGGACCTGTGTAATTTTTAGTTGACACAAATTAACTAGTAAAATGATAAAATATCTAAAATACCCTTAATGAATAAATAAATGATATATTTTTTAGCCATTAGATCATCCGATCTAATGGCTACGATGTATTCTTATTTTTCGCATTAAGAGTCATTCTCACCGGAGCGTGACTCTATATATATATATATCTCTTATATATATAAACCAGTTTGAGGCAGTTTGAGGCATTGAGAGATGGACACGTGTCCTTTGTGAATTCACATTATTGCCCCTAAATGTCCTTCGTAAAATGACTTTGTTCCTCTGCTTTGGCTTGCCCTTTTTTTTGTTTCTCTTTTTGTTGCAAATAGTTTTGTTATTTAAATAATTGGGAGAGAATTGATCTCAAAGCAATCACGATCTTGTTTTTAGTTTTTTTCCTTTTGCTCCCATTATCCCTCAAGATCAACAGAGGTTCAAAAAAACGAGATCTTGCCACGGGGTGAAAGTGTAATTCGCGGCTAGAGGCTCGGAAAATGCGTTGAATGATAGGTCGACAAACTGGAAATTGCAGGCGAATTTATTATTAGAAGGTGAGGTGAGGTTACCGGAGAAGGAGTTGCCGACGAAAAGGAGGGTGGTGAGGCCGGTTAACGGCATTAGGTCGGTTAACTGGAGGCGGTCCGTTAGGCCCACATTTCGGAGATCGAGTTTTCCGACCCGGCCTTGGTCGTTGCACGTGACTCCGTTCCAGGAGCAGAGCGCTTTGGAGGAAGTTGGGCCCACCCGGCCAGGAACCGGTTCGGGTTTTCCTCTTATCCAACATCTCCTCCGCCGCTACGACGAATCCACGAGGCCGCAGGTGCCCTCACGCGGTGGCGCAATCGAACGGGTAAGAAAAATTATCCCAAACTCTCCCCTCTCTTCTCTCACCAAACCCTAGCCCATCAAACAGAAAACAAAAATCAGAGAAAATGGAAGAAATCGCCTAAGACAGAGGGCTGGATTTTTCCGCCGGTGAGGCTTCGGTTGGTCGGATGTTGGTGGGTCCGATTGATTTTGTTCACCTTGCAATATTAATTTCACAAAAAACTTGTTTTTTTTTTCATTTTTCTTTAGCTTGCTCTTTTTACTACCGCCAGTATTGACGATGTGCGTTGGTGATCTTTATTTTTTTGTCGTTATTTTGCGGTGAAGATTGCATAGTTATGTGTAAAATGTTGTTATTTACCTTTCATCCATTCAGTTCCAAAAAATCTTGGTTGAAGGTGCGCTGGGAATCTGCCAACCGAGTCTCCTTGTTGCTCTTCGAGCTTTCGGTGACCTGCTTTTATGGCTTTTCCTTTTCTTATTCTCATTCTCTTAAATAAACTTACGGTTTTGGGTCTTTTTAGTGCTTTTGTTGCGTTTATATGGTGGTGTGTGGTGTGTTCTTATTGTTTTTTGTGCTAACGCCGATTTCTTTGTGGCCTTTTTAGAGTTCTGTCATATGTCTTTTTTGCCATGCTGACCTGGAATCTAGCATGGCTGATTTGTGCGTACGAATTTGCTATTTGTATTAGTAAAATATTTTTGTTTTCTTTCTTTATGGTGTTGCAGTTTTTTTGTGTTGCTGGGTTGTCGGCATCTTGTGCACTGGAATGTACTCTCGTGAGCGTGGAAAGGGGGGAAACGATGGGCCGCTCGACCAGCCTGGTTCTCTTAAAAACAAAAGACAGCGAAGTGATGCCCTTAATAGATGGCGGTCTAAAAAGAATCGTGCATCCCCTATGTGCCAAGGTTCTGGTTCTTCTCCGTCGCCTGTACCTCCACAAATTGGTGCGCCTTTGTTCAGGACCACTTCGAGTGATGATGCTTTGGCGGAGGTTACATGTGTTGGTGCGACTGCTGTGCCGACCACTGCGGGTTTGTTATGTCCATTACTTATTGGTTTAAAAAAAATAATTATCCAGCAATATTTCAAGTTTGTAATGGTCATGGTGTGTGAAATTAAAGTTTTTTCACTAACAACTCCTGTGTAATTACAGGCTCATCAGTGCCAGAGGTGCTGCGGCCAGACGCAGGTTTGTTGTGCCCATAGGTTGATGATTTCAAATTTCTTAAAAATAGAGCAATACCCAAATCCTTTTGTGTTTCTATAATTAGCAGGTTCTAGGCTGAACGATGGGCGCCATCTGTTGGGCTCAGTACCATCCGAGCCGTCCAGATTGCGGGAACAACGTTGTTGTCAACACTGCGGTGCTAAAAAGATAGCATATGAAACAGTTAAGTTTTGCTGTTCTGAAGGTGCCATAAAATTGGCGACTCACCCTATACCTGATTTGTTGAGGGACTTACTGTTTTCGTCATCGCACGAGTCGCAGCTGTTTAGTGCATAAGAACGATAAATAATCAATTTGCGTTTACTTCGTTGGGGGTTAAATATGATCAAGAATTAAGCAAACGTAATAGAGGTGTGTATACGTTTAGAATTCAAGGTCAGATGTACCATTTCATTTCTGACTTAGAATCAACAAATAATCTTCAGTTATACTTTCATGACACAGCACATGAGATGTCCAATCGTTTAGCTGCCTGTCCACGTCTAACTGAGTCAATAACTGTAAAGGTTTTGAAAATTCTAGAGAGCAATCCATACGTTAAGTTTTTCGCGGGCTTGAAAATCTTTCTAATCTTGATGATTGTCATATAGTTTTACGCGCCGTGCCGGCCTTGGATCAAAGAATCTATAATCAACCAACTGAATCTGAGGTGGCTGCACTGTGGGTGGATAATGGTTCTAATGAAGAGATATGTAGGCGTGACATTCAAGTGCACAGTAGGGGTGGTTTGTCGCACAAAATTCAATATTATTTTGGTTGTTATGACCCGCTGCAATATCCTGTACTTTTTCCTTTTGGACAGATTGGCTGGCATGAGGGTATAGAGAAAAAAAAAACCCCTGTACCTAACAATCGCAGGGGACCATGTAACTCTATACGCTTAGTTTCTCCCTTTTGTGCTGTGGATGCAGAGGACTTAATACATAGGGAGGAGAATGGTATGAAGAATGTACCTTCTTTTAAACAAACATGTGTTTATTGTCTGCAAATTTTCATTCTTTTTTTCCTCTGTACAGTTGGGTCGTTTGTCCATGAGGACCCCAGTTTTGTTTCTATGAGGGAGTATTATGCATACAAATTGCAGGTTCGTGAAAGTGATGACTCTTTCTTGCTTAATTTTGGTAGGCTTTTCCAACAGTATGTTGTTGACATACATGTTAAGATTGAGTCGCAGCGTCTGGACTTCTATAAAAAACAACAAATAGAGATTAGAACAGAGATCATGGCAGGTGTTCAGGATTCTTTGGCGAATGGGGAAATCGACGCATCTATGGTTGGCCAAAGGATTAATTTACCTTCTGGTTTTATTGGGGGGCCTAGAAATATGAAACGTCGCTACATGGATGCAATGACTTTGGTTCAAAATTTTGGTAGGCCGGATATTTTTCTTACAATGACCTGCAACCCGGCATGGCCAGAAATCAAGTCTTTATTGTTGCCAACTGATGAGGCGCAAAATCGACCAGATTTAATTGCTAGAGTTTTTCATGCAAAACTTGAGGATTTGAAAAAAGAGATTTTGACAAAACATGTATTTGGTGAGGTGGCTGCATACACGTACACTATTGAGTTTCAAAAGAGAGGCTTACCGCACGCTCACATGCTATTAATACTTAAATCCGAATATAAAATGTATACATCTGATGAGTATGATAGGATTGTGTGTGCTGAGATACCGGATCGTGCTATAAATCCTCATTTGTATGCTATGGTAACTAAACATATGTTGCATGGCCCTTGTGGAGAGTTAAATCGTGAAAATCCATGCATGAAGAAAATGGGTTCATGTAAGAATTTCTATCCAAAAGATTTTTGTGAAAAAACTGCTCATGTTAAGAGTGCTTACCCTCAATATAGGCGTAGGGATAATGGTATTTGTGTGAAGGTAAGGGGGCATAAATTAGATAATAGGTGGGTCATACCTTACAATGCGTACCTTCTTGCAAAGTTTAATTGCCATATCAATGTTGAGGTTTGCTCTACAGTGCAAGCTGTTAAGTATATATATTAGTATATTTGTAAAGGATATGACAAAATTGCCTTCCATGTGGATGCAGGACAACCGTCTCAAGAAATTGATGAAATAGAGCAGTATCGAACTGCCCGCTGGATATCGCCGCCGGAAGCAACCTGGAGGATATATAGGTTTCCTATGGGTGACATCAAACCATCAGTTATTCATTTGCAAGTTCATCTGAAGAATTATCATCGGATTTCATTTAGGAAAAAGGATCGGTTGCATAGGGTTGTAAATAATCCGCAAAATAAAAAAACAATGCTCACTGAGTTTTTTTTTTTATGAATGAAACGGATGAGTATGCACAGGAAATGAACCTAACGTACCTTGAATTTCCTAAGTATTTTGTTTGGTTGTCGACTGAAAAACGTTGGAAAAAAAGGTCGCAGCGCGATTGTGTAGGTAGATTGGTTACTGTGCACATTAGTGAGGGAGAAAGGTACTATCTTAGATTGCTTTTATTGAAGGTCCGCTGTCCTAAATCATACGATGATCTTCTTTTTTTCCAGGGCAAGCATGTTGCGTCGTTTCGGGAGGCTGCGCTCAGTCGTGGTTTGCTAGAGGACGACAACAGCCAAGAGGTATGTTTGCAAGAAGCTTGTCAGTATCAAATGCCTTATGAGTTGCGTAGGTTGTTCGCCAATTTGTTAGTTTATAGTTGTCCGCACAAGCCAAGAGAACTTTTTGAAAAATTTGAAGATGCATTATCAGAAGATTTTGCTCGCCAATCACACTTAACACCTGACCAAATAAAACTCAAAGTTCTAAGCCAAATAAATGGTTTTTTAGAATCTATGGGCAAAAAAATAAGTTCTTTCAATCTGGTGCCTGCTCATTTAGATATTGCAAGTGAATTGAATACGCGTGAGGTCGTTGCTGAGAAGAGTATAATTGTATCTGAAGAAGAGCTCAACATTGTTAAATTGCTCAACTCGGCCCAAAAAAAAGCATTTGATATAATAATGGCGCGCATTAATCAGAAAAAAAAAGGTGCTTTTTTTGTGGATGGACCAGGGGGGACGGGGAAATCATTTTTATATAGAGCTTTGCTAGCAACCATTAGGGCCGGGGGTGGTATAGCTTTGGCAACTGCAACATCGGGCATTGCTGCATCTATACTCCCTGGTGGTAGGACTGCCCATTCCAGATTTAAAATACCGATTGACCTGTCTGATTATAAATCGTGTAACATTAGTAAGCAGAGCAGTTTAGGGTCTTTGATCCGTGAGAGTCAGTTAATTGTGTAGGATGAGGCACCCATGGCTAAAAGGGATACCATTGAAGCACTGGATCTTGCTTTACAAGATTTGTGTGATCCTAACTGCCTTTTTGGTGGAAAAATTATTGTTTTTGGTGGCGACTTTAGACAGGTTCTTCCCGTTGTGCGGCGGGGTAGTAAAGAAGAAACTATAGATGCATGTATAACAAGTTCTCACCTGTGGCCTTTACTAGAAAAGTTGAAACTCACAGAAAATATGCGCGCGCGTTTGGACCCTTTGTTCACCTCTTTTTTGTTGAGGGTGGGGAATGGCCAAGAGAGAATCTCTGTGGATGGTCTAATAAAGATGCCCACCGCAATTACACTAACAGACCCGCTTGCAGACACAGCTTTGGACGAGCTAATTAACTTGATATACCCAAATTTAATTTGCCTAGGTGAATCTAATCTTTTCACAAACAGGGCAATTTTGACAACGAAAAATAGTTTTGTGGACGAGGTGAATCGTAGGCTTATTACACAATTCCCAGGTGATTTGGTTGAATACTTAAGCTTTGATAAAGTTGTAAACCCAGCTCATGAGGTAGAATATGGAGATCTCATAACTTCCCTCACGCCCAGCGGATTACCGGAACATAAGCTCCAGTTAAAGATAAATTTCCCTGTCGTTTTACTGCGCAATCTCGATCCAACAGAGGGACTTTGTAACGGTACACGGCTTATTTGCAAGCAACTGAACAAAAATGTCATTCATGCACAGATAGCAGTATGAGACTTTAAAGGGAAAAATGTTTTCATACATAGAATACCTCTAGAGCCACCTAAAGATGAGCAATATCCTGTTCCTTACACGCGCACCCAATTTTCACTCCGTCTATGTTTTGCAATGACCATAAATAAGGCACAAGGCCAAACGCTTGATTCCGTGGGAATTTATTTGAGGGAGCCCGTTTTTTCTCATGGACAGCTTTATGTAGCATTATCCCGTGCAAAAACGTCGAAAGATATAAAAATGCTTATAAAACCACCTTTTTTTGATGCACAGAAGCTAAACTGGACAAAGAATATTGTATATACTGAGGTTTTGCAGGCTGCCCAAATAGTTTGAATATGATTGCTTGCCAACTGTCATAGATGTCTCTTCAATGTGTCATATTTGCTGGATTGAGCACCATTCCTGGATGATGTTATGCATCGTCATGTGTTCAACGGCTAAATCGTGATTATATTATGGCTGCACACATGGTGATTCTTCTGTCTTTTTCCTGCCAATGTTTGTGGAATCTATTTACTTATCTGAAATTGTTGTTACTATTGCCTTTTAACTTCTGTTAATATCTTACTGTTCAATGCAGTAGTCTTTATTTTACTCTTATCATGTTTGTTTATTTAATTATTATTTGTTGTCTGGGTTCATCTTCTCTTTTAATTCTGTCAATAACAATTTCCAAACTATTGGAGTTTTGGTTGTTCGAAAATGGTTTCAGGAGTTAAATATGTGGGCAATATAAAGATAGCAAATCTGATTTATGTTTATTGCATTTTGAAATATTTTTTTAGGTTTGCAGGACAAATGTAAGGCCACTTGCCCCGCCACAATTTCGATCACACGGCTGTGAGATAACTAGCTTCCGCCTTAGTCACCGAGCACCAATTCAGTCTGGTGCTCTGCAAATTGGCTGGCCGGCTCACCGCTCCCGTACCACTTCCGTCTGGTGCAACTGCTCATCGAAGTACCCGATTCCCATCTGGTGGTCTCTCTATTACCTCTCCTCTACAGGTATTCATGGCTACATCTTTATCTTTCAATTTTTATTTATTTATTTTGTTGTGGGTTGTGGATTGCTAATGTAAATTCATGATATGTTTGTCTGTTGTTGTTTATACCTAATTTTTATGTTGTTTTGTTGCCATTTTTTATTACCGTTCTTTTTGTTTCAGCATTTCTATTATTATTTTTAGGGAGTGAATCAAACCACATAGCCCGAGGGTACTGCTCTTTGTTTTGCTTTGATGGTAAACTTTTTGTCATTTGCCGTTATTTTCGTTATCAACTTTACTTCCATTAAATAAGAAATGTCTGTAACTTGGTATGTTATTTCTTTTCAACATGTAATATAGTCTGGAGAAGGTGATGATGATGAACAATTGGATAAATTAAAGTTAGAAGTGCAAACATGAATAGATTACTTTCACTTAATGTACACAAATGAAACAGGATGTTGAGTCTCAAGTGTTCACTCCTACCGCCGACCATTATTTCAAAGAAAGTGGTGCTGCATCCGTGACTAAGCCATGCTGCCTTAAACGCGACATGTCGGTCAAACACCCTCTCGCCTTTGTTGAAGATGGACCTTTTACAGCTGAACTGCCAAAAATAAATGCGTGTGACTCTGCGCATGGAAAAAAGGATTCACACGAAGGGGCTATATCTCCCAGCCTAGTAAAGAAACCCCGTGCAGTGGCTTGACGCCACAGTGCACTCCTTATTTATTTTGGCTTGTCAATTAAAAAGTAATATAAATCATGTTAACTTTGTGTGTACTTGTTGTTATCTAGGCTGTTTATTATCCTTTGGAAATTTTCAGTGTATTAATCTAAGAATTAATTGCACATTCTATATATTTAAATGACTGAGAGATTCTGAGATTTAGAGCACATATCAGCTATGTATGTAGTCTGCAGCAACTATGTTTTGTAATTGGCACAGACCGTTGCCTCTTTTGTTATGTAAAATTACCCAGTCAAACTTGGTGCATATAAATATGTGTGCTTGCTTACATGGCATATTAGTTTGAACTTTTAAGCATTTTTTTCATTTGTTGCCTTTGTTCTTGTTATTCTTTTGATGGTGAGAGTATACCCAGCCCATGGATTTATGTGGTTCAGTATGTTGTTGTGATCATTTCACTGAAAAGACAAGGATGTTGTATGTTACTAGCAGCTCAAATATGCAGAATACAAACCACAATACATAGGTCCCCATTCTTCTATGACCATAAAAAACTAGAAAACAGGTTGTCACATGGAAAATATACAACAAAATAAAATTAGCGTGCATCGGAAAAAAAAAGTGTAAATTTTTTGTGATTGCAAATTGAGCCTAAGGTTTTTGGTTCAGTGAGAGTTCCGCATAGAATCCAATATTATTATGTATGTTATTATCTCCTTCAATATGTGCTCTTAATCATTAAAATAAAGACACTNTTTACATATAGACAAAAAAAAAATGCTTCTATACTTAAATTCAAAGACAACTAGAAGTAATTAATTACATTTTTAAGTAATTATATGAATAATGGTTAGGAAAAAAAAATTCCATTAAAACGATTTATGTTCTCTAAATTAAATTTATAAAAAAGGTACAAAGTGACTGATTATTTAGGACAAATGTGTTTTGTATTGGAGGTAAATTTTTAAAGTCGTTGATTTAATAATTGCATTAAGTTTTTAGAACATGACCTACTAATTTACATATAGACAAAAAAAAAAAAATGTTTCTATACTTAAATTCAAAGACAACTAGAATTAATTAATTAGATTTGGTGTGCAGCCGATTAGCCCACTTAATTTTATTGCTCTGACCATTTAAAAAAATAGCAAAACTCAGTTAAGTTTACAGTGAATATAAATCAGATAAATTTAGGTTTAATATGCCCCACAATTCTCGCACAAATAAACTCATTCATTTTGAAGCAGATTTGGGGTTGACAACAAGGGCGGTTCCTTATCAGTAGAGCCGTCAAAGGATGAAAAAATCAAATCAACGGCGCAATCTTTCAGATATGGCTGTTGGTTGTGGGATATGCGGAAAGGAACGGGTGCTTCTGATCGAATATACTGCCGGGATATTAGCTAGAGCCGACGGCTAAGGGTAGATCCTGATTTAGGGGCTACCTACACGGTGTTGCCGTATGCGCATAATTGGCGTCCTACTAAACGTGAGTTTTATGTTTTATATATATGTATATGTATATATGTATATATTGAAATTTTACAACAATTAAGGAAATTATAACCGAGCAACACAAATTTTGTTGTCCATGCCCTATTTCTGTATAATTTACCCTTATATGCTTTTCTATTTCCAAATTACTATTATTTTTTTTCTCTTCAACTGATGTTACCGTATATAACATGTTTTAATGATAAAAAACTTTCATTGTGCTGCAATGCTTTTAAAATGATTACACTGAACTGCTCGTGATTTACCAGTGTAGGCTAGAAAAAAAAATGGACTAGCTATCTGTCAAAACATTACGTAAGGTAGATATTGCAGTGTGGTGCCTTAGATATGACAAATCTTTAAAGATCTTTACTAATGAAGACCTACATAGCTTAGCAACAATCTATTTGTGCATATTTGTTGTTCATAGGATAATTCAATTCCTCTATATATACTCATCCTCCAACTTCAGCAACCCCACCAAATCATCCCAAGTTATAAACATACAAAGTGTAAGTACCAGCCCATTAATTATTCTTAGAAGAACTCAATCACAAAGCATTCAATTTTTATAAATAGTGATATTGTTTTATTATTCTTGACTAACTCAGATTTAATATCATTTTCAGGCAATCATGAAGAACATATTGTCAATTGCAAAGGTGCAGCCGGATGTTAGGGGGTGGACGGCATTGATACAAGTCGTCGAACGGGGTCATATACTTGTGAGTCAGAAGGACCCAACTGTCTCATACCGCAGGTTTCTATTTGTTGATGCGGAGGTGAGTTACTACTTAGCACAGCTAATACACTTGGACTCACCATTTAAGTAAAAGAACATTACCTTCTTTGTTTATATATATATATATATATATATATATATATATATATATATATATATTTTTATGGAAACAAACTAGGGGACAAAAGTATCGGCTGTGGCGTACAACAACAACATAAGGCCATCTTCAACGCTCTTGCTGCCGTTTAAAAGATACTATGTTTCTGGAGCTACCTTGAAGAGGGTTGATGAGAAATACCGGGTTGGCGACTATGAGTTCTCTTGGACCATCACTAACACCACATTAATCCAGCCATGTGAAGAACAGATTGCGCCTAAGATGTACGGCCACATTGAATTGCAGCAATTTCGCAATCTACATCGTTTTGCTGATACAGATAACCTACAAAGTAAGTGGCTTTCCTAATGAATCCATTGTTGATTAGCCGATGCTTAATTGTTTGAGTTTTTTTTATTAAATTTCATACAATTAGCATTATTTTTTTTTCTTTGTAGATGTTCTTGGTGTTGTGGCATACGCGTTTGAAGAGAAGCAGATTGGGTTTGATTCGGTCAATAGAGATATTTTGATCGTTAATGAAGAGTAAGTTTGAAGTACTGTTGGTTTAAATTTGAACATGTAATATTAAGATACTATGATGCAAAGTAACAACATTTTTACCTGTGTAGGAATATGCCAATCATGTTAACACTATGGAATGATTTTGCCACTACCGAAGGTGCTCAACTTGCTGCTGCCATTAATGTCGGCAATGTCATTCTCGCCATGCGTGTTAGGGTGACAACTTATAATGGTACCTTAATGTTTGACCGTTGTGTAACAACTTTGCCAATTTATTAGACAATACCTTAGTTTTTTTTGTTGAATGGCAGGCATTTCACTGTCCACTCGGGCTCAAAGCGCTATTATGATAAATCCACCTTTGCCTGAAGTCACAACACTTAAACAGTGGTAAGAGGGCTACTAATTCATTGTTTCATTCTATTCAGCATTGTACTAATTCAAAGCCCAGAGTTTAAGTCTTATGTTGTAACCACAAGGTACATTAACAACAAGGTTGAGATTGGACAATTGATATTTGCCGGAGCTTATAAGGATGTTTCCACTTTGTTGCTCCCTCCAATGCCTGATAGGATTATCACTCTCCAAACATTAATAGATCCTGAGTGCAACGTAAGCTAATTATGCCCAAATCTTTCGTAAGACATGCAATACCTTCTGAATTAATGTTGTGGTCTAACAAATACTTTTTTTTCAATTTTAAATAGATTCGAACTGCATGGATTCAAGGCACTGCTTCTTTGGGAGCCATAAACCAACCTCTCTGGTTTGGTGCATGCATGAATTGCCGCAAGAAATTCGAGCTTCAAGTCACCTCAACAATAATATGCAGCTCATGCAACAAACAAAGTCAGATTTCAGCAAGGTATTTGTAGCAATGCAATGCAAAATATAAATCTGCAAATACATTAACATTAAAAACAAAAATGTTGATGATATGATCTGCTTTGCAAACTGGCACAGGGCAAGGATTCCAATCAAAATTGAAGATGGTACTGGTTTTATTGCTGCCGTGGTCTATGGAGAAGATGCTGAGCTACTAACCAAATTCAGTGGAGTGCAACTCCAACAGGCTGACGAAAAGGTTGTTCATCTTTAATAAAAAAAAAATGTAAAATCCTACTAAACATTGCTAAAGGTTTCATAGACTTCAAATATTTAAACCACTGTTAGTAGTTTTTTCTTTTGATTAATTTCGGTGGAGCATAATTATTGAAATATTCATTTATTTAACCAGGTGACCTAGCATAATATGTTAATTGTGTAAGTGCTGCAGCATATTCAATGAATGTTGGTACACTTGCTAATCCTTTCATCCTCATACATATGCAGGGTGAATACATATTGGAGAAGCTTGATGCAAACATGAGGGGCAAGCACATAGTTTGCTTTGTGAGAATGTTCAATGTGAATGGCCCAAGTTACTCGGTTGTCAAGCTTTACAAAGATAAAGATCAGGAAGATGAACCAGCTCTAATTGAAAATGAGAAAGAAACTAAACAATCACTGTCTGGAGATAAGGTTGTTGTACTTTTTTATATTTTACAATTTTTTATATGATGTACAACAGCTTACCCCACAACAAAAAAGTACATACCCATTTGACGGTTATCTCTGTGCAGGAACTGTTAGAGTCACAGCTGTTCACTCCTAGCGCAAAAGCATGTCTGGAGGAGGTAGCTGCCCAAATTTTGAAGACCGACGTGCAGGGGCAGCCAAAAGCAAGTGTGAGGCGCGTGCTAAACTTGGAGGATGAGTCGTCTGACTCGATGGGTAGCACTTCAGCGTTGGGCAACGATTATGTGCCTGGAACCTCCGGTGAGGGCAGCGGCACTACCGACGAAAATCTGTCTGACAGCCCATTGAAGAAAGCACGCACCCACACCTAAGGGTGGTGCTTTAGTATGCCGAGACAGCTCCTTTTGCATATATTCGACAATGCTATAGATGTTATGTCTTATGTTAATATTGTGTGTTGTACCCTTGCTGTCTTGAGCCCTTTTGGAACTACTTTTGTTTTCTTATCAGTTTAGAATAGATTTAGCATCTCTGTGTTAGGTTGCTAAACTAAGTCTAAATTGCTAAAATCTCTATGCTGATTGTTTCTCATGAGAAGAAACATTGTTTTGTGATAGCCTACTATGGTCACCTTTTGTTGATGAAATGGGTGTTGCTGTGTTTTCCTCCAATTATGTACACATTTTACCACTAATCAATGTTTACTGTTAAAACTTTGTTTTTTATTTTTTTTTTATTTTATGTTGCTCCATATCTTACTATATGCCACTTGAAGTATGGAGGTTCAAAAAATTTTGTTCTTTCTGTTAATTAACACAAAGAAAATTCCATTTTTTTCCTAAGAGATAGTACATATAAAGACGATGATGATGGTAAATTTGCTGTTTAATTTAAAATACAGATTCCCTTCATAAGGTATATTTTCAAAATGCGGGTTTTGGACTTTTCAGCTCTGGGATTCAAGAGCAGAATAAAGAAAACGATCATATATGAGGTATGTTTAATTTATAGGCCTTTTTGAACTTTTTTCATTTTTCCTTTTTCTTTTTGTTGGGATTTGTGTTTTTTGTAATACTCATGTAGATTTGTCAAGGGTTTATATAACCCTGACAAATAATACTATGTTCTTTCACTTACATGGTTCCGCAAATTTGTAATCCAATTTTGTTTCTTCATCATGTTACTTGACTTAAGATTGTGCCATGTCACTGGTCTCAATCATAATGGCTACTTGCATGTGAAAATTGACTATCAAGCTTCACTAACTTTTTCATTTTGTTCATCTTAGAGGCATCAAGTTTGATTGATTCAGGCAGAAAAAAAAATGGGATTTTTGATAATAGGAAGTTTGAAAAATTTTTGTTGGATGTGGTGGACACAGTTAGCATGCTCAATTTTGGAGCTAAACGTCATTGAGGTGATGAAATTGCTTATGATACTAAGGTAAATAAAGTTATTTGAAGTGTTTTTAAGGTAAAATGTGAAGTCATAAATCTGGAAATTTAATATGTGATGATTATGCTGAGGAAGCCTCTCATTGAGGTCGAAAATTCTCGATTTACCTCGAAACTATGTTCACCAGACACAAACAATAACATAGTTGTTTCTAAATTTCGACTCTAACCTGATGCACATGATGTTTTCGAATGTGTTCAATATATTTGTTCATGACCAAACAAGAATGTTTCTTTATCGCCATTCCAAATGACGCTATAATTCTTTTTCTTTTGGAGTTTACAAGAGTATCCATGTATCAATGGCCAATCCTGACTTCTAATGTAATGTGATTGTCTTTTTTTTTAAACAGGCGAAGATGACTAGATTCTCATCGAACTCGACAAAACAACTTTCAAATGCAATTGTGATAAAAAACATGATAGTAGCCTGTGATTATGGTGAAATTCATAACATGGTCAAGAGGCATATTTTCAATAGCATGTTGGGACCTAATGGTCAGGTATATGTATGAGCATTACACTCAGAGATACGTCTTCTGGTGTTCTTTCATCTCCAAATTATTGTAATATATCCTAAAGATGCAACTCACTCTAGGTTGTTTATTATTTCAAAAACAACATCAAATTTACAGAGATACCATCATGGAAAACCTGTCGAAACAATTGAGAGCTTGTCTGAAAAAAAAACCTCTACCAGCTTTGTTAACGTGCTTCTGTATCATTTACCGTGTTTTGATTTGTGTTCAGATTTCCTGGTCTTTTCCATGGCTTCAATTGTTTGTCCTGGTGAATTTCAGGGTTATTTTTTTTCCTTCAAATGTACAAGTCAAGCAACCGAAATAAATTCATTATTCATCCATTAACACTTCTGTATTAACTTAACTAGGTACGTCTTATTGAGACCAAACTTTCACTTGATTATTAACTAAATTTGGCCAACTGAGAAGTTGAATTATATCATATACAATAAATGCAGAGAGGGTTTTTATAGTTCACTTTGATGTGGTTTACCTTATCGTTCATATCAATGTAATAGTTTAATTAAAAAAAAAAACAACAACAAATGCAAACAAGGAGTATAAAATTATGACCAATAATTATCAATTAATTAAAAAAAATAACAGACTGAATAAAAGTTAAATTACATTTGGCTATATTCAAATAACATACAAACCTTAATTTTAAACTTCAACATGGACACAAATAAACCATGTGTAAATCTATCGCCATATACTTTGTGATTAATTTAAATTGTGCAAGACCCTATTTAAACAGTTATGAAATGCAAACTTTGTCGATATCTATTGAACATAAATTTCATTTCTATCGAATTTAATAACAACGTTTAAATATATATATATATATATATTTAATCACGATTGAACATTTCAATGGACGACAAATTTTCACTAAATTTTAGACTAAATTTGAGTCGGTCGTGCGTGCACGACCGTCAGACCAACTAGTATATATATATATAGGGGATGGATCCAATGAGACCACTCCTTAAAATGAGTACGTGAGACTCAATCTTAGCCACTCATTTTGTCTAGATCAAAATCAATTAAAATATACATTAATTAAATAATAAAATAATTATTAGTTGACTCCGGCGTTGACCGTTGACTTCCGGCGTTGACTTCCGGCGAGAATCGTTGACTTCCGGCGTTGACCGTTGACTTCCGGCGTTGACCGTTGACTTCCGGCGTTGACCCGTTGCATTGAAGTAAATAACCTAGCAACAAATGATACTCAACCTTGAGTGGTGTAGTGGTTGCATTGCTTGTCTTGCTTCCATGAGGTACCAGGTTCAAATCCTATGGGCTACAATTTTTTTATAAAAAAAAAATACAACTAACTTAGCAGCATCAGACAACTAACCTAGCAACAAAACACAACTAACTTAGCAGCATCAGACAACTAACCTAGCAACAAAACACAACTAACCTAGCAGCAAGAAAGAACAACTAAACTAGCAACAAAGACAACTAACCTAGCAACAAAACACAACTAACCTAGCAGCAAGAAAGAAATAACCTAGCAACAAAAGACAACTAACCTAGCAGCGAAAAGAAATAACATAACCTAACAATAAAAGACAACTAACCTAGCAGCAAGAAAGAACTAACCTAGCAGCAAGAAAGAAATAATCTAGCAACAAAAGACAACTAACCTAGCAGCAAGAAAGAAATAACCTAGCAACAAAAGACAACTAACCTAGCAGCAAGAAAGAACTAACCTAGCAACAAAAGACAACTAACCTAGCAGCGAGAAAGAAATAATCTAGCAACAAAAGACAACTAACCTAGCAGCAAGAAAAAACTAACCTAGCAACAAAAGACAACTAACCTAGCAGCAAGAAAGAACTAACCTAGCAACACAAGACAACTAACCTAGCAAGAAAGAAATAACATAACAAAAGACAAATGGTCAACGGTCAACGCCGGAGTCAACGATCAACGCCGGAAGTCAACGGTCAACGCCGGAAGTCAACATTTTTTCACCGGAAGTCAACGGTCAACGCCGGAAATCAACGGTCAACGCCGGAGTCAATGGTCAATGGTCATAATAATATTTAAATAATTAAAAATAAAGAGTTAAATAATAAAAATAAAAAATTATTATTTAAATCAAGATCTAAATCTTGTGGCTAGGAATGAGTCTCACGTCCTCACTTTAAATAATGGGATGCATTGGAACCAATCCCTATATATATATATATATATATATATATATATATCTTATCTATATATGAAGAAGTGTGTGGTCTGTGACATGTGTCCCTTAATGACATTGTGAAAAACTGACAAGTGTCCTGCTTTTATTACATTTTTGCCATTGTTTTTTGGTGGCCATTATTTTTTATTTTTTTTAATTCAATCAGGAAAAACGGTGTCTGGTATATAAATTGACTTATAATTTACGTAAAAACCCTGGTTTTGAGGGATTATTTCGGTCAATTCACTACCTCATAATGGAAATAACTGTAGCAAGTACACACACGATTGACATATTCTCTCACCATGGCAAAAGAGATACTGTTTGGAAGATGATTTTCTGCCCTAAATTCTGGCCCGACGTCCGCTACTATCTCTTCCCCGCATTCTGCAATGATATGATTGCCGCCAATTGCGATTAACTCTGCCGAAAGTGTGGCGGTGGCTTAATTCTGAAGCAACAAAATTGGTCAAAACACTGGAATCCGTTCTCTTCCCATTAGTATAACTGTAGAACCTAACCTCTCCATCTTCTTCTCTCTTTACAAAAAGCCTCTCTTCCATCTAACCTTCTCTTCTCAAACCCTACCATCAAATCCCCTCTTGCAATTTTAGGAATTCTTCGCCGCACTGGTGGAAAAGAAGGTGTCGGAGTTCCGTCTGAGAACGGGAGTCCACCCAAATTAGAGATAATGTGCTCCCTTCTGCTAACAACCACCACTCGCACGACACCAACCCTGCCTTCCGCCGCTGAAACCACCATTCCGTCGCCGTCCTTGACCTCAGCGGTGGTCCTTCTTGCTCCGCCCTCCAAAGCGCCATTAGGTATACTCTCTTCGCACTTTGTACAAATTTCATTCACCAATTCCAATAATTTTTTAATTAGTTAAAATAATGATGTCAAGTGTGTACGCTAACGAATCTTATGGCTGCCTTCATTATCGCCTTCAAATTTGGCGAGATTGGAATAAACTCAAACAAAAAGTCGAGTTTAATCAATTAGCTATCTCAGGTCGGAACATTATTATTACTGATATGTTGACGTGTTCGTTTGGTTGAGGTTTGATTGGTATCATATAATGGCGCTGTATAGATAGGTAGCAATGATAGCAGTTGTTGTGCTGAAATCGTGGGGGAAGATGTGAGGCAATTTAGGCATACTTCTTTCGTTACTATGTATCTCGATAAATGGTTCGCTATGTGCAATTTTTTGTCATAATTCCAACTAATGGATGACGAGCTCGAGAGTGGTTAAGCATAGAATCAGCCCTAGAAAGATGAGATCGATGGTTGATATCTATGAAACAGCTGTTTCTTGCACTTCGGAGGCCCTTGATAAAAGGAATGAGACAAATTGGGCTTCGAACTTGCGTTTTCCAGTGCAAGATTTGAAGAGTGGTAATAATATTAACAGTGATATAAGTATATCATAAATAATAATAATCATTCTTCAATAAATGGTGAGGACAAGAACGAAGAAGGTGATGAGTACTTTGATTCCAGTGGCACGAAGCTTAGGATACTTTCAAGGTTTAGTCGTAAGAGTGTTGATTATAATAAAAGAATGGAAAAGATGATTGTGGGACTATATATGAAGCTGGTCGAGAGAGATAAATCAAGCAAAATTGTACAGACAAGAAAAAGAAGTATTTCCAGAGACCCAAGCTTCTAAAATTCCCTTGTTTTCAACACGGACGATTTTCTCCTAGGCTCGAACGCAATCCAAAGGTATGTCGGTTTTTTGAGTTCTTGGGTTTGTTGGTCGTTTTATAGTATTATATTTGAATTTGGGTGAATTGTTTGTGATATTAGTTTCCAGTAGATTAATGTACAGATTGAAGATTGTTTTGGGGAACTCTTTCTCACGCTCGCAAGGAAAATTGCTATTTCTTTCTTCCTTTTAAGTTTGATAATTTGTTAATTACATAGGTGCATACTGCATTAGAGAGGGTGAAAACTCATTTGATGTTTCTCGTGGACAGTTATTAATCAAATGCATATAGGTTTGAAAAATGCTTCTTTTCTGTCTCACTTCTTTTTTTCTTTTTTCGATTATGTGGGAGTGTAAAGTCTCTTAGGCAGTATAAGTTCATTGCATATAAATGCATAAACTGCTTCTTTACTTTCTTTCTTGCTTTTTTTCACACAAATTCTCAGAATTCACACTATTCTCTCACTTGCATACAATTAATTTTAGAGGGAGAGGAAGGGACCAGACTTTTGCTTTTGGCTGCACATCACTTCGCTCACAATCAATTTCAGAGTGGAGGGAGATGAAGAAACCAGGCTAATTACTTTTCTCCCTAATCGTATATTCACTCCTTCGCAAGCCCTAGACGCTACCACTTGAGCTCATATTTTCCCCAGTTTAGCGTGATCAGGGTGCTTTTCTGATGGACAGAGGTGAAAGTTCTATCTGATGTACCAAGTTTTGGTGTGTGAATATGTTGTTCGAGGCAAAATTGTGACCCTTTCTCAGCAAGTAATTGATTGTTTGCCTTTTTGTTGTTGATTTGTATAGCGTTCTTTTCTGGTGTTGTGTTATCATTAACGTGCTTTTTCTAATAAGAAGTTACAAGATGAATTGAAGGTCAACCCATATGCTCATCCATTTGATGAGGTATCTATTCCTTTCTTAGCTTACAAAATGGAATACTTACTTGTAGTTTGTGATTCATAATATAATATATGAACTATGTTTTCATATGATTTGTGTGGAGAGTTCATCTAAAATGTGGATTTGTATTTAATATAGAGGGACTTTAAGCACAAAATGGCAGTTGGTGCTTGTAATATTTGAAGATTAGTAAGCATAGACCGGTCTGTTTTTTTAGTTTATTCTCTCATATTTGAAGTTATTTAGAGGGAATTTAGTGTGGTTTCTTCTCTTCTGCAGATTACTGCAATATTGGATGGAAATCTTCAATCACTAGGATCAGCAGCCAATCATGTTTTTTGAGATTGTTCTTACGGGTCGTGCATGCCCTGATTTCTAATCTTAGGGTGGGGTCAGATGTTTTTTATGCCAGACGAACTAACAGTAACAAAGTTGGAGGTATGATGATTAGATAAGAAATTTGCTCCTTTGTACACAAAGTGTGCGTTTTAGGAGGGCTGTTGTGTTTTCGGTTTGGATATATAAAGGTGTGTGTTAGTTGAGATAGATTTGAGAGTTATGTGTTGTCTGTTTTGATGTAATAGTGATTGAACTCTTATTGTATGTGTGTTGATGATATATCAATATAAAGCTCATAAAATTGCATACATTGAATGTGTCAAAGTATATTTTATTTAAAAAATATAGCGTTACCAATTCAATTGGTTTATTGGCTTGAAATTGATCTGTTGGAGTGTAAGATTTTTGTTGTTTGTGAGTGTGTTTAATTAATTTATTTTGAGTATTTATTCATTTCTATTGTTCCCTTGGCAGAAAAAGTTCAGTTACAGTTCCTTATATGTGAATTGAAAAAAGATGTTTTACATTAACTGACAATGCATTCAATTTTTGCGAATTTTGAATATCTCTGTGTGTGTGGGTTACATTATTTTGGAGTCCTGATGGTCTCAATTTGCAGTATATTGGATGGATCTTATTTTGGAATCATTTCTTATTATATAAAATCAAATGTATTGGAGTTGAAGTAAATCATTTCACAATAGCAAGTAAAACTGACTACTTCATTTTAACTCACTTTTTATTTTCACAATTTTCTCTTGTTATAATTATTTACTTTATAAAGATAAATAGATAATCTCTCAAATCACTTAAAAGTTGATTTAATAGTTATTTAATGTAACGAGATGAGGGAACACTTCAAATTACTGTTGAGTTTTTTCCTTTTGCATAACACAAGGTCACGGGGACGGATGCGGCTAATGACGAAAGAGAGTTCTGCTATGGCCAGCTGACGTCCAGTGAAGTATGCTGGCCCACGACGTCTACTTCCCGACGGCTAGGGTTTCTTGGTCGCGAAGGCCAGGGCTGCAAACCTTGCTTAGAGAGTATTGAGAGAGAAACTTAGAGCAATTGAAACAATATCATCTCTGCGGCTGTTTTTACACCTCTTACTCTTTAGTTTCATGTCTTATAAACATAAAGCTCCAGCAAACCTAATTAATCTTTGTTTTTGTATGACTGATAAGTTCCTTGATTGACACATTTTGTCTGCATCTCAACGGGTCTTATGACCGATAGTGTGTTGCCTTTCGTTTTGCCTGTTTTTTGTTCTTGTGTTAGCTTCCAAATCAAGGGAAATGATGTAGCAGGAAAGCAAGTGATGGGATTATTGTAGAGAGAACGAAGAACTCACAGACAACTTTTCTAATTTTCCATATCTGATAAATGATAATTGCCCGTACATGAGCTACACGACTATTTTTAAACCATACATAAAAATCCTATCCACTATTAATAAAACAAGCCCAACATAATAATCCACTACAACATAATAAAAGCCTAAACATAACATAAATAAACATAAACTAAATAATAATAATAATAATAATAATAATAATAATAATAATAATAAAGGCCGGAGACGATCATATGTGTCGAGAAATATCAACACACTCTCGTGGGCATCAGTTTACGAAAATGTTTGTACTCTCTTTCTCTGCCAAATTGTAAGCAACTTAGGCTAAGGAAATGTTGACTGTGAAGATGGCCATTGTTAAGAGTAAACTTTATGTTGCCGTAAAAACATATAACAGTTATATGAGGTGGTATATTTGGAACATTCGTGTCGTTCTTATTTTATATAGTGAAAAAAAGGTACACTATTGTAAAAATTAAAAAATACTTTTTTTTTTTTGCGAAATAAAGCATTGAATTGTAACATGTATTTTGTAAATGAAACAATCAGATCCAATTTGATTTTCATTTCAATTAATAGTTTAATTTAAATGATTAGTTGAAAAATTACAAATTTAGAAAATATAGCAAAAAACATAAATTTTATGTTATAGTCGATTTAATAGAGGAATAGTATATTTCTAAATTTTGTGTTAACGAAAAATGACATATATTTTTTAAAAACAATTTAGTACACTGAATCTAAGTTTAGGTTTCTTTGTTTGTTGCTTAGAGAGAGAGAGAGAGAGAAAGATAGAGGGAGAGAGAGATACACAACAAAAAAATGAGCAAAAATGAAGAAAGAAACTCGATTTCCTACCCATTACAAACTTTGTGCGCTTGTACAAAAATCTTGTAGCAATAGAAAGAATTTTCAGACAATGTCAACTTAACAGGCATGATATATGTAAATCGCTGCAACAACCGCCCAAATATGAGTTGCAACAACTGCACTGCAACAACTGCCACAAAAGCTGTGTAATGAGGCATTTATGTCCAAGATTATTTTCTTAACAAGCAGTGTACAAATTGCCAATGGATTTCAATGCTCATTACAAGGACAAATTTTCACTATATTTTTAGACTAAATTTGAATCCGCCGTGCGTGCACGGCGTGACCCAACTAATATATATATATATATATATATATATATATATAGGAAAGGGTTCTAATAAGAACCCCTCTTAGTGTGAGAACTAGGAACTGATATCAACCCTTCATTGTAGTATTTTTGACGGGCTGGATTAGATGTATTCTTAATAGCAACAAAATTACAAAGCAATTAATTAATAGTTGGAGGATAAATTAGGAACAATAGACTTTTGAGAATCCTTTTATTACTGTAAGTCCGGTTTTTAGGAAATTGAATAGTCACAGAGAAGGGAACTCCTATAAATCAAGCAGAACAATATGACAAAAAAAACAAAAAACATCATGCTGCATCTTTACTGCTATGATTACAGAAAACTTACAATAAAATAGCCTCCACAATAAATATACGCGTGAAAGTTGCGATTTTTTTAATTACATTTTCCATTATGTTTAAAGTTTAGTAATTTTTTTTTATTGAATCCCTGGAAATTCAAGATAGAAAACTTCATTTTAGAATAACGCAGTGCTTCTTTTAAGCTGCAACTTTTGTGAGAAGCTATAATTTTAGTGGGTTCTTTGAGAGTGGTGCTAATGTAGATGATTTATTTTTGCTAATATTGTTTCAATTTGTTGCAAGTTGTTATTTTAAATAAACTTTATGCTTTATAAATTGGTAAATTAGCCCAAAATAACAATAATAATAGACATATATTATGATGTATCGATTTTTTTTCTAAATGTTGCTTTTTTATTTAAAAAAATATGGGTTGTTTTGAGAATTATTATACTCTAAAATAACTAGTTTGAAATAGAAACAAAGCAAGCAGTTATACAGAATGCTTTAATTTTTTATTATAAACTTGTTGCATGTTATTATTTTAAATTAAATTTATTCTTAAGAAATGGGAAAATTGGCCCAAGATAAAAATAATAAAGATATTTTAGCTTTTCCATTGTATTGTGCTATTGTTGCCTTATTGTTTAATAAATATGAGATATTTTGAGAATTATTAAATTCCTATGTCATATTCGGTTGTCTAAGATTTAAGAAATTAGAAGATTTCTTATTAAACCACATAATTTAAATGAGGCTATCAACCATTCATTTCATTGCTAGTAATTGCATTTAATATTGCTAATTTCATATCTAGTTGACATGATGCTATTAATTTGTACCACATATGAGCAAACATGTTACTTCTATCACTTTCGGAAAAAAAAAGATATGTTAATCTTGACTAGATGTTGAACTTAAAAAACCGTACACAAATTAAAGAAAACAATAGAAAACATGTAGTGATTTTTTTATTATTTTTCTCACATAAAAAATCATAAGACTATGTTTGGTAAAACTAGCTGATAAGCTAGTTTATAGCTTATTTGTAATTTTCGAGCTTATAGCTTATAGCTTATGATTTATAGCTGAAAAACTAGCTTATATGATAAAAGTATTTGGTAAAATTAGCTGATAAGCTAGCTGAAATAAAAATTTCAACTAGCTTATTTGAAAAGCTACCAAAAGAAGCTTATCAAATAAGCTCGTCCTACCAAACGGAACTTATTTAAATACAGGAGCTTATAAGCTAATCAAATAAGCTATAAGTTAGTTTATTGGTCTACCAAACATAGCCTAAATAACGGAGAAAATAAAATTATGGAGCTTAGATGTTGATTCCATGGTTGAACTAATAATTAGGCGTAGACGATAGAACTTCTACAAAGTGTGTTTTTTCTGTGAATAAAGTGAAAAATACATTAAATCAACTAAAGTGAATGATTTTGGTAGAAAAAAAAAAAGGAAGTTTAGTAATTCTTACTATTTGAACAAAAGACCTAAATCGCAGAAACAGTCATCACAGTTGTTATATCCCCTAAAAATACGCACTAACATAATTAATAACAATGATTTTGACAAAAATAGACATACATAATTAATCATGGTATTTTATTAAAATATCATAAATAATCAAGATCGTTGATAATTATGTAATCAAAGGATAGGATGGGTTCCTAGTTCTCACACCAGGAGTGAGTTCTCATTTGAACCTCATCCTATATATATATACTAGTACAGAGCCCGTGCGATGTACGGGGTGCACAATTTTAAGGCTATTTATCAAGTCTTATAATTATATACATGAATAAAGAAAAATGTACGGGATATATATAGTACGTGACCCGTACAAAGCATGAGATATATTTATTTGGAGAATATTATATTATAAGATGCAATATTCAATAAAAGTTTATAATACGCAAGAAAATTGTACAATGTTCAATAAAAGTTTATAATATTCAAGTGGAGTCTTAAAGTCTCTTATACATTAAGACTACTGATAAATTAATATTTTAATCAATGAGTTTTCTTTACTTGTAGCCAAATTGTGAATGTGATTTGAGGAGTACAACAAATCGATATATAGCTGGCTTGCTTTTTCCATTGTAGTTTTTTTTCTTTTTTTTTATAATAAATTTAAAGATATTCTAAAATATAGCAAAAATTAATTTTTTTTATTACAATTAGGAATTTTATTAAATATAAACTCTCAATCTATGGTGTTAAGCAACGTTTAAGTCTAAAAAATTAGGAATTTTTACCTCTTTTAATCAACCTTTAAGTCTAAAAAACAATAGAGTTATTATAAGTTTTTTTTCTACATCTTTTAAAACATTAAATATGAGCATGTTAGGGCTAGCTTGTAAAATAATTAATATATTATCTCACTAAAACATTTATACTAATAAAAATTTAATTTTAGCATATAAATTTATCCCTTGATATAAGAGAAAGTAACAGTTTTACTTATTGTTGTTCACCATATAATATTTAATTATTATTTTATTATATAATAAAAAAGAAATATTGTTAAATAGTGTAGTAGAATTGTTATAAAATTATATGATTTTTTTTTTTACAATATGGATTTAAATTTTTTTTATGATTTGATAATATAAACAAATCTATACTTAACTTTGACAAATAAAACAAATAAATACTTTAGTAAGTATTTAATGTATATACTAAATAGGAATATATTTGGTATAATCAAATACCAAATATAATCAAATAAGTCAAAGTGTACATTTTTATTTGGTATTTGATTTTTTTATTATTAAAATATTTATATTATACTTATCTTTTTAAAATAAAATAAATAAATAAATCAATTAAATAAATAAAATATTATAATACCAAAATAGTAATGACATTTAATGCAGTTGACTTTTCTGGATAGTAAATATAGTAAATAGAATCTCCTTTTATATAAGTATAGATTGTATAATACGGAAATAGTAATGCAATAAATGTTGTTGACTTTTCTTTATACTAAATCTGGTAAATAGTATACCTTTTAATATAAGTATAGATATATATAATTGCAGCAACTCATTAAATTTTACATAGGCTGTGTTTGATAAACCTAGCTATTAAGCTAACTTATAGCTTATAAGCTACCTGATAGCTGATAATTTATAGCTTATGGTTGATAAGCTCGTTGATGTATATTAAAGATGTTTGGCAAAAATAGCTGATAAGCTAGTCAAAATTTAAAATTATTTGAAATTTATAATATATAATTAGATTAATAATAACTATGAAAAAATTATTAGTTGTTGATTCTTGTTTTTGAGTTGATCTCCATTTTTGCATTTTCTGATTTTTATTAGTTGTTAGTTCAAACCTCATTCCTGCAATAGAGTATTTAGGTTTTATTTTACTTTTGTGTGCAATCAACATCGAACTAGATTTCGAACCGCTTTCCTCGAGAGATCGACCCAAGGTCGGCACTCATCCTGTACTCGGTAAGAATATAATTTGCTACAACGCTATATATGAAGTTATGAGCACAATCTATGGTAATGACGACAGACATATGGGATGATGTCCCAATAATGATTAGGTATTGCTTTCAGACGGATGATAACACTTTACGAGCCTTAATGGATGTAGTGGATCCGCAGAGGAAAAATCTCCCATTTGGCGGCAAATATGTTGTATTTGGTGGTGGTTTTAGACAGTACTCTATGTTGTCCCTAAAGGCAGTCGAAGTGACATAATGAATGCGACGATCAATTCATTGAAGTTGTGGCTGGATAATATAATTCTCAGACTGACTCGAAATGTGAGTCTTCAAAGCCTTGGTGGGGTGATAAGTATGATAAGTTGAGGAGCTTCTTGGAGTAGATTGCAAGCATCGGCCGGTGGATCGAGCGATGGTTGTGCCAATATTTACATTTTCGATGATATTATTCTTAAATCACAAGGGAATCCAATTGCTGCTATTGTTGAGACTTAAGAGTACCTACCTATGTTCAGGAGTTCAGATGAAGACTTTATTTATCTGAAGGACAGCGATACTCGCTCCTCAGTTCATTTCATGGAGTCCGTTAACGAATACATGATTTTATTGAACTCCTCCGAGTGAAGGACTTATTTGAGTTCAGAGACCGCTTGCAAGTTAGACGCTAGATATGACTCTTTTCATGATCTTCATACTCCTAAATTTTTTAATTCTATTTAGTGCTTGGGGCTTTCGAATTATAAATTGCACTTGAAGGTCGACACTCCAGTGATGCTGCTGAGGAAATTGGTCATTCTATAGGGTTGTGCAATGGTAGACGTTTGGTTATTACTAAGCTCGATAGTCATGTCCTCGAATGCAGATTTTTAACCGGTGCCAGAGCTAGTGAGAAGGTGTTTATTCCTAGACTCACAATTATACCATCTGATTGGAGAGTAATGTTCAAGTTTTAGTGCAAGAAATTTTCTCTCATGATTTTCTATGTTATGACAGTCAATAAGAGTCAAATTCGGTCTCTATCGCACGCGGCTTACTACTGAAGAGCCCTGTATTCAGTAATAAACAGTTGTATCATTGTATGTGGCTCATTCCAGTGTAACGAATTGTAGGGGATTGAAGATAATTATTTGTGGTGATGGGGATTATGACAAGTAGAAAACCACAAATGTTGTATATAAAGAAGTTTTCAACTTATATTTAGAATTATTTTTTTATTTTTTTTTCATTGATTAATTTTGATTTTTACTTTTGTTTGTATTTTTTATTATTTATTCCTCTAATATTTTGTTTTCCATGCAAATGCACGAGTTGATAACTAGTAAAGAAAATAGCTAAAGTATACTGAAAAAAATAATAATTATTAAAGTAATATATCAATTTATTATCAAGTGAGATCTGTCAAGGAATAATATTAAGCAACACATTAGATTATTTTCTTACTTTTTTATTTTATTCGAGAAGTACGCTTATATTTGTTTATTTATAAATGGAGTTAGCTCCTCTATTTTACCGGAAATTTTATGTATATTTATTACTAGTACAATTTCCGTGTACTACACGGGTATTGAATTAAGAAATATATGATAAACATTATTGCTAAAATAAAAATTTTACTTAAAATTTTTGATGGACTAATTGATGAAAAAAAAAGGAATAGACAGTGCAGAAAGTGATTTGTAAATCATAATTTAGTTGAGAAATATGAGAGAAAATTATAAGTTGGTAAGATTGCTACTTGCCCAAAATGTGTACTGAGAGAAAAAAAAAAAGAGGAATTTACACTCCTTACTTCAAGCTATGATTTTTATTACAATTATATATTCCTTATATTCTTATTTATAAAATTACCTAAACAAGTTCAAGATATTTCAATTATACCTAACATATTAGATGTAATTGTTATTACCTTTTTTGTGGCTTATTAAATGCTAATGAAATCTTTAGTTGAAATTAAATATGGACTTTATCTCTCTCCCTCCTCTTCTCTCTGCGTCTTCTCTCTCCCTCTCCCTCCCCTCTCTCTTCTTCTTTTTCTTCTTCTCCTACAATTTTACGTTTATATTTTCTCTTTCCCTACATGTAGAATTTTTCTCTCTTTTTTTTTTCCTTTTGAAGAATCGTCAGTTTTTCAATTCATCTGAAACTCCCAACTAAGAAGATGGGTACTGTGATTAATTTAATTTTCTTTCTCTTTCCTTTCTTTATGTGTGTTGGAGCTCGAGTTCAAATATGGGTTATTTTACCTTAAACAAAAACTAAATTTCCCACTAATTGGTATTTGATCACTGGTTCGAGTCATTAGTCGTGGAATATTAATGACCAGTTAAATAGTTTTAACAATCTTTTCTAATATTCTGGTTTTACATTTGAGTTTTGGCAGGAGAGGGTGGTGTATGCAGTTGTATTTTCTCACATAAGCAGAAGGGATTTAGTGAACATGGCAAAGAATAGGCACTCGAATAGTGAACATGGCAAAGAAGAGGCACTCGAACCAGGGGATTATCAGGCCGGTCGAAATCCAGCGGGGTGGAGTACGATAACTCGAGCGACATTTGAAGAGTTTCGATCGGATTATTTCAATGTTTATTTTATGTTTATGTATATATTGTGTATATATGGAGTATATGTTCTGTATAATATAAGATTTATTGTCGAACACTTGATGTACTTGATTCGTTGATAGCCAGTTTTCATTTTGTATATGTTGCGGGTATATGTTGTGTATATATGGAGTATATGTTCTGTATATTTAAAAAAAAAATTTATTATATATATAATAAGAATTACTATTTACTAAAAATAGTAGCAAAAATAGGTCAGAATTTAATGCAGCCTATAAATAGTAAGTTTTATTATTTTTTTTATTTTTTTCTTTAAAAATCATACAACATTAAATGCTACCTTAAATTTCGGGCTTTAGTTCATTTAATTATTTAAAAAATCAGGCTAAGATTTATTAAGTGTGTGTTTTAGTAACTATAATTATGCAACGATATACACTAAATGATTAAAATATTTTTATTTTTTAATATAAAAATCTCGGTCTCTATATTTATAAAATCTCAATATCAAAATATAACTTTATATTGGTGCCTTTTAAAAAATATTGAACGCTAAAAATATTATTTAAATTGCATAATCAATCAATTAATCTTAATTTTTTGAAAATTACTATGTTTATTTTTTATTAATATGCATAAAGTGAAAATAATTAATTCATCTTTAGATATATAATTTATAATCTTTATATACTATCAGTTGGTGTAGACACTTATTATATGAATAATAAAATATTTTTATTTCATAAAATTAAATATATTTAAAGAAAATAAGAAAATTTCTTCGGATCAATCGGGTGATTGAATTAGGGTACTGTCTAGGTTGATTGAATTAATTTTAGATAAAATTAGATATATTTAAAGAAAATAAGAAAATTTCTTCGAATCAATCGGGTGATTGAATTAGGGTACTGTCCAAGTTGATTGAATTAATTTTAAGTGATATTTAAAATAGTAAAAAAACTTGACACAACTTGGTTGGTTCCAGGTGACTAAGTTATGTACCAGTTCGACCACACCAAATCGATTATTGAATCTAAATATAAATTTTATATTGAAAATATTTTATTACGTGAATGTGATGCAGTCCAAACTTTAAATAATCGTATTAACAATACTTTTATGACAACATCTTTAATGATTTATAAATATTTATATATCATTTTATTAAAATTTATGTGAATTAAATAATATTTTATTATAATATTTATTAATAACATCATCGAAACGATCAAGCTATTTTATTTAATCATTTGTGGTTGTTCAGATTTTAATTTATAAACATTTTAATATTTATAATAAATTTAAATAAAATGTGTTACATAGATATCTAAATAATTTATAAATTCAAACATTTAAACTAATTGATAAATAATTTATAAATCTCTATTTCATTTAAATATGTAATTTTATTTAAAATAATTTTAAATATAACAAAATTTATTTAGAAAATCGTATCGATCCTACCAGTCCAACCGACTGGTGTTGACGGATTCGAGAGCAAACATTTATTTAACCGAACTAGACTGGTTATAAATCGGTTCTCGGTCCATCCGGTCGGACTGTGTCCAATCCGGTTTAATTTAAAATCAATGGATAAATCATGATTAATGTTATTTATATATTTAATGTATAATACAATCATAATATTGTTTTCCTGTGCATCGCACGGGCCACACACTAGTATGTTTATAAACTATATATATACTTTTATGTATAAAAGTAAAAAAAAAGACATAATTTTTTGATGGAAGACATGTTTTTCATTGCAACATATACTGAATATATACTAGTATAAACGCAACATATACCCATTCGACAGCTGCGTGAATTACAATACATGTTTTTTTATCTCTTTCTCTACTAAAAATATAAAAAGTGCGCGAATTAAGGAATTAAATGAGTTATTATAAGCATATTTTCAATTCTCTCACTTAATCAATCCCATAAAATGAGGGATGGAGGTTTTTTATTTTTTTCCTGGTAATCATGCGCAAATCACGCCACCCACATATGGGTTGGAGAAAGTTACAATTGGTAACTGATATTTAGGCAATTAGTTAATTAAAGTTTATTCATTAGGTATATACCAAATTATTTGTTGTAGGAAGGTAAATTCGAAAATACTTTATTTTCGTGTAGTATGGATAAAATTTTCCCGATTTGATTGTTATATAAAATTATGGGCTATCAAACGAGAATTTTGCACTCCATACGAGAAGATTCCTCAATTTTTGTAACTCTACCATAGTAACTAAAATAATTGCGTATCTACCTAAATCAACATATTTAATTAGATTAATGTCTAAATAAGTTATCACATCCTTTCCAACGCCCTCCCCTTGTTATCCGTTTAAATTACTGTTCCATTCTGGAAAAAAAAAAATCTCTACATATTTATAAAGCAGATCAACCTTATTGCTCGATAGCCCTCCTAAAAACGCAGCTGAGATGATGACTGATTGTGGTTCACCCGCAAGGGGCTGACGAAGAGGGTTGCCGAAATCTGAGGGAATCTATGGCGATGGGAAATCTGTTGCTGCGCTGTTGTCGTCGCCGGCGGTGGTGGCTAGTACGGGCGGTTGGGTAAGGGGTGACGACAAGGTAAAACCGAGAAGGGCTTGGGATTATCTTAGCGATTTCTCAAAGGTTGGGAGCTCTGAGATTTCTGTACGATGAGGTGAACGATGATGAGAGAGAAAGAGTATATATACAGTATATGACCCGCGTCCCTGCCAGAAAATAAGAATAAATTTCGACCAGGGTTTATATTATCAGGAAGACGTTCGACGGTATATTATCAGTATATTCTCGGTATATTCTACCGTTAAAGATTTAAAGTCAGGGTTTATATTCAGTATATTTTCGGTATATTCTCAAAGGAGCAATGTTTAAAAAAAAAACGATATATATATCCTTAAAAAACGATATATATACCATTAAAAATGATTAAAAAAATTATATATATACCATTAAAAAAACCGACACATATACCAATTGAAACTAAAAAAATCCATTTAATGAATGATCAAAGATAGAACAAAAAATATAAAATAAAAAAATGAACATGGAAACATAATTCCGATCATGAAATATATCTCTCTAACTATTATATTTTTTTTCTTTTTTGTTCTTCTATTACATGAAAACCTGATTTCCCACTCCAAACACAATTATGAGATGCACATGTCGATCAGAACTGCTCATATTATTTTGGAGATATAATCATTCCATACATGAACTAGATTTTTTCTGTATTATGGTATATGTACAGTTTATTTGCAGTATACGTTAAAGCAATATATATAGACGATGAAGATTTCGTGAAATTTCGTACTCTTTGCCCGATTTCCTGAAATTACGCGCTAGGAACATGGAAGGTTGTTCCACTTACCTTGTAACTGATTTTAGGCATGATTATAATTAATATTTATCTTTTAGGTATATACACGATTTAATTGGTATGGATGGTAATATTGCAATTATCTAAAAATCGTGTAGCACAGGTCAAAATTTCCCATTAATTTAAGCAAGCATTTGTTTGTCTGCATATCCGACATCGAAAGTAGTAGGAAAAAAATTCTGTGATATAGTGATTCTCCAGGCAGCTCATTGCAGCGTTCAAAAATGACCCGTTACCATCATGAACCGTGGCCTGTTTGACGGTTTATCCGGTGCTAAACCGGTTCGAACGGTTTAACTCCGGATTTGAATTCCGACGGTATTGTACTTAAATCGAGCCGATTAGGTTGTCGGTTGCCGGTCGAACTGACCGGTCCAGTCCGATTTTCAGAACAGTGGTAAAATCTGAGCCGTTGGTGACCCGCGCAATTGAGCTCAATTTCATTCACAATTAAGTAAACAATCTGAGTATATTGTAATCCCCAAACAAATTTGCTAACCACCTGTGCAAGAAAATTTCTGTAGCACTATATACGAAAACTGCCTTGCTATTCTCAGAGTGCTCTTACTAATTACTATATACGAAAACTGCCTTGCTATTCATTTCCTTTGTGGTATATAGGAAGATCACTCTCACGGATCCACCGTCTAGCCGCCACGCCGGGTCTCCCTCTATAAAATTGAGGAAAAAGAATAACAACCAGTGCAACACAATAGATGAATTCTTGAGAAATACAACAGCGAAAAGAAATCTTAATAGATTTCCCATAAAGCTATGGTTTTCCAAACTCAATCTTAGTTTCGTACAAAACATTACTATATGATAGTGCTTATCAACCATAAGGGGGAAATAGCCTTACCATGTATATACACCCTGCGTTTCTTGCATATCGAAACAATTGGGCAGTTTGCCTAAGTTATCCTTCCACACTATAGAGCCCGTCCACCACCACCAATATTTTTTTCCAAGGACACTGCGTTTTGGGCTGCCCATCCGCAATTTGCTATTTCCACCTTATCCAAATGGGACAGTGCTCAGTCAAAACATTATAATTATGCTTTCAGTTTGCTAGGATCATTGTAAAGGGGAGGAGGAGCCAATCTTATCTAAAGGAAAAAATCTCGGAAGAGAGAGAGTAAATTACTTCTCCCAAAAATATCAATGAAAATAAGCTTCATCTTCATTCTATTTGATTCTTGCTTTCAGATAGTTTATTTCATATATTCTCTCGTAATTAGTATAAAAAAAGTCATGGATGGATCGAATATCCGTTCCGAATACACTATATAATTCTATTCATGCAGACCGAACCGAGCTTATAGTATACTTGATGTTTGGATTTTCATTTTTAATATTTTTTGCTAAAACGTTTAAACATACATTTTAAGATCGTAAAAGGTAATTAGTTTAATATATTATCTAATAATATTACTTAATCATTTCTTGCTCAAGGAAAATCTCTTAATTTATTTATACCAGTCTAGCCACCGGTACACGATATTACCGGTAGAACCGGTAATATTGGTGGTATTACCGGATTAGCAAATATAATGATATATATATATTTATATATAAAAATGTATTATACCAAATGCAAAAAAGTAAAAAAAATAAATGACCATAATCATTAATTTTAACTTACCAATGAGATAAAAATAAAATATTCTAACTACCAATTTAAATTTTATATTTTTAATTTTTTTTTTATTTTTTAAAATTTTTTTATGACCGGTATTTTGGACGGGTTTTTTTCGGTATTTACGGTATGACCCCGGTACAAACCGGTATAACCGTAAATCCGGTATTCTGTGTACAATTGTACCGTACCAATGACCGGTATTCGGTATTACCGGCCGGTATGGTACAGTATTGAAAACACTGCTTTAGAACTCTAAATTTTAGTTAAGACTTAATTTTTGCAACTAACATCGAAAATTTAAAATTCAAACAAAATATAACATAGTTTTTTATTAAAGTAATATTTCTATAACCTTCCATGCCGTGTTAGTTATTAGATAGAATAAGATTAAGTATCGACAAGTTTAAGTAAAGTTTAAATATTTTTTTTTTTTGGTACAAAAAGTTTAAATATTTTTTTGAAATAATATTTCTTTAACTTTTCATTCCATTTTAAATATTTTTTTAAACAGAAAAAATTCAAGTATAGATCAGTATTACTAAGCATGAAATTTAAGTGAAGCTTAGTTGTTATTATTATATTTTATTTGCATTTTAAAAATTCTCAAAATATATAAGATCAAAGATGACATAAAATATATTAATAACACATATCTATTTTCATAATTCGGTTCCTAATTTTGATTTTTCGGTTCGGTACGATATGGAACAGATCGGTTCGGTTCTCGGTACTGATATTTGTGAAAACTCCAGAACCGTACCAATTATTTTTTCGGTTCGGTTCGATTCATAGAACGTCAAATGGTCAACAGTTATTTTTTTGGTTCGGAGTGATTTCGATTCGATTTTCGGAACGGTTCGGGATTCTCCGAGTCTCATGCTCAGAAGTCAGACCTAGTTTCTAATATGCAATTGTAAATATATACATAAACAATACTTACAAAAATAAGCCACATCTTCTACAAAAGATGAAAAAGGAAAAATTTCGCCTCATATGTATAAGGTTTATGGTTTATTGGGGCTCTATAAACTAAAATTTCATGAATCCACCCAACCAATTAAACACCCAAAAATCTAATTAAAAAGTTGCATGATTACATGAAAGCCAACACTATGACCAGGATGGATGTCTTGACCAGACCAGTTACGCAAACTTGAATGTGGCATCCAAAACACATCGAAAATGAAAATATATTTTACCTAATTATATTTTTTTTCTTACATTCACATGTCCTGAATCCTGATTCATGGTAAAACTAATCCAACTACTTCATAAGCTAAACAAAATACAAATGCTGTTGAGCAAATAAAATTGGCGATCATAAAACCAATGATTTTCCCTTCACTACAAAGTACAAACCTGATGGAGACGAGGCCGCGTTAGCGTTTCTACATAAATATGACCGTCTCCGAGTTTAGATTATTTATTTTCCCGGTCTTTTCCATTTGTTGGATTTATATTCATTATTATTTTTAGTTTAGTTATTTCTATTAGTGGGCCAGTTAATTATTTAATAAGGCAGTTATTTTAGGAAGTTAAAGAGTAGTGGGCTCTTCTTATTTGTACCCACGCAGTGAACAGAAATCTCATTCATCGTATTATCATTTTGAGAAAACAGTGAACTGTTCTTGTGTTCTTATTCCCTTTCGTATACATCCTCTACATCAGTTGGTATCAGCAGACCAGCTGACGATTCACGATGCCGCCGAAGAAGAACAATACCGTGAACGACAACTCCGTTGACGAGCGATTTCAGAGAATCGACGACCGTTTAATCGGAATTGACGAACGATTCACGGATATCACGACGGGAATTGATGAATTGCGACTGACAATGCGTACAATGATGGACGAGATGCGACGAAATCGCGATGCTACTGGCCGGGGTACTCGCGAGGGACAACGCGGTGGTCGGGGAGGTCGAGGGTTTGGCGGGGCGGCCCGTCAACGATCGCCACAACCACCACCGACCGGTGGCGATTCCACGACACCATGATGGTAGATAACCCTTTCGTCGACGGAGGGTTAGGGTTTCATGGACATGGTGGCGGCGGGCGTGGGTTTGAGCCAGGGTGGCGTGACGGCGGCGATGGACGCCGCGCGAGGGGCCCGTGGCAGGTCGGAGGTGAGGCAGAGGACGACGGCTATTTCCGTCGGGAGGTCCACAGTCCGACGACGAAGGATGGGATGATGACGGAGGTTACCTGCATAGGGGTCAGGGGCCTGGAGCAGCGGCTGGTTTCCACAGACGCGGCCGCTTCGGTGATGGCGAAGGGGCGGATAAGACGTGGCAGCATCGGCGTGAGGGTCGGCGCCCGATAGAAGGTGGCGAGGACTCGCGTTGGGAGTCGAATGTTCGGGTTGACATCCCTGAATTTCATGGTAGTGTGGAGCCGAGAGATTTTGTTGATTGGTGGGCTACAGTGGAATCGGTTTTGGCATTTCAGGCAGTCCCGGAAGAGAAGCGTGCATTCGTTGCTACTCGCTTTCGTGGTCGAGCTGCGACTTGGTGGATGCATATTACGAGCATGCGGCGTCGTCAAGGGAAGTCTCCGACTATTTCATGGATGAAATTCCGTAAGTATGTGGAGGATGAGTTTTTACCTTTTAATTATGACAGTGTAGTATATCAACAGCTACATAACTTGAGACAGGGAACTCGTTTGGTTGATGTCTATACGAACGAATTTTATCAACTGTTGAATCGTGTTGAGGTACGGGAAACGAAGACCCAATTGATTTCACGGTATGTTAGTGGTTGCTAATTGCTATACAGGACATGTTAAATCTGGTACGACCGGAGTCTGTTTCGGATGCACATCAACGAGCCCGGCTTGTCGAGCAACTGCTAGCTCGAAAAACGGGCTCGAGTTTTTCCTCTACCACACGGGCAGGACCATCTACCGGTGGGGTCCAACAACAGGCCGATTTTTTCCGGCTTCGGGTAGCGGAGCTAGCCCAACGACGGCAGCCGGGCGTTTTCCAGGGGCTGGGACCGGACCACAGCGGCAGCCGGGGGTGAGTGGGCCGCCGCCAGCAGCGACGGGACAGCGTCGCGGTCTGCGGTGCTTTGGGTGCGGCGAGTTCGGCCATCACCAATCGGCCTGTCCACGGAGTTCGACCTCTCGTGGGTTATTTATGGAGGATGGTGTAATAGCTCATTTTTACTTAATGTAAATTACGTACTTAGTTTCGTAATATTCATATTATTCTTGGAAGCATTAAATATTCAAGGTATAAGTCAATTTGTGTTCAATCGCCCGATAAAAATATTATCGAATCAAATCGTATTTAATCGAGCGGTAAATGTGCTAATCTCGCACTAATCGTGCGTGATCATGTGCCTAATCGTACTTAGTGATTCTTTAAGTACCTCAATTATGTTCATTTTAAGCCTAAGTAATTATTCTACTATCATATGTCCTTAAACATTGATCAATGCACGGCTAGAGTGCTTAATTTTCTTCTAATCGCCTTAACCTAGGGTAATCACGCTTAATCATGCCCTAAACGTGCTTAACTAATTAATGAACTCAAGTGGATGGAAATTTGGGGCAAAATCACGTGAATATCCATCACCCTAGCCAAGTGGCCTTCTTGTGCCAAGTAATGGTGACTAAGCCATCCAAAGTCCACCTCACGGCCCCATTGCGCGGCAAATGGCACGAGGCCATTGGCCGTGAGCTTTTACCTTGCATTTTCATCCCTTTCACCGCCTATAAAGTCCAACGTTTGGACATATTTCATCTTATAACTTAATCTATTTCCTAAGCAACTCTTAAGCAAACAATAAACAAGATTAAGATATTTTAATCCAAACTCACCGTACGCGCGCGAAGAAGAGAAAGGGTCCGAACTAACACCAATTTCTTGCCAACTTTCTTCGGGCAATCAAAGGGTAATATGATTCTAACCCTGTTATGATGTTACTTGTATCATACCAAGTTCAAATTATGAGTCTAAGTTCATGTAATCTTCGAAAATGCTCTCGGGTGTGCATTTTAGGCCATATTATAACATCTCTTTATATAGCCAACTTCTCTCGAGCAAACCATGCATCATTAGTCCTTATTTAATGTGATATGTTCAGTTTTAAAAGATGGCACGAGATAAGTATTCATTTTGTTCACGGTTTGGCTAAGGGAAGTGGACCGCGCACGTAGCACGGGCCATGTCTTACCCTATTAGGGTATCTCTCATTGTGATCAATTTTGTTAGGGACATTTGTGTTCCAACAGTCTTTAAATGATAAATTATGGTCAATGAACTCATGTTGCTCGAGAAAAGTTCATGTTTGGTCGAGGGTACACGTTAGGGCCGTCGGACGCGCCTATCGCGCACGCCGTGGCCCATCATGTCAAATAAGATCAAATTTCATGTTATTATCATGACCCTCAGACCCATGTATGTATAAATGTGTTAATCATGTCATGTTATGTCATTTTGATCAAGGAAAGTGGCCGAACGGCCGGCAAGGGCCGGTCACGGCATGCTGCCGCACATAGCGGCCATGCCGGCAGTGCTGTCCCAATGCCGGGTATGCGCGACCCCGGGACAGTCACTCGTGCCACGCGCAGCTGGCCTCGGGTCATGCCAACAGCACACCCGAGTGTGTAGTACTGTGCCTTGTTGACCCCGAGTAAGTTCACAGGCCTCGGGACGTGCCCTGCCGCACGCCCGAGCAACCAGAATGGCCCGGGACGTGCCCAACAGCACGCTCGCGTGCCCTGGGTTGCCCGACAGCGCCCTGACAACCTTGGTCGCACCCGAGACGCGCAAGTCATGTCTGGCCGTGTCATTTNGGTCGCACCTAGCCCGTGCCCAGCGCCGTGCCATGGCCCCAACAGGCCCGGCACGGGACCGAGCCCGGCCAGCCGTGACCACCCGGCCTAGTGTGAACCGGTGGTCCAACCCGGTCCGGTCCAGCCCGACCCGGTTCATCCAGTTAGCGAACCGGCCGGTTTAGCCGACGGTTCGAGTCCGTTTTGGTTCATGATTTTCGGTCCGAGTCTTATTCTGAAATTTAAATTATTTTTTGAGCCGAACCACATTAGTTAAGCATATCAGTATAATTTCCGGACTTAGAATTATTTTTGTGAACCCTTAGTGCGTTCTGTTATATCCGAACATCATATTAAATCGAGTCGAGCATCTTAACAACTAAATTTATTGATCTAAGCATAGTACTTAGTAATTGTTCATATTATGTTACAGTTTGATCAGTTCACGACTATCAGCACTTCCAGTTTCATATCTTCAGTACAGGTGGGGACTCAGACTGGGTATTACATTGATTATAATTACGATATCATGTTCAAGGTATGTCAATTATGTATTTTCCGCTTGGAATGGATGTTGGCCGGTTCAGGTTGCCATAATTCCGTTCTAAGTTCTAGCGGCATCATCTACCACTAGTATGTGCACATGGATTCCGGCTTATTATTGTTATCATCATATCATGGCAGCCGGTAGATTCACGGATCCCGGTCCGGTTTATACTGTTGACCAGGAAATTCACGGTTATGTTATATGTTTTTTTATCATGATATTACTATTATTATTGTTGTTTACTTTAGTATGAGTTCCTACGGAGTACAGTGGTACTCACTCCCCATTTTTGTAAAATTTTTCAGGTCACGAAGTCGGACCGGAGCGGTGAAGTTGACGGATGATCGAAGTTAAATATGTTATTTTGCCACGCTGTATTCCGCTGAACTTACTGTATTACAAACTTAAACTTTTGATCCAATTTCATAGTCGGATTGTATATTATGTTAATCCGTTTTTGTTGTAAATTTTAAACGATCATAACGGATGTTCAAAGTTAAAATAAATGTTTTAGTAACGCTCCGAATCATTTTCTTAAACTATTTTTATAAGATAACTTTAAAAACGCACTCTGATAATTAAGTTAGTGCGGGGCGTTACAGGTGGTATCATAGCACGTTTCTGCGACTCCGAATAGTTTTACGATTAAAATTTTTTTCAAATATTCGATCACGTCAAGTTCACACTCCACCGGCTACCGGGTAAGTGCTGATACATGTTTTTAAATTATAATCAATTTACTATGCCTATGCTCAGTTATGTTATGGAAATCACTGTTATGGACTAGTTAAGGTGCTCGAATTATGTTCAGGGTTTACAGACTAAAGTATTCATGATAGGATTGATAACTCGTCAAGAAATTTGTATGTCCCATAAATCAGTCAATGTATCTTGTTCTTGTACTTAATCATGTCAAACTCTTTCAATATTCAGATGTCGTCTCATAGAGGTTCGACTCATCATGAACCTTCACAGTCCGAAGTAGTCGCACAGTTTCGCGACTATCATCCAGAGAAGTTTTCCGGTCAGGGAGATCCCCGTATTGTCGACGAATGGGTTCAGGGCCTTGAAACGATTTTTGAGGTCATGGACTGTCCTGAGCGATATCGCGTTTTATGCGCTCAAATCCAATTAACCGGTGATGCACGACTTTGGTGGCACGCCTACTGGGGTATGCGTCCTGGTGAGAAAGAAAACTGCACGTGGGACATGTTGAAGGAGTTAGTCCGCGACAAGTATTATCCTCCTTACTACAAAGCCGAAATGGAGCGTCAATTTTTGGCGCTTAAACAAGATACTCGGACAGTGGACGAGTATGAGAGAGATTTCACTCGACTCGGAGCGTTTGTACCTGACCTGATGACTACAGAAGCAACGAGGACGAGACGTTTTATCGAAGGTCTATTACCAGTAGTCCGTCATAACATCGTGGGCCATAGAGTCTAATCCTATGCCTGTACTGTCACTATTGCAGGGGAAGTTGATGCCAGCATCCGAAGGGAAGCCAAACATGATCGCCTTCAGCCGATTCCCTCTACTCTATCATCACCAACACCACAAGCTCAACCCGCAGCCGCCCCACAACAACGATACAAGAACAAGAGGAAGAACAGGGGAGGCCCAGATGACCGCAGGAACCGTCAGCGACAGCAGCAACCTACACCACCTTGTGCCACTTGTGGAAAGATTCATCGCGGAGACTGCTTGATGGGCCAGAACACTTGCTATTATTGCCGACAGCCTGGTCATATCCGACCTAATTGTCCACGATTACAACAACAACCTCAATAACTTCAACAACCTCAGCAGCCCAGACAGCAGCCACCGAGACAGCCTCAGCAACAACAACGCGGGAGACAGCCAGCTCATGCATATGCAGTCGATCAAGCGGAAGCAGCTCAACACCCAGGTACCATGTCTGGGATGATTATACTTAATGATGTTCCTGTTTTCGCTTTATTTGATACCGGTGCAACACACTCTTTCATTTCACGACGATGTCTTCACGCCATTGGAGTTTGTACTATTTCTGCTGTCGATCCTCTCGAGGTGAGTCTAGCCTCGGGAAGAAAGATAGTAACTGATGCTAAAGCAACCGATCTTAGCCTCTCTGTTGGTGGACGTATCTTGCCTACCAAAGCTTATGTTCTCGAGATGAGGGATTTCGACCTCATTCTCGGCATGGATTGGCTAACATATTTTCATGCAGATATTCGATGTCACGACCGGGAGATTACTCTTTATCTTCCGGGAGATGATTCTATTACCTTTTATGGCTCCAAGACTCGTACTTTACCACATGTTATCTCTATGGCGAAAGCCAGAAAAATGTTGCGGCGTAATGATTGTCAGGGTTATCTTGTAAGCCTTATCAGCGACGAACCGAAAGCACGAACACCTCACGACGTTCCTATCGTTCGTGAGTTCGTGGACGTGTTTCCAGACCAACTTCCAGGAGGACCACCTAACCGGCAGGTAGAGTTCTCTATTGATCTTGTTCCAGGGGCCGGTCCTGTGTCCAAAGCACCATACCGCATGGCGCCGAAGGAGTTGCAGGAGTTAAAGACTCAAATTCAAGAATTACTTAACCTTGGTTTTATTCGGCCAAGTGTTTCACCTTGGGGAGCACCCGTTCTCTTTGTCAAGAAGAAGGACGGATCTATGCGCATGTGTATTGATTACCGGGATCTTAACCGGTTAACTATCAAGAATAAATATTCGCTTCCCAGAATCGATGATTTATTTGATCAGCTGAGGGGAGCTTGTGTATTTTCTAAGATTGATCTCTGTTCAGGCTACCATCAGCTGAGAATCAAAGAGTCAGATATTCCTAAAACTGCATTTCGTACGCGTTACGGTCACTACGAGTTCGTAGTATTGCCGTTTGGGCTCAGTAATGCCCCGGCAGTATTCATGGACTTGATGAACCGTATATTTCATTTTTATCTTGATCAGTTTGTTATTGTTTTTATTGACGATATTTTGATCTACTCGAAGAGCCAGAAGGAACACGAGGAGCACTTGAGGGTTGTTCTTGAAACCCTTAGGCGAGAAAAGTTATATGCAAAATTCTCCAAATGCGAATTCTGGCTCGAGCGAGTTACTTTCCTTGGTCATGTTATTACGCAGGCAGGTATTGAGGTTGATCCATCCAAGATATCTGCTATTCAAAATTGGTCCAGACCCAAGAATCCATCCGAGGTTCGTAGTTTTCTCGATTTGGCGGGTTATTATCGCAGGTTTATTCAAGGATTTTCCAAAATTGCCCTCCCATTATCCCAAATGACAAGGAAGTCTGTTTCGTTCAAGTGGACTGATCGTTGTGAGTCCAGTTTTCAGGAGCTCAAGAGGAGGTTGACCACTGCACCCGTATTAATTATACCGGATTCTACTCGGAGTTTCACCATTTATAGTGATGCCTCGAGACAGGGTTTGGGATGTGTTCTAATGCAGGATGGCCAGGTCGTTGCTTATGCCTCTCGTCAATTAAAGCCGCACGAACAGAATTATCCTACACACGAATTGGAACTTGCAGCAGTGGTACATGCCCTCAAGATTTGGCGACATTATCTGTATGGCGGCAAATGCGAAATTTTTACTGATCATAAGAGCTTGCAATATATTTTTACTCAGAAAGAGCTCAACATGCGTCAGCGGCGTTGGTTAGAACTTGTGAAAGATTATGATTGTACCATCCAGTATCATCCGGGGAAAGCGAACGTCGTTGCTGATGCCCTAAGCCGCAAGGTGAAGGGTGATTTGACTTACGTTGTTACTCAGCAGAACCATCTTATCCAAGAGTTCGCCCGGATGCAAATTCAGATTGTTGATGCACTTCCTACGACGATTATCGGGAGTGTTAGTGCCATGCAGGTTCAACCAACGTTAAGGGAGAGAATCCGGCGGGAATAGATGACCGATCAATTCATTCGTGTTATTAATGCTAAAGTCCGTGCCGGAGGTGTCGAAGGTTTCCATTTGGGCTCGGATGGAGCCTTAGAATTTCGAGGCAGAATCGTGGTGCCGAAATTCGAAGCGTTACGGAAGGAAATTTTATCCGAAGCTCATACCGCACCCTATTTAGCTCATCCGGGAAGTACAAAGATGTATCATGACCTGAAGAGATCGTTCTGGTGGCGTGGAATGAAGAAGGACATTGCCGACTTTGTAAGGAAATGTTTAACCTGTCAACAAGTCAAAGCAGAACACAAGAGTCCCTTGGGCCTTCTGCAACCACTCGAGATTCCAAAGTGGAAGTGGGAGGAAGTCACGATGGATTTTGTCACGGGGTTACCGAAGTCATCTAAACATCACGATGCTATCTGGGTCGTGGTGGATAGATTGACTAAGGTTGCTCATTTCATGCCAGTCTCGATGAATATGTCTTTGGACAAGTTGGCCGAAATTTATACCGAAGGAGTTATTCGACTCCATGGAGTGCCTGTTACTATTGTGTCAGACAGAGATCCCAAATTCACTAGCAGATTTTGGGAAAGTTTGCACAAGGCGATGGGCACGAGATTGGAGTTTAGCTCCGCTTATCATCCAGAGACTGATGGACAATCCGAGCGGACTATTCAAACATTGGAAGATATGTTGCGATCTTTGGTTGTTGACAGGGGTGCTAAGTGGGAGTCGTTATTACCATTATGTGAATTTGCTTATAATAACAGTTATCATTCTTCTATTCAAATGGCTCCTTACGAAGCACTATACGGTCGTAAATGTCGTTCCCCTCTTTATTGGGACGACGTCGGTGAACGCCGAATACTTGGTCCGAACAGGATCGCGGAAACGGCGGCAGATGTGAAGTTGATCAGACAAAGACTCCAGGCAGCTCAGAGCTGGCAGAAATCGTCAGCCGATCAGCACAGACGCGATATCCAATTTGAAGTTGGAGAACGAGCCTTTCTTAAAGTTCGTCCATTCCGAGGAATCATTCGATTCGGGAAGAGAGGAAAGTTGCATCCTCGTTATATTGGCCCGTTCGAAGTTCTCGAACGAGTGGGCGAAGTTGCTTACCGTTTAGCTTTACCTCCTGAATTATCCAATGTTCATAATGTCTTCCATGTGTCCATGTTACATAAATACGTGTGCGATCCAGATCATATTCTTCAGCATACCAATATCCAGATTCAGCCAGACTTATCTTATGAGGAGAAACCGGTAGTCGTTTTGGACCGAGAGGTTCGTCGACTCCGGAATCGTGAGATTTCCCTCGTTCGTATTCAGTGGGATCGCCACGATGCCACTTGGGAGCGAGAAGCTGATATTCGCGCCCGTTTTCCTGATTTCCAGTTTTGATGTACATATTTCTCATGTATCATGTATAGGTGTTCAGTTTGATATTTCCGAGGACGGAAATATTTTAAGGAGGGCAGATTGTAATAGCCCATTTTTACTTAATGTAAATTACGTACTTAGTTTCATAATATTCATATTATTCTTGGAATCATTAAATATTCAAGGTATAAGTCAATTTGTGTTCAATCGCCCGATAAAAATATTATCGAATCAAATCGTATTTAATCGAGCGGTAAATGTGCTAATCTCGCACTAATCGTGCGTGATCATGTGCCTAATCGTACTTAGTGATTCCTTAAGTACCTCAATTATGTTCATTTTAAGCCTAAGTAATCATTCTACTATCATATGTCCTTAAACATTGATCAATGCACGGCTAGAGTGCTTAATTTTCTTCTAATCGCCTTAACCTAGGGTAATCACGCTTAATCATGCCCTAAACGTGCTTAACTAATTAATGAACTCAAGTGGATGGTTGGGGCAAAATCACGTGAATATCCATCACCCTAGCCAAGTGGCCTTCTTGTGCCAAGTAATGGTGACTAAGCCATCCAAAGTCCACCTCACGGCCCCATTGCGCGGCAAATGGCACGAGGCCATTGGCCGTGAGCTTTTACCTTGCATTTTCATCCCTTTCACCGCCTATAAAGTCCAACGTTTGGACATATTTCATCTTATAACTTAAGCTATTTCCTAAGCAACTCTTAAGCAAACAATAAACAAGATTAAGATATTTTAATCCAAACTCACCGTACGCGCGCGAAGAAGAGAAAGGGTCCGAACCAACAACAATTTCTTGCCAACTTTCTTCGGGCAATCAAAGGGTAATATGATCCTAACCCTGTTATGATGTTACTTGTATCATACCAAGTTCAAATTATGAGTCTAAGTTCATGTAATCTTCGAAAATGCTCTCGGGTGTGCATTTTAGGCCATATTATAACATCTCTTTATATAGCCAACTTCTCTCGAGCAAACCATGAATCAATAGTCCTTATTTAATGTGATATGTTCAGTTTTAAAAGATGGCACGAGATAAGTATTCATTTTGTTCACGGTTTGGCTAAAGGAAGTGGACCGCGCACGTAGCACGGGCCATGTCTTACCCTATTAGGGTATCTCTCATTGTGATCAATTTTGTTAGGGACATTTGTGTTCCAACAGCGTTTAAATGATAAATTATGGTCAATGAACTCATGTTGCTCGAGAAAAGTTCATGTTTGGTCGAGGGTACACGTTAGGGCCGTCGGACGCGCCTATCGCGCACGCCGTGGCCCATCATGTCAAATAAGATCAAATTTCATGTTATTATCATGACCCTCAGACCCATGTATGTATAAATGTGTTAATCATGTCATGTTATGTCATTTTGATCAAGGAAAGTGGCTGAACGGCCGGCAAGGGCCGGTTACGGCATGCTGCCGCACATAGCGGCCATGCCGGCAGTGTTGTCCCAGTGCCGGGTATGCGCGACCCCGGGACAGTCACTCGTGCCACGCGCAGCTGACCTCGGGTCGTGCCAACAGCACACCCGAGTGTGTAGTACTGTGCCTTGTTGACCCCGAGTAAGTTCACAGGCCTCGGGACGTGCCCTGCCGCACGCGCGAGCAATCAGAATGGCCCGGGACGTGCCCAACAGCACGCCCGCGTGCCCAGGGTCGCCCGACAGCGCCCTGACAACCTTGGTCGCACCCGAGACGCGCGAGTCATGTCTGGCCGTGTCATNCGCACCTAGCCCGTGCCCAGCGCCGTGCCATGGCCCCAACAGGCCCGGCACGGGACCGAGCCCGGCCAGCCGTGACCACCCGGCCTAGTGTGAACCGGTGGTCCAACCCGGTCCGGTCCAGCCCGACCCGGTTCATCCAGTTAGCGAACCGGCCGGTTTAGCCGATGGTTCGAGTCCGTTTTGGTTCATGATTTTCGGTCCGAGTCTTATTCTGAAATTAAATTATTTTTCGAGCCGAACCACATTAGTTAAGCATATCAGTATAATTTCCGGACTTAGAATTATTTTTGTGAACCCTTAGTGCGTTCTGTTATATCCGGACATCATATTAAATCGAGTCGAGCATCTTAACAACTAAATTTATTGATCTGAGCATAGTACTTAGTAATTGTTTATATTATGTTACAGTTTGATCAGTTCACGACTATCAGCACTTCCAGTTTCATATCTTCAGTACAGGTGGGGACTCAGACTGGGTATTACATTGATTATAATTACGATATCATGTTCAAGGTATGTCAATTATGTATTTTCAGCTTGGAATGGATGTTGGCCGGTTCAGGTTGCCATAATTCCGTTCTAAGTTCTAGCGGCATCATCTACCACTAGTATGTGCACACGGATTCCGGCTTATTATTGTTATCATCATATCATGGCAGCCGGTAGATTCACGGATCCCGGTCCGGTTTATACTGTTGACCAGGAAATTCACGGTTATGTTATATGTTTTTTATCATGATATTACTATTATTATTGTTGTTTACTTTAGTATGAGTTCCTACGGAGTACAATGGTACTCACTCCCCATTTTTCAGGTCACGAAGTCGGACCGGAGCGGTGAAGTTGACGGATGATCGAAGTTAAATATGTTATTTTGCCACGCTGTATTCCGCTGAACTTACTGTATTACAAACTTAAACTTTTGATCCGATTTCATAGTCGGATTGTATATTATGTTAATCCGTTTTTGGTGTAAATTTTAAACGATCGTAACGGATGTTCAAAGTTAAAATAAATGTTTTAGTAACGCTCCGAATCATTTTCTTAAACTATTTTTAAAAGATAACTTTAAAAACGCACTCTGATAATTAAATTAGTGCGGGGCGTTACAGATGGTGGCGAACATGAGGTGTCGGCAGATTACAAGGGCCCGCCTATTTTTGATTCTGACCCCGGGTTGAGCGAGGAACATCATAGTAGGGATATGGGCTCGGCACTGGTCCTTCGTAGAGTGTGTTTGACACCTCGTTCTTCCATTGATGAGCCTGTTGCACGTCACCAGATTTTTGAGTCCACTTGCACTATTGACAACAAGGTATGTCGCTTTATTATTGATTCTGGTTCGTCTGAAAATGTTATATCACAGGAAGCGGTGGACAAGTTGAAACTTTCGAGTGAGCCACATCCTAACCCTTACAAATTGGCATGAATTCACCGTGACCGTGCAATTACTGTGAACCGTCGGGCTCTTGTTTCATTATCTATTGGGGCAACGTACCGAGACCACGTGTGGTGCGATGTAGTACCTATGGATGCATGCCACTTGTTGCTCGGCAGACCATGGCAGTATGACATCGCTGCTACTCTCGACTGCAGACGTAACACTTACAGCTTCACTTTTGCCGGTGTTCGAATTACGTTGCATCCGAGTCCTATGCATCCTTCGCCACCTTCCGGTTCTTCGACTGTCCTTTTCTTTCTCGGGCAGCATTTGAGATTGAGATGCAGGCGGCACCGTTTGTTCTTTTGGTGACTGGGTTGGACGCTCAGGAGGACCAGGAACCGCCCGTGACTATTCTGTCTTTGCTTTCAGAGTTTGCTGATGTTTTTCCCTCGGAGCTTCCTTCCGGGTTGCCACTTCTTCGGGATATTCATCATCAGATTGACCTGATTCCAGGGGCTTCATTGCCGAACCATCCCCACTATCGGATGAGCCTGGTAGAACACGAGGAGCTGCGGCGGCAAGTAGAGGAGCTCCTCCAGCGTGGTGTTGTTCGCCGAAGTCTGAGTCCATGTGCAGTACCGGCCTTATTAATCCCGAAGAAGGACGGAACTTGGCGTATGTGCGTAGACAGTCGAGCCATCAAAAAGATTACTGTCAGGTATCGCTTTCCTATTGCTCGTTTAGATGACCTGCTTAACCAGTTTCACGGTGCCACTGTCTTCACCAAACTGGATCTTCGTAGTGGGTACCACCAGATTCGAATTAGGCCAGGAGATGAGTGGAAAACGGCCTTTAAGATTCGAGAGGGCCTTTTTGAGTGGATGGTCATGCCTTTTGGCCTTTCCAATGCTCTGAGTACCTTTATGCGGATCATGAATCAGACTTTGCGGGACCTTATTGGCAGGTGTGTCGTCGTTTATTTCGACGACATCCTTATTTATAGTCGCACAGTGGAGGAGCATGTGGCGCACGTTCGGGAGGTTTTGCTTATTCTTCGAGCAGAGTCCTTTTATGCGGCCCCGAAGAAGTGTCTTTTCATGGTGGACTCAGTTCTATTTTTGGGATTCGTGATCTCAGCTACCGGGATACGTGTGGATGACAACTGTGCATTCGCGACTGGCCTACACCGACAACTGTCACTGAGGCACGTAGCTTTCATGGCCTGGCTTCGTTCTATCGACAATTCGTTTCCCACTTCAGCTCCATAATGGCTCCGATCACTGACTGTCTTACGGGGAAGGCTTTTTATCTGGGCAGAGGCAGCGGAGGGGGTCTTTGCTCTCATCAAGAGCAAATTGACATCTGCACCCGTTCTAGTTCTACCTGACTTCTCGCGACCATTTGAGCTTTCGTGCGACGCATCGAAGGTCGGCATCGGTGCTGTTCTTAGCCAAGATGGACGTCCAGTTTCTTTCTTCAGTGAGAAGTTGTCGGGCCCCAGGTCACGATATAGCATGTATGATGTTGAGTTTTATGCTGTGGTGCGTGCTGTGCGGCATTGGCGACACTATCTTTTTCACCGGGAGTTTGTTTTGTATACCGATCACGAAGCCCTTCGCCATCTTGCCTCACAGGATAATATCTCGGCGCGCCATGCTTCGTGGACAACCTTCCTTCAGCAGTTGACGTTTGTCCTTCGGCACCGGGCGGGCACTTCGAACAAAGTGGCCGATGCCTTGAGCCGTCGTGTCCTGTTGCTGTCCGAGATGCGAGTGTCGGTGATTGGCTTTGAGGTACTTCGTGATGTCTATCCTGCTGACCCTTTCTTTGGGCCTATTGTGACCTGTTTGGGGGACGGCTCTTTTGAGGACTATACATTATCTGACAGGTTTTTGTTTCAAGGGGTTCGTCTATGTGTTCCGAACTGCAGTTTGCGGCTGAAGCTTATTGCCGATCTGCATGGCACCGGCCACGTGGGCCGCGACCGGTCCGTCGAGTTGGTGAGTCGTTCTTATTTTTTGCCGTCTCTGCGTCGTGATGTTGGGAGGTTTGTGTCTCGCTGTCGTATCTACCAGGTGTCGAAGGGGGTTGCAACCAATGCCGGTTTGTACCGACCCCTACCTATCCCGTCGCAGCCGTGGCAGGCCATCAGCATGGATTTCGTGGTGGGTTTGCCTCGGACACAGAGGGGATTTAATTCTATTTTTGTGATGGTGGACTGTTTTTCGAAGATGGCACACTTCATTCCTTGTAAGCGTACCTCTGATGCTGTTCATGTGGCCCAATTGTTTTTCAGAGAGATCTACCATCTTCACGGTTTGCCTTCGGCGATTGTTTCTGATCGTGATACCCGCTTTTTGAGTTATTTTTGGCGGAGTTTGTGGTGCATGGCTGATACACGGCTCGACTTCAGTAGTGCCTATCATCCTCAGACGGACGGTCAAACAGAGGTTGTCAATCGCTCCTTGGGGAACCTACTTCGTTGTTTGGTGGGAGATAACATTCGAAGTTGGGATCAGCGTCTGAGTCAAGCGGAGTTCGCACATAATTCGGCAGTCAGCCGTGCGACTGGGTTCTTGTCTTTTCAGGTGGTGTACGGCATGCATCCGCGTGGGCCCTCCGCCTTGGTGACGTTGCCGTCCGACTCCAGTGGGGATCGTCGTGCGTCGGATTTCATCACCGACGTGCAGCAGACACATGCGGCGGCCAGGGCCCGTTTGGAGGCGGCTACAGCTTCTTATAAGAAGCAGGCTGATACTCGTCGTCGTCACGTGGAATTCGAGGTAGGTGATTTTGTTTGGGCTGTTTTGACTAAGGGTCGATTTTCTGCTCATGAGTATAACAAACTGTCTGCCCAAAAAATTGGTCCGGTTAAGGTTGTGGAAAAGATCAATCCCAATGCATACCGTCTCAGGCTCCCGTCGCATATTCGCACATCGGATGTTTTTAATGTCAAGCATTTGGTGCCGTTCGCGGGCGACAACTTAGACGAAGACGAGGCCCATTCGGATTCGAGGGCGAATCCTCTTCAACCCGGGGAGGATGATGGAGACGAGGCCGCGTTAGCGTTTCTACAGAAATATGACCGTCTCCGAGTTTAGATTATTTATTTTCCCGGTCTTTTCCATCTGGTGGAGTTATATTCATTATCATTTTTAGTTTAGTTATTTCTATTAGTGGGCCAGTTAATTATTTAATAAGGCAGTTATTTTAGGAAGTTAAAGAGTAGTGGGCTCTTCTTATTTGTACCCACGCAGTGAACAGAAATCTCATTCATCGTATTATCATTTTGAGAAAACAGTGAACTGTTCTTGTGTTCTTATTCCCTTTCGTATACATCCTCTACATCAAAACTCAAAAAATAAAAATAAAATAAAAAAAGCGAAAAACGAAGAGAAGACAATAAAGTGGCACGGCATTTTCATAGCTAACACATTTTCATTTGTTTGTAATTTTAAAGAGTGTAAGTTCATATTGAATTTGGGATTAAAAAAAAAAAAGTGGCACGACAAATAGAGATGAAAAAATAAAGAGTTAAATATTTTACAATAATTTTAATGAATATTAATTTTAGGAAAATATAATAACTAAATTTATCTAATACTAAAATGGTAAATATTGATTGGATTACCAATATCCAGCTATGAATTGTATTTGTTATTATTGAATGTGTTGCATTTTTTTTTATAAATCTGTTAATGAGAATTTTTATTATTAAATGTGTTACGTAGTTTTTTTATTTATAAGTTTGTTAATGAGATTGTGGCATCAAACATAATTGACAGTTGTCGAGAATCAATATTAATATATTATTAATTTTTGACTCTGCAATTAATTGTTTAATCTGATAGTGAAAAAATATTTGAACTGATTTTGGTTATATCATGCTATGAAATTTAACTTCAAAAAATCAGATAAATATATGGGATATTTTTTCAATTTGAGATATACATGGTTGGACACTAACAAAATTAATATATGTGTCGATTTATTAAAATAAATTTTGGCTTACTCAAACTAAATGAATCATGATTTTAATTTAATTGAAATGTTGCTATTTAATGGTTTGAAATGCTATATTTTATGCTAATTTATTTATTCAACAAAAAATATTTGGGAGTGTCCAAAAAAGTTGACATACTCTCTAAATGTTAAAAGTGGATTTGTTTCAATATTGTTTGTCCCAATTTTTTTGCATTTTTCGTTGTTATTTTGTCTTTCTTTTTCTCCCATATTAGGTCTTTTAGTTGGTTTTTAGTTTGTTTTGTAGTTTATTATGTGTTTTGCTCTATTTTGGTTTTTTATATGTTTTTCGTGTATTTTGTCGGTTTTCTATGTTTTTCTTCTTGTTTTATATGTGCAGGTCGAAAGCCCCATGAAGAATGGATTTAGCCCGAAATCTGAGTCGGCAAGTATGGTTGAGTAGAAGGGTTCGTTAGCTACATTTAGGAAGAAGCGGAACTCGATTTCGAGTTCAGAGGAATCCGAACGGGGCCGAAAAGTAAAGTCCAGCAAGCTGCCGACCCTTTGAAGGTTGAAAAAATCGAGAAGATTGTACTATTGGCAAAATCTAGTCATGAAAGCATCATTGAATAGAGGGGTTCGTTAGCGATGCATAGGAAAAAACAGAACCCAATTCTGAGTTCGGACGAGCCCAAACAAGCCCCAGAAGCAAAATAGTGCTCAAAGCAAGCAGCCAGCGCGCCGCGGCGCGACACAACTCTCCACCACGGCATGAAGTATCCTTCGCGGCGCGGCCTTTCTTCGTGCCGTGGAGCCTCCGCGACCCCGACAGAGACATCCCAGGCCTCCTAGCACCGCGCCGTGCCATCCCTCGCGTCGTGCTCGAATTATTCACGTCGTGTCACCTAATCCTATATATATATATATATATATATATATATATATATGTACAGGACTTCGACGGAAAATGAATTCTCCCCTTCTTGGGATGAACCCTTGCCCGTAAAAAAACACGAAACTCCTTTCTCCTTCCCTTCTTCTTCTTCTTCTTCTTCTTCTTCTTCTTCTTCTCTTCACCTTTCTTTTCCATTTTTCTTCTTCTTCATAGTACTTAGGAATTAAGCTTGTAATTCAGATTCAACTGGACCTGCGATTTATTGTAAGTTCTTCTCTTTATTTTTAATTCATGAAAATGATTGAATTGAGAGAGATGATGGATTGTGTTGAATTTATTTTACTTAGCTAATTCTTATTGCTAGGGATAGGGAATTATTGTTCTTGTTTGATCCGTATTTTGTAGGGCTTGATTTGTTCATGCTTATGTGAGTTGATATAATTCGGAATTGATGAATTTGTGCTTGATTGATTGATATAATCGAAGAGTGATACTTCGATCTTGCGATTGGAAACGATTGAATGTTAATTTGTCGAGTTAAGGTTTGTCAATTCTATATGATTAGTTGATTAATCACCTTCTAGTTAATTGGCGACTTTTAGAACCGAAATGGGAGAAGTCATGGACCTAGGCTCGCATGAGGTAGATGATTTCGTAGTTGAATAGTCTATAGGTTTTGGATTGAAATACGTGCTTGTCAATGACCCGTCCCTTGTTACGAAAAGTTATTAGGATTGGATAATTGACTTGTATTGTATGCTCGAGCTTGTTCGTCTAAGTTCAATTCCTTGTTACAAAAAGTTTTTGGGAGCGAACCGCTAGATGTCTAAGCAAGAGTATCAATCTCGAACTGAACGATTAATTGCCCGGTTTTGCTAAGAACTTGAATAAATTATCCCCGATATCCTAGCTTCTCCATCTTTGTTTCGTTTATATTTTTAGGTAGATTATTGTTTTTATATTATTTCTTAGTTGGTAATTATTCTACCCCCATCCTGATTAGAGTGTTTAGGATTTATTTTCCTTTTTTGTGTTATCAATACCATTTCTAAATTCCGAACTGCCTTCTTCGAGAGATCGACACGGGGAACGAATCATTTGATTCGGTAATCGGTAAAAATAACAATTTGTGCTACAACAAATATCTATATCTATACTTATATAAAAGGGATCCTATTTACTACATTTAGTATCCAGATAAGTCAACTGCAGTAAATGTCATTACTATTTCGGTATTATAATATTTTATTTAATTAATTTATTTATTTGTTTTATTTTAAAAAGGTAAGTATAATAAAAAGGATTTAATAATAAAAAAAATCAAATACCAAATAAAAATGTACACTTTGCCTTATTTGATTATATTTGGTATTTGATTATACCAAATATATTCCTATTTTTTAGTATATACATTAAATACTTACTAAAGTATTTATTTGTTTTATTTGTCAAATGTAAGTATAGATTTGTTTATATTATCAATCATAAAAAGATATTAAATCCATGTTGTAAAAAAAATAATTCATATAATTTTGTAACAATTCTACTATACTATTTAACAGTATTTTTTTTATTATATAATAAAATAATAATTAGATATTATATGGTGAACAACAATAAGTAAAACTGTTACTTTCTTTTATATCAAGGGATAAATTTATATGCTAAAATTAAATTTTTATTAGTATAAATATTTTAGTGAGATAATATATTTTTTATTTTACAAGCTAGCCTTAACATGCTTATATTTAATGTTCTGGCTAAAAAAACGGTTAAAAGATATGGAAAAAAATTTATAATAACCCTATTGTTTTTTAGACTTAAACGTTGATTAAAAGAGGTAAAAAATAGATAACAACCCTATTATTTTTTAAACTTAAACGGACAAAGCTGTGAAATTAAAACATTATATCTTTGTCCCTTACATCGCACGGGGTACGTACTAGTATATATAATAAGAATTACCATTTACCAAAAATAGTAGCAAAAAAATAGGTCATAATTAAATGCAGCCTATAAATAGTAAGTTTTATTATTTTTCTTTTTTTTTTTCTTTAAAAATCATTCAACATTAATGTTACCTTGAATTTCGGGTTCTAGTTCATCTTATTATTTAAAAAATCCAGCTAAGATTTATTAATTGTGTGTGTTTTTATTTTTATTTTTTTCTTAAACACAACGAATAACATTAAAATCTCGGTCTTTATATTTATAAAATCTCAATTCAAAATATAACAAAAACTTTAGAATCACGGTCTTTATATTTGTGCCTTTAAAAAAAATATTGAACACTAAAAATATTTTTTAATTTCATAATCAATTAATTAATCTTAATTTTTTAAAATTACTATGTTTATTTTTTATTAATATGCATAAAGTAAAAATAATTAATTCACCTTTTGATATATAATTTATAATCTTGATATACTATCATTTGGTGTGGACATTTATTATATGAATCATAAAATATTTTTATTTCATAAATATATTTAAAGAAAATAAGAAAATTTCTTCTGATCAATCGGGTGATTGAATTAGAGTACTGCTCAGGTTGATTGAATTACTTTTAGGTGATATTTAAAATAGTCAAAAAACTTGACACAACTTGATTGGTCCCAGGTGACTAAGTTATGTATCAGTTCGACCACACCAAATCGATTATTGAACCTAAATATAAATTTTATATTAAAATTATTTTATTACGTGAATGTGATGTAGTCCAAACTTCAAATAATCGTATTAACAATACATTTATGACAACATGTTAATGATTTATGAATATTTATATATCATTTTATTAATATTTATCTGAATAAATAATAGGGACCAACGCCGGACGGGTGGACCTCTAAGTCTCCGATTTTATTATAATATTTATTAATGCACAGTAAATATAAAGTTTTCAGAACTTGACCGTCATCGCAACGATCAAGATATTTTATCAAATCATTTGTGGTTTGTTCAGATTTTAATTTATAAATATTTTAATATATATATATATATATAGTACTTTATGTAATAAATTTAAATAAAATATGTTACTTAGATATCTAAAAAATTCATAAATTCAAATGTTTAAATTAATTGATAAATAATTTATAAATCACTATTTTATTTAAATATGTAATTTTATTTAAAATAATTTTAAATATAACAAAATTTATTTAGAAAATCATATCAATCCTACCAGGCCAACCGACTGGTGTTGACGGATTCGAGAGTAAATATTTTATTCGAGCGAATTGAACTGGTTATAAACCGGTTCTCGGTCCATCCGGTCGGACTGTATCCAATCCGGATTAATTTAAAAACAATGGATAAATCATTATTAATGTTATTTCTATATTTAATTTATAATACAATCGTAATATTATTTTTCCGTGCATTGCACGGGCGACGCACTAGTTAAATGTTATTCAACAAAAAATATTTGGGAGTGTCCAAAAAAAATTGACATACTCTCCAAATATTAAAGTGGATTTGTTTCAATATTAACAAACCTAATCTGAAATGTTTTGAAATTGATTTGTTCATAAATTTCCAAATTTTAAGCGGCAAATGAAAAGTTGGGATGTTGGCAAAACTTTTTAAATTTGCCAAAAATTCAAAATATCCAACAATAGGCTGCATTTGCGAAAATTTAAAAAAAAAAAGTTACTTATTTTAGTTATTTTTTTTGGTGGGATTTCTCCTTATTTTTTAGTTATTCTTTTAAAATTATTTAGGTTGCCTCTTTATATATTAATAGATAGATATTTAAAAAATGACTAAAATAGAGAGGGGAAGACGGGAGAACTATGAACAGAGGAAGACGGGAGAGAGATATATCATACGCACATAAAATGGAGAATGAATTGCAGAGAATGAAGAGAAAGGAACTGGAGAGAGGGGGACATAAAGGAGTCAGCACGTGGGTTCTCAATTTAAAGGGGACCCATGCCAGTTTGAAAATAAATTGGTAATTTAAGTCTGTATTTAATTTTCTTGAACAACGTTCATATTGTCTCAAGGGAAAAAGGTTTATAGTGTATCGAGAGCATAATTGTGTTATTTGAATAATACTATTAATAATATCTCATGCCCGAGTACTTTAGAAATAATTATATGGGTGTAATTGTAGAAATTGAAAAAATGTGTAGCAGACCAGAAATTCTATGACGCCCATATGGGCACCATATGGTGCCATAATCTTTACGATCTAACGCCTAATATTCATTGTGGAATTGATAGAATGGATATTAGGTGTTGGATCGTGAGATTATGGCACCATATGGTGCCCATATGGGCGCCATAGAATTTCTGGTAGCAGACGAATTTATGGATTCATTTTCTATGTGGTTCGAGTTCTAATTTCGAAATAATGGTCTGGGATTTGATCATCATCTATACTTGAGTATATTGAATGAACCAAAATAAAATATCACGTATTCACGTATACTAGTACGACACCCGTGTACTACACGGGTTGTTCGGAAAAAAATATAAAACAATAAATAATAAAAAAATACTTGTTGTCGTATAAAAGTGCAAAAATAGAAGACAAAAATATTCAGGCTCTATATAATTTGACAAGTTAATTAGAACCTAAAGTAATATTTTATATAAAATTAAATTATTTTAGTTTAAAAAAATTAATACTTTTACATATGCTTCCTAATTCAATACCCGTGTATTTACATGGGTATTTGTGTTTAAATATTTTTTTTCAGACTTGTTGGATTAGTGAAAAGGAAATTGACTGTTGAGATAAATGCAAAACAAAAGATTATATTTGATCATCTTGTATATCTACAGGGGAAAACAAATCTAACTCTATAAGCATAACCAGTCATACCAAATTAAGGATTTTCTAGAAATTTCTTAAACATAACGTAGAGGATAAAATGCATTGTTGACATGGCCAGAACCAACACAAACAAATTACAATGCAAGGAGAGGCAATAATAATAATAATAACTTATATATATATATATATATATATATATACTGACAATAATTGATGTAATAAATAACTCGAATTATAATACCTATAGCTCATATGATAATAATCAGAAGGGACATACGAAGGATAAGGTGCTGAATTGAAACCACCGTGTAACTTTTTTGTCTAAGACACAAATCTCTATTACAACACGATTTTCAGGTGGTTCTTGTCATGTTTGAACCACACACGCTCAATTGTGTTGAAAAAAGTTGTCATGGTAAATTCAATTTTTGTAAGATGAATAATTGAGATGAAGGGGCTATGAGAATGAAGGGGGATGGTGATTTAAATATTGTAGAGAACTTTGTCATACCGATTTTGGATTAAGCAAAATACACGGCATAATACGATTCTTAATATTTGAAACATCTTATCCTACACGACTCATATAATAGTAGGATTAAGCAAAATACACGGTATTTCAAATTTATTATACACGGCATAATCAGAATAAGAAATATGCAACAACCTTTAAAGTTCGATTTTTTTTATATATATATATTTAAATAGGCGGTGATAGTATAGATCCGTGTATTACATATGTGAATTTTAGATAAGAATAAGTGATTAAAAAAACTTTAAAATAAACTATGATAAGAATAAGAATCCTATTTGAAGGAGATAAGAATAAGAATCCTATTTGGAGTTGGGGTCCTATTTATTTTGAAATATAATTGTATTATTTTTATCCAAATCAAAAGCCGAAGTATGTAATGTTGTCAAGTAAGTTTCTGAAGCGTGCGAGCCAGCTATTTAGGCTCAGCACGTTTTGAAATTATATTAAAGAGGGATATGTGTTATAATATATAACTACATTAAACATAAACATATTAATTGATAAATAATTTTATTTTCTAATTAGTTTTAATAAATAATTTTATTATTATTATAAAGATAAATATAATTAAACATAAATATAATAATTGATAAATAATTTTATTTTCTAATTAATTTTAATAAATTATTTTATTATTATTATAAAGATAAATATAATTTATTTATTTTTATATACAATATGGATGTCAAATCGAAGCTCATCAAAAGATGATTAATTTGATATATTATATATGTAAAACTGATAAGAAATACAAAAGTTATCAACTTTTAAAATATATTTGCAATTCAATGGTAATAACAGTAAATGATATTAAAATACAATTAATACAAATATTAATTTATATCCAAGCCTAACTTCAAAGCATGATTTTTTTGCCAAATAGGATTCTTTTTATTCTTTTTCTTCAATATATAGAAATTTAATATTTGTGTACGTATGTTGTTTGTTTAGAATACTTAATTATTTTTAAATACACGATATAGTAAATTAATAATTGATGCGCTCATTTTGTAATTAATAAAAATACATGTTATGAATATATTTTTTTTTTGTTCTAGCCAATTATCACATAGTTCTATAAATGATGACCCATTAGTTTATTATTATAATGTAGTATACTTGATGCTTGGATTTTCATTTTTAATATTTTTTGCTAAAACGTTTAAACATACATTTAAGATCGTAAAAGGTAATCTATATATATATATATATAAAGGTTTTATTATTTTTTAAATAGTAACTATTTCCCTCCAAAAAAAATCTATTTACTATTTTTGGAAACTAATTTAACAATTTATGGTATATATTAAATGATCACTTATGTAAATTACGGCTCATTATTTAAGGAAGTAATTAAGCCATCTTTTAAGATACCTTAATTATTCAAATCGTATGAATTAATTAACATAAGGTATAAAGTGGACCGATTTATTTTTGATGTTGATGGTGGTTTCATTGGGAAATAAATTAATCAATATATGGCATAAAGTAAACAGATTTATTTAGGTTATTTGATGACTGTTTTTAGTAGGAAATTTGTTGAAAATTAATAAATTTACGATGAACTTTTTTTATAGGCTAATATAATAATTTTTAGGCGTGTATTTCAATTTTTCGTATGAAATTAACATAATAAAATTATCGTAACTCCGACAAAATAATATGAACGGTTATTTTGATGTAATATTATGCGTGTATCAATTTTTTTTAATAGAAAAACTCTGGTCATTTTTTTATTATTTTTTGTATAAATAGTGAGTCTCAATTTAATTCGTTTTACGACATTTCGAATAATTTTTGTGTGATTTGCACTGTTCATTTTTTTAGCATGATAAATAGTGTCGATTTTTTTGGCATCTTATGATTGGTTGCTTTTACTCAAATATTTAAATTTTTTTATTTGGATATTTTATACAAAAATAAATTCATTTTAGTTAATGAAACAATATAAGTTTTATATTTATACTTATTATTCACATAAGTTTTTAAATATATAATAAAATTTTACCAAAAAAATTATTTATAGAATCACGTTATAGTCAAATCGAGTTTCTGAATAGAAATTTTGAAATGACACATATGTTGAAACGAATATAATGTAATTTATTATCATTTATGTGCAACGCAAGGGTTGTGTACTAATTTTAAAAATAAACATTTTTATGTAATTTTGTACTATTTAAATTTTATATAACATTTATAATAATTTAATATAGGTACATTGTATTACATATTGATTCCATGTTTTTAGTTTATAAATATTATTTAATGAAAATTTTTAATTTATAAAATTAATGAATATCTCTTACCCGTGCATCGCACGGGATTCGTACTAGTATATATAAAAAGGTTTGATTATTTTTAAAATAGTAACTATTTCCCGCAAAAAAAATTATTTGCTATATCTGGAAATAAATCAATTAATTATGGTATAAACTGAGTGATATTTTTTGGTACTTACTGGTCTTTTCTATGGAAAATAAATCAATGAATATATAGCAGAAAATGGATGAATTTATTTTTAGTATTTAATGGTCTTTTCTATAAAGAAGCTATTTTTTTATTTGTTATTGGAAAATTAACAAATATTTAGGCGAAATTGTTTATGACAATTATACAAACAATTCACATTTATTCAGCTGAGCTTTTACAGGATTAATGTTAATCCATTTTTGGGAACATAGTACTAAATAATTCTAGAATGCCTAATATACGTAAATACATATGAAAAAGTAAAAAGAAAAGGAGGTAATTTGCGATTTTTTTCATGTGGTGCAATAATATTTTATCATAAGGACGACTTCACATATTTTCAATAATGTGTATTAATTATTTATTTTCTTTTAGTCTTTAAATCATTTTTTTCATTTCAAAGTTATTTCAATCAAATCATTTGAGTAAGAATAAAAAATACAAGGTAAATATTTCATAAATGAATTTTGATATAAGATATTCTAATAATTAATTTATTATAGGTAAGTTCTGGAATGCATTTAATTATTGTTATAAATGATAAAGATAGATTTTTTATTAAATAAATAGTTAAATTTCTTTAGCATTATAGAAAATTGCGTTTACAGTTTCTGAAAAACTGAACCAGTTAAGTTACTGATAAAACAAAAGATTATAAACTAATCATTTGAATTAATGATTATTTTAAGATATGATAAAAATTTTTTTTTTTATATATGATTGGTTACCAAATGAATAAGAAATCACCGTGATTTATTATTGAGGTTGGTAAATAAGATTCTATTGTAACGTTGTGATAAATATCATAATAAAATTTTCATAACTAATTTTCAATTTTTATTTCGTAATTATATTTGTAATTTTATCATGCATATTCAAATAATAGTATATAAAAAAAAAACTATTTAATAGGTAGTTTTTTGAAGACATGGTGTATGGTTGGTTACCAAAAGAATGATAAATTTCACTAATTAATACGAAGAGTCTGATTTTTATTGTGATAATTATCATAAAATAATTTTTAAATGGATACCACTTTATTTATAGATATTTAAGTAATTTTTACAATACCTTATTTAATACTAAGTCAACCAAATTAATTACAAAGTCAAAGTTATATTAGATATAGATTTTACCACAATAATTATTTTATGGAATCACATTGTCGTCAAATCGAATTTCTGAATATAAATTTTTAAATGACACTTAGTTTGAAATGAATATAATGTAATTCATCAGTTACATACACCATACGGATTGTGTACTAATTTTAAATAGACACGTTTTATGTACATCTCATTACATTTTCAATAAATTAAAATAGGTAAATTGTATTACATATTGTTTCTGTATTTTTAATTTATAAATATTATCTAATAATCATTTTTATTTTGTAAATATTAATGAGTATCTTACCCGTGCATCGCACGAGATTCGTACTAGTTAGTTTAATATATCATCTAATAATATTACCTACTCATTTCTTGCTCAAGGAGAATCTCTTAACAGAATCAGGTAGCCGCCCCAAACATATTAATATAAAAAGGGGATTGAGGAAGAAATTCCAAAATCCCAACAAGTAACAAGATTTTAATTGAGAGCCGTTATGGATATGGAAAATATTCCCATCGCCGCCCCTTCCCAACCCTGAAGACGTCGACCCTCTCAAGGGAAAAATTTGGGTTAGCAGGCTCCGCGGCCAGGCGGTTAGGTGGGTATAGGCGGACTTAGGTGTTCCTAGACGGGCTCGACGGCAATTTTTAAGTTTTTTTTATTATTTTAAATACTAATTACATTATTTTATTTTTATTTTTTTAATATATATATATATATATATTAATATTATTATTTGGACGTTGGTGTGTGAATTTATTATATGTTGAGATATTTTTATTTTGTAGGTATTTAAAATAAATAAAAAATAAGGTATTTAATATTGATTTCTGGACCCCAACTAGGCGCCGCCTAGGCGTTTTAGGCGCTAAGCGTTGGTCGAGCGCCTAGCGACTTTTAGAACACTACTATTATTACATGCAAATTTTACATATATCCACATTCTTTTTTCATTCAAACCCCAATTGCCTAAATTTGCATTTGGAAGAGTACTCCACTTAAAGTTTTCATGAGAATCAGAAAAGTAAATATATGATTGTAAATAGAGGTGTTTGACTATGTTTTAATTAATTAGTATTCACACAAAAAAAAGAAAAAAAATAATTCCACCTGAACATATTATTAAGAAAAAAAGGGAGATGGAAAGAATAGTATAAAAAGATATATAAAGAAAGTGATAATATAAACTATTTAAATTAGAAAACGAGAATTATAATGAATAATTTATAAAAAGTATATTTTAAAATAAGGCCAGTTCACCTATGACACAAATTCCTCATATTAATGTTACAAAATAAACAAAATATATATATTGAAATAATGAATGAATTAAAATTATATTATCCCCTCTATATATAATTTCAGAATGCGCTGAGCCTACGTGGTAAATTCTCATGCTTTGGAATCTTATTTGGCAAAAAATCATGCTTTGGAGTTAGGCTTGGATATAAATTAATATTTGTTTTAATTGTATTTTAATATCATTTACTATTATAACCATTGAATTGTAAATATATTTTAAAAGTTAATAACTTTTGTATTTCTTATCGGTTTTACATATATAATATATCAAATTAATCATCTTTCGATGAGCTTCGATTTGACATCCATATTGTATATATAAAATAAATAAATTATATTTATCTTTATAATAATAATAAAATTAATTATTACAATTAATTAGAAAATAAAATTATTTATCAATTAATATTTTTCATAATATTAAATAAACATATTCTACACTTATGCATATACATATCACCATAATATTTCTATTTACTTAAGATATATAATTTTTTGCTTATGTAATAGTAAATAATATCGATATTATTATATGATATAAGTAAACAAATTCAACACGGGTTGACATTTTTTTTAATGTACAGGTGTTTACTTATTATGATTAAAAAAATATAATTTGACAATTTAATTAAAACCCAAAGTAGTGTTTTATATAAAATTAAATTATTTTAATTTTTAAGAAAATAAAAAAATAATATTTTTACAAAAACTTTCTAATTCAACACCCGTGTAATACACGGGTATTGCACTAGTATTATATATTATATTAATATGATAAGAGGAGATAGGAATTTAAGAAATTCCAAATTTAGAATAATATAAAGAGTGTTATAAAGACGGAAAGATAAAGAACACAATATAGAAACTGGATATCGTTTATGCTCAATTTTCTTCTTACTTCTGTACATTTTCATTGCATTTCGGGTGCCTTTTATAGGCAAACTTTCCCGACATATCATACAATAATTTGCACCACATTCATATCTATTACTATTCCCATTTATTCAAATAGTGAAATGTCACTATTCATGCATAGTGGTTCATTCCACTTGTTTATAACACTCCCCCTTGGAATTACCACTATGCAATGTGCGTTTATGCTGCCTCATTAAAAACCTTATTCGGAAAAACCCTGTGGGAAAAAACCGAGATAAGGAAAAAAGAGTACAGCCGCACATGCTCCCCATCGAGTTATCATCCGTGTAAATCTCGAAGATGTCTCATTCCAATGTTATGGACGTGCTTTCGAAATGTTGTAGTTGGGAGCGCCTTCGTAAATAAGTCTGCTGCATTATCACATGATCGGATGTATTGAATCTTGATCTGTTTGTTCCTTTCAAGCTCTTGAGTGTACGAGAAGAACTTTGGTGGGATATGTTTAGTTCTGTCACTCTTGACGTATCCTTCTTTGGTCTGAGCGACACATGCTGCATTGTCTTCGAATATGACCGTCGGATCTTTATTATTTGATAATCCACTGGCTTGTTGAATGTGTTGAGTCATATTTCTGAGCCAGATGCTCTCCCTAGTTGCTTCATGCATTGCAATGATTTCAGCATGGTTTGAAAATGTAGCAACTAGTGTTTGTTTCTGAGAACGCCAAGAAAATGCAGTTCCACCAATAGTGAAAACGTAGCCAGTCTGAGATCTCGCCTTATGTGGGTCTGATAAATATCCTGCATCTGCAAAACCGATCATTTCATGTTTTTTATCATTTGAGTAAAATAATCCCAGATCGATTGTTCCTTGGAGATAACGGAATATATGCTTGATTCCATTCCAGTGTCTCCTTGTAGGTGACGAGTTATATCTTGCTAACAAGTTGGTAGCAAAAGATATATCTGGTCTGGTGCAATTAGAAAGATACATAAGAGCCCCTATTGCACTCATATATGGTACCTCAGGACCAAGTATTTCTTCATTTTCTTCACAAGGTCGAAATGGATCCTTTTCAACATCCAATGTTCGGTTAACCATAGGAGTACTAAGGGGATTAGCTTTGTCCATATTAAATCGTTTCAGTACTCTTTTAGTATAGTTAGATTGATGGACGAATATCCCATTTTGTACTCTCTCTATCTGTAAGCCAAGGCAATATTTAGTTTTTCCGAGATCTTTCATTTCAAATTCGCCTTTCAGAAAAGTAACTGCTTCTCGAATTTCATTTGCTGTCCCAATAATATTAAGATCATCAACATAGACAGCAATTATCACAACTCCATCATGTGATTTCTTTATGAAAACACACGGACATATTTGGTCATTCAAGTATCCCCTTTTTAGTAATTGTTCACTCAAACAATTATACCACATACGCCCGGATTGTTTTAAGCCATACAATGATCTTTGCAACTTTAACGCACATAACTCCTTAGGTTTTGAGTTCAGTGCTTCGGGCATTCTGATTCCTTCTGGGACTTTCATGTATATGTCGGTGTCTAATGATCCATACAAGTAAGCAGTCACAACATCCATGAGACGCATCTCAAGATTTTCATGGGTAGCTAAACTCATCAAGTATCTGAAAGTAATTGCATCCATGACAGGGGAATATGTTTCATCATAATCGATGCCAGGCCTTTGGGAGAATCCCTGTGCAACAAGGCGAGCTTTATATCTCGTGATCTCATTATTCTCATTTCTTTTTCTGGTGAAAACCCATTTGTATCCAATGGGTTTTATGCCTTTTGGTATAGTGGAAATAGGCCCAAAAACTTTTCGTTTATTTAGTGAATCTAACTCGGCTTGAATGGCGCCTTTCCATTTATCCCAGTCACGTCTTTTCTGACATTCAGCTACAGATTTTGGTTCAGGATCCTCAACTTCATTATCAATTTCTTTTGATACCATATATGCGAACGCATCATCATTATTCATGATCTCATCACGCTTCCAAAGATTCCCATTGTTCACGTAATTGATGGAAATCTCAATATTTTCATTTTGTCCCGAAATTTTTTCATCATCTTGATTCCTTTTCAAATTGGAGTCAAGAATTTCTTTTTTCTTTCGAGGATTCTTATCTTTAGACCCGACTGGTCTTCCTCGTTTCAAGCGTGTCTTTGACTCATTTGGCTTATCGTCATTTGCCATTTCTTTTGAAATCTCAATTCGAGCAGGGGCATTTACGGCTACCACATGTGATTTGGTCACCCTTTTTAAATCAGTAAATGCATCTGGCAATTGATTTGCAATATTCTGCAAATGTATGATCTTTTGAATTTCTTGCTCTCTTTGTTTGGTGGGAGGATCAAGATATGATAATGCGGATGTTCTCCATTCAATATTTCTCTCAATTGACTTTTCATTCCCACCTAAAGGGGGAAACAATTCTTCATTAAAATGACAATCATCAAAACGAGCTGTAAAAACATCACCTGTTTTTGGCTCAAGGTATTTGATTATTGATGGAGATTCATATCCAACATATATTCCCAACCTTCTTTGAGACCCCATTTTTGTACGTTGTGGCGGAGCAATTGGTACATATACTGCACAACCAAAAACTCTTATATGTGCAATATTTGGTACTCGACCATATGCCAACTGTAATGGCGAGAATGTATGGTATGCACTTGGTCTTATTCGAATTAGATCATCTGTATGCAGAATAGCATGTCCCCATACTGAAGTGGGGAGTTTTGTTCTCATTATCAATGGTCTAGCTATAAGCTGCAGTCGTTTAATAAGTGATTCTGCTAGACCATTTTGAGTGTGAACATGTGCCACAGGATGTTCAACATCAATTCCCACAGCCATACAATAATCATTAAATGCTTGAGATGTAAACTCTCCAGCATTATCCAGTCTGACTCTCTTGATAATATAATCTGGGAATTGAGCCCTTAATTTAATAAGTTGGGCAAGTAATTTAGCAAATGCCATATTTCTAGTGGATAACAAACTTACGTGAGACCATCTACTAGAGGCACCAATCAACACCATAAAATATCTGAATGGACCACAAGGTGGATGAATATGTCCACATATATCACCATGAATCCTTTCTAAAAATAATGGTGATTCATGTCCGACTTTAGTATTTGATGGTCTCATTATCAATTTCCCTTGAGAACAAGAGGCACATGTCAACTCATGTGTTTGCAATATCCTCTCATTTTTTAGTGGATGGCCACTAGAATTTTCAATAATTCGTCGCATCATTATCGAGCCAGGGTGACCAAGTCGATCATGCCAAAGTTTAAATATTTCATTCAACTTTGAATTTGTTGCAGCATATGCCTCAATTATATTAATCCGGGTATAATACAAACCCGAGGATAAAGCGGGTAACTTCTCCAAAACACATTTATTTCCCGCATTATCTGAGGTAATGCAAAGATATTCAACTCCCCCTTTATTCATCGTTTCAATGTGGTATCCGTTCGTTCGGATATCTTTAAAACTCAACAAATTTCTTGTTGATTTTGGGGAGAATAGTGCATCACTTAATATAAATTTTGTACCGCCCATCATAAAAAATATGGCTTTTCCAAAACCTTCAATTATCTTTGCACTTCCGGATATTGTGTTTACTTTTGCTTCATTTAATTTCAAGTTCACGAAATATTTTCTGTCCTTGAGGATAGTATGAGTAGTAGCACAATCTGCAATACATATATCTCCATCTTGAATTCGAGACCGATCCATGATCTAAAAGAAAACAACATTTATTATTGATCAAATTCAAAGTACAGATACGAGTAGCTCATACACAAATACATTACAACTCAAAAGCAAAATAAAAACATGATCATCAGTTATTCTCTAGGTCATTTCCAGCTCCGTCTTCAAATGCCGCATCGGCAAAATCCAGTTTCAATATGTCATCGATGCCATAGTCATCATCCACACGCGTTGCATCATTTTCAGAGGATTCCCCAACCATAAAATTAGTTTCTATATTCTTATCTTTTGATTTCTGGGAATCTTGGTATTTTTCAACCTCGTGCCTTGGGGCTCGACAATTTCGAGCCCAATGGTTATTTCTACCACATCGATAGCATGCCTTTTCATCGTTATCCCCTTTATTATTTTCAGAATGTTTATGAAAATCATTTTTTCCATGTCCATGATAATTACCTCGGCCAGATTTGTATCCTGGGAAAAAATTTCGGCCTCGTCCATAATTTCTATCTGGACCATATCCACGGCCACGTCCACGTCCACGTCCACGTCCACGACCACGGCCACGTCCCGAGGTATATCCACGCACATTTGTTTGGCTGTTTTGATTTCCGGTTCCCTGTTTAGATATTACAGCATTTATTTCAGGGACCGCAGTAGACCCCGTGGGTCTAGATTCATGATTTTTCATCAACAGCTCATTATTTTGTTCGGCTAGCAATAAGCAAGAAATCAGCTCAGAATATTTCACAAAGCCTTTTGCTCTGTATTGTTGCTGCAAAAGTACGTTTGAAGCGTGGAATGTGGACAACGTTTTTTCAAGCATATCGTAATCAGTTACGTTTTCCCCGCATAATTTCAATACCGAGCAAATGCGGAACATGGCTGAATTGAACTCGTTTACAGTTTTAAAATCTTGGAAGCGTAAGTGCATCCATTCATAACGAGCTCGGGGGAGAATTACTGTTTTCTGATGATCGTATCTTTCTTTTAAAGCTTTCCAAAGATCCGCAGGATCTTTCACAGTTAAGTATTCATTTTTCAATCCTTCATTTAAATGATGCCGCAGAAATATCATTGCTTTAGCTTTATCTTGTATTGATGAATTATTTGGGGAGATTATTGTTTCTCCCAATCCCCTCGCGGCCAAATGAATTTCGGCATCCAGTGTCCATGAAATATAATTTTTTCCCGAAATGTCAAGAGCCTCAAATTCAAGTTTGACCAGATTTGCCATGATAACTATAAAATAAAACATCAATGCTTATATTAGAGAAAATTACATTATACAATTATTAATTCTCCATAACGTACAGAAAAACAAATAAGAAACACATCATACAAAATCCTAATACATAAAGTATAAATTCAGTGGTATGATACATCATCGTGAAAATTCCCAAAGTGTAAAAAATAAACAATATAATGGTAATTATAAATAGTAGATGAAACATTTTTTCTCGTTTGAGGGAAATATATTTTAGTATTTGAAATGAGTGTTAATATATGAAGTGTAATGTGATATATATATATAAGTTGATAAGTAGCCGTTGCAATGTAGCCGTTATGTAGCCGTTGGGAACAAATTAATGATATAATATTTGTTAGTTAATGATTCATGATTATAAAATACCAATTAATAATGTATATTATCTTAAAAATTCATCGAGCCACTATGTGAACAATTTAATGAATATAAGTGTCAAAACAAATAAAAATGTCACTCCACACTACTCGATAAATCTTTCGGTGGGTACAAATATAAACAGTTATAAATTTCACACCACATTACTGGGTAAACCCTTTTGCGGGTGTGAAGTACAAGTAATAATATTATATATTTTTAATTATAACATGAAGTCATTTCTTAATCATTAGTAATCCATAAGTAAAATTGATAATATCAACTTACCACATATTATTGACTATGGCAGAGCCGTACTTGCCAATAATAATGGTAATATGTAAATTAGTATAAAGTTATATTTAGTATATTCATACCACATATTCTTGACTATGGCAGAGCCGTACTTGTCAAAAATAATGGTAATATGTAGATTAGTAAAATATACTGATTTTATGTAATATATATACATATTAGTATATTCCTACCTTTCGGACCGGGTAGAGCGTTCGTGCTGATAACGTGTTATAAAGACGGAAAGATAAAGAACACAATATAGAAACTGGATATCGTTTATGCTCAATTTTCTTCTTACTTCTGTACATTTTCATTGCATTTCGGGTGCCTTTTATAGGCAAACTTTCCCGACATATCATACAATAATTTGCACCACATTCATATCTATTACTATTCCCATTTATTCAAATAGTGAAATGTCACTATTCATGCATAGTGGTTCATTCCACTTGTTTATAACAAAGAGAAAAATATTTAAATTAAACGTTCAATAAAAACCTAGGTCAAATTTGAAAGAACCAACCGCCCCCAAACATATTATCACTTAATATAAAAGAGGGGTACAAGAAGAAATTCCAAAACCTCTCAACAACATCGTGCAAGTAAAGATTTTAATTTCAGAACAATTATGCAAAATCTTCCCTACAACCCCGCCATCGACCCTTACGCCAACCCTGCCCTTGCCGCCGCTTCGGCTCCAAATCAAGTCTCCGCCGCGGCTGTCAACCCTGGCTCTGCGGGCGAATTACAGAACGCCAGTGCCCTCATGTCGCAGTCAGCCAACAATCAAGACGGTCTCCACGGCGGATTGGACGGATTCCAGAATCCCATTCCGCTGTCGCTGATTCATAATCCCAATTCGCCTCTGACAGATGCAGATTGGGCTGGTCTGCTGCATCTTGCAGACGGCCACAACAATCAATTTGTCAACGGTCTCCACGGCGGATTGGGCGGATACCAGAATCCCACTTCGTCGTCGCTGATTCCCCAAATTCGAGGGTTGCAGAGTTTTCCCCATCCGCCACCACTTTCTTACTCTGCTGTTCAGCAAGGCGGCGACTCGCGTTCTTTGGAGGGTCCTTCGTTTCTTGGCAACCCCGCCGGATTCCAGTACCCGATTTCGGCGCATCTGCAGTCAACCGCTGGATTCCAGAGCAGATTTCTTGGCAACACCGCCGGATTCCATAACCCGATTTCGACGCATCTGCAGTCAAACGCCGGATTCCAGAGCCAATTTCTTGGCGACCCCCCCGGATTCTCGCCGCATCTGCAGTCAAACGCCGGATTCCAGAATCAAGACACCGGCGGGTCAAAGGCAGTTGGCCCTACCGACAAGGGAAAGCGTCCAATGGTTGAGGTTGAGAATCCTCCTGAGGATCCGCGCCGCATGCGTCCGTTCTGTTCTTTTGTGGGTCCTTCGGCCACGGATTCTTCTTCTCAGGCTCACGGCGTCTCGCAGCCGCAATTTCAGAGTTCATTGCTTAATACAGTTGTCGCTCAGCAAGGTGGCGGCGGCGGCGGCGGCGGCCCGCCACGTGGTCCTTCGATCCCCAGGCGGCCAGGATCAGGCAACACAGATCCTCCTATTATCATTGCTCACCTCAACGCTGGCGGCAAAATTTGCGGTGACATAGAGGCGACAAACACGCACTTCTCAGCATTTGGAGAGATTTTAAGTATCAAATTTTCTCACGCTTCTTCTGACGGCTTATACCGAAAAGCCACAATTACCTACTGTACTCAGGCAGGCATGCGTTTGTCCCTCCGCAGAAAGAGCGGACGTATCCGAGGAGACTCCATAACATGGCATCACCAAAAGCAGAGGTGTTCGAATTCCGATTGCGTAGGGAGCAGCAGTGGTCCGATTGCGTAGGGAGCAGCAGTGGTCCGATTGCGTTGCTGTAGGGATTCTATAGGGCTTCCAATTGTGTTGGCTGTTCTGGACGGGTTGGTTAGGAATAAATTGGGCTCATAGTTAGGGGGGAAATTTTCATGAAAATTAGTGTATTCCCCCCTTTTCTTTTTCCTTTCTTTTCTTTTCATGAAAAATTGTGTATTCCCCCTTTCCAATATAAAGTTGGGGAAAAATTGTGTTTTTGATTTTTTTTTTGTCACTTCCTTTTTTATCAATTTTAGGAATTGTTTGGTATATTAGAAGATTTTTTTTTTTGTTGAAAACGAAATTGACAAAGTAGCAATCTAATTTTTTTGTTGTTTTGGTATATTAGAAGATTATAGCAACATTTATTATCGGTTATTGTTCACAATCTAGACATGCAGTGAGACCTCTGTAGGAAAAAGACTGTAATGTAGTCTTGATTCAGTTGATCTTTGACTGAAGTATTGCACTAGTACTTATGTTAAGTATTGAACAGGATAAGATTATAAGATTTACTTATCGCAGTTATAATCTAGACCTTCAGTATTAATGCGTGCTCTTAAACAGTAAGATAATATAAAACGAGCATATATAATCATTACTTATTTATTTGATTTACCAAGGGTGATTCCTATTCTGTTAGGATGACATACTCGGTATTTTGGTAAATGAGTGTGCTTATATGATGTGATGTTATAAATTATTTACTGTCACTATGTCCCAGTTCGCCGGGTTGATGACGTCCCCGAAATGAGCTCAGGAAGGAATATTATATCAAGCCCTGCAGGCGGGTGTGTATCCGACATAATGATTAATGATCTGAGTGGTACTAGTTTCGGAAATGGATAAGAAGTTGATTAATTATTTTGTCAGTAATTTAATTAATCAATGGACGTTATATCTTCTTAAACATAGGGAGATAAATCGATCAATTAAATTAATATTAATTTTTTAATTAGAGACGGCTTAGTTATAATTCGAAACTAAATGTAGAGAGCAATAATATTACTCTAGTGGAATGTTTTATTATTTAATTCTATTTAGAAATTAAGAATTAATTATATTCCATAATTTAGATTCTATTAGGAGAGGAATATTCCTTTTGGATTAATTTCCCTACGGTTAGGAGACTATAGAGTCTTCTAGAAGGGTGATTGAGGTTAGGAGGAATAAGACTTCTAAATGGAAAAGATATGGAGCATGATTAAGATTCTTAAGCCTAATGGAATAAACTCATATTTAGCACCTCTTTTGGGTCTCTATTGTAGCCTATAAATACACTAAGTCCCCTAGCCTCTGAGATGATGATCACGTTTTTCCCACCCCGAAGGGATGGAATTTTCGGTCCAAAATATGAGAGAAAAATAGAGATTTTTCTTTGAGAGAAAATTCGGATAAAACCGAGAGGTCTTAGAAAAAGAAGATCGAGAGGCTTTGAGAAATCCAATAAATCGCTCCACCAAGATTTATTGGAGATCGTATAAGGTCGTACAATAGAAGATTCGAAGGTTATTAATTCGGATCCCGTTAAATATATACATACGTTCATCCCGTTAGATATATTCAACCCCACAGCACTTTCGATGGCCACCAAAACATGAGAGGACGACCACCAGAGGGAGACTAGCTCGCCGGAGCAATTCCGGCAAGACGCGCCCGCACGTGCCGCCCCAGCGCCGCCCGTGTAGGCAGATGCCCATACCGCACGCGACCCGGCGACCCTGTGCCGCGCAGTCCCGTGGTCCTCGCGTGCAGCCGAGCAGCCCCGTATCCTCACGTGCACCCAGGACCCGCGACATCCTCCCATGACTAGTGCTCGGCGGAGGGCGGCAACGGCGCGAGAGATGGCTGCAGATGGAGTGTCGTCGGTGGAAAACCCGTCACTTGTGTGTGTGAGTATGTGAGAGAGAAATTAAAGGTTTGTAGGGGTGGTAGTGGGTCCCACATAGGGGTGAGCAAAACCGAGCCGAAACCGAAAAACCGAACCGAACCGATGCGTTCGGTGCGGTTCGGTTCGGTTTTCAGAGTATTCGGTTACGGTTCGGTTTGGTTTTATGAAAACCGAAAAAATTTCGGTGCGGTTCGGTTTTGTGTCCGAAAGGTGCGGCCGCACCGAAAATAATACAGGGTCATTTTATTAATTATTCTATATTACATTTCAGTTGCCCTAAATCTCATTCTCAGTTTCTCACTCTCTCGCAGACGCCGCAACTCATTTTCACTCCCTGTCTCTACCCCGTCTCTGCATCTTTTCAGTTTTCACTCTCAACCGAATCGATCTCCGTCACCGACGCTCTCAACCACGCTCACCCACCGGTGTTCTCAACCACGATCTCCGTCTCCCACCCTTCAGCTGTCCGCGGTCGCTCGTTAATTTAGGTCAATCACATTCTCTGAGTTCTTATTTTCTTTTCTCATTTCATCCTAAATTTAGCAAGGTGTTTTCTATGTTTTTGTTTCATTTTATAAATTCTGTATTTTTATTTTTATTTTTTTTTGTCTATTTTCTTGTATTGCAAATTTGCTGTTTCAGTTTTGACTTTGGAGGTTTTTTTTTTATGATATCTGCTCTGTTTTTCTTCTATATTTCAATGGCAGGTGGCAGGTTTTTTGTTTGCAACAGCCAGCAGGGGCTGTTATGATGCAGTGGGGTTGTTCTGTAACTTCTATTATGCTGTGGGGCTGTTATTGTTNGCATTATGTAATGGTTATGTTTCGTTTAATTTGTATGATTTGAAATTTGCAGCAAGTCTTTTCTAGGTTCGGTTAACCGAAAAACCGCACCGAACCGAACCGAAATATTCGGTTCGGTTTGGTTCGGTGTTTATTTCTATTGCGGTGCGGTTCGGTTAAGAAATTATAAAATTTCGGTTTTCGGTTTTTTGCGGTTCGGTGCGCTTTTTGACCGAACCGCACCGATGCTCACCCCTAGTCCCACATATGATGTGTGTAATTGAAAATTACCACTCTGCCCTTATTTTATGTTTAAATGTGTAGGTTTGACCATAAAATTAACATCTATTTACAACAATGCCATTTGCATGTTTGACTATCACATTTAATATTCGACTTGATCTTAATCATTGATATGTTGGATCCAATAGTCCAGTACGATTATTATTTCTTTCACTATCTATCATTCTCATATGATCCCTTATGTATATATATATATATATATATATATATATATATATATATAGAGAGAGAGAGAGAGAGAGAGAGATGGGATCAAGTGAGAATGGTAGATAGTGAAAGAAATAAGAATAAATCGATACCGTTGGATCCAACATATCAACGATCATGATGAAGTCAAATTTATTAAATAATGGTCAAACAGTCAATGGCAATAGCGTAAATAAATGTGCATATTATGGTTAAATGTACAAATTTGTCCACTTACTAAGGACACTCTAGACATTGCACATTTATCCATGATCTAAGTGGGCCCACCAATCACAATACCTGTCTCTCTCACGCACACAAACACACACTCAATACACACCCACACACACGGACACACACACAGTCGGACATTCAGACCGCCGGCGACCACCTTCTTTTCGACGGCGGTGTCGCCGGCCACCATCTTCATTGCGCCCTCATCAACTCCGCCTTCATCCGGTTGGTGTCGACGGCCACCAGACGGCCACCGTGAGCAGCTTGCAGGCGAGCACCGCTCAACACAGATACAACGGCCACCGACCCGGCGACCGCCACCGCCGTCCGCCACAGCTGCCATCGTCAATTTGACTTAGCATCGAAAGGATACGGAGTTAGCTCGACCTCTCACCTGCAACCGTCAAGTGAAGAGCACCTGAAGCCCTAACCCCCAAATTCAATCATTTGTTAATTCATAATTCGATCAGAGATGTTATGAGGATTCAGTCCGCTGCCGTCTGGCCTGTGTCGCGTGAAGAGATGGCAGGAAGTATGTGAAATGGGGCAGGAAGCGTGAAAATCAAGTGACTGTATTTTGGGGGCTAATTGTTGAGAATTGAATAAATTTCAAGGGCTTGTTTACAATATTAGAAGTTTAATCTATTATAATTTGGGTCTTGTTTCAAATTTGCAATTAATGAAAAAATTGTTAGTATTTTAATATTTTATATTTTACTTGCTGAAAATAAAATTATACTTTTGTATAAAGATATAAAAAATAATAATATTTTTTTATATATATTTGACATTCGGTAAATTCGTTTTTAAATAAAAAAACGACATCGTACCGAAATAGTTGTGTTTTTAGAAATGAAAATAATAATAATCGAACTGGGATAGATTGAGCAAAAAAATTTAGTTCGTTCGATAATGTGCAATCTGTTAGGCAATAATGGGTAATTCATATAATTTTAATGTGCAACCGTAAAGCATAAAAAAATATAAATAAAAAAATAGTATTGTTTTTTCATATAATTTGGCCAATTCCATTATTTCGTTTATTTTAAAAACTAAAGCCGACATGTACTGAAATAACAATGATTTTAAAAGTAGTTCGATATCGTCCAGTCTGTTAGGTAATATTGTGCAATGCGTAAAACTTTAATGTGCAATGCATAAAACTTTAATGTGCAATCGTAATGCATGAAAAAATATAAATAAAAAAACAGTATTATCTTTTCATATAATTTGGTCGATTCCATTATTTCGTTTATTTTAAAAACTAAAGTCGGCATCGATTGAAATATGATTTTAAAAGTAAAAACAGATAATCGAACCAAAATCTAAGATTTTGATTCGAAAGTTTTAGTTGCACGGTTTCGGTGCAATATGATAGTCATTAATGTGCAATTTATCTAGCACTATTGTGCACTTACATTGAAGACGTTTTTAATGATTTGTTCCAAACCAAACTAAAATTGAACTAAAATATTCAATTTATTCGATCGGATAATCAATTATTTTGGTTACTTGAAATAATTTATTATTTATGTTGTAAAAATATTTTTTAGTGTTTTAATACATATATTTAACATTCTATTTGATTATCGGATAACCAATTATTTCGGTAAAACATTATTTATATTATAAGATCATATTTAGTATTTTTATATTTTTATCTAACATTTTATATTTATATTTTTTGGTTGAAAAATATAAAAAATAATATTTTACACACGTTGGTCGATTCGATTATCTCGATTATTTTAAAAAATAAAGCTTACGTCGTACCGAAATAATTAAAATTTAAATGGCAAAAAATGATTAATCGAACCGACTTATAAAATTTGAATAAAAATTTTAGTTCGATGGACTATGGTCGGTATAGTGCAATCAAACATTCACTAATGTGCATTCGAAATGCAGTTATTTTTTTATGATTTGTCCAAAATGAAACTAAAACCGAAATAGTCGATTTTTTTTATGGGTTAACCGAATTAACATAAATAACTGAAATAGTTTATAAATTATATTAAAAAATATATGTAATAGTTTAATGTTTTATTTAATATTTTATACCACTTTTGGTTGTGAATACCTAAAATATACAAATAACAAAATAATATTTTTTTTATATATGGTTCGATTGGTTCAGTTATTTTAAAAATAAAGGTATAATCAAATCGAAATAACTAAAACAAGCAAATAATCAAACTAAATATAAAATTCGAACCCAAAATCTTAGTTCGTCGGTTCCGATTGCTATAGTGCAATCTGACAGTTACTATTGTGCAATCTGTAAAGTACTAATGTGCACTAATGTACAATATTTGTTTAACAATTTTTATTTCATATGTTTATTTACTATTCTTATATATAAAAAAAATATAAAGAATATATAAAGCTATTTGATTAGCTGTTCCTGAAGCTGTACATATGTTTATTTAATATGTATAAAAACAATATATAAAGTGTATTGTTTTTTATGAAGTTTATCTAAATTACATATTAGGCCCAGGACCAAATTGTCATTTAATAAACAATTAAAAATTTGCAATCAAGTCCCTTGAAAATGTCTAATTTTCAAAAGCTCAAAAGGGATGCAATCCCACAGGCCCGACCGATCTCCGGCGATCCCTCTGCTCGTCGACGACGCATCCTGGTGGCATCGGCAAACCTGCAATCCGACCGTCTTCAAGCTCGATTTCCGACGGTTGAACTCGCCGCCACACCTTTCTCGCCAGACTCTCCGGTCGAACTCTCCGCCCCTCAAGAACTCGGTTCACGTTCGTTCGGCTATTTCAATTAGCTCTCCATTATTCATCCCAGGCCGGATATCATGATAGTGTGACGGAGACGATTGCCGGCAAAAAGAAGAAGAAAATTCATCGGCGGATAAAGATAGCGACGACGGCGGACCGACTGTTGTGGGGCGACGGGATCTGAGTTGTGAGCGACACTGGGTGATGTCCGAGGCTATCGGGCGGTGGCTGTGGGCTGGGTGTCGCCGCGCGTGTGTGTGTATCGTTTTGGTAGTGTGTGTGTGAGAGAGAGAGAGAGAGAGTGTGACAGGCTGTGAAAGTAGTGGCGGGTGCAGCTTTTTAACGGTGGGGTTGGACCAGTAGGTAGATGGTTGGGATATTACTCCATTACCCTTAATGAGTGTAAAATTTAGCATTTTTGTAAGTCATTGGATCATATGATCTAATGGTTAGGATTTATTCTTATTTCTTTGATTGAGCACCATTCTCACCGAAGCGCGACCCTATATAGATATATATATATATATATATGTGTGTGTGTGTGTGTGTGTGTATATCCTTGAAAAAACTTTTCAATGTAGAACCGCTCCTCACACAAATGTTGCCGTTAAACTGCCTATATCGTTAGACAATTATATTTTATATATACATATATATTTATACCATGAAATTGATGTTTTATTTATATTGTCATTTAATTTATGACATTTGAGTGTGAAAGTATATAAATTTGTTGGACAAATATGTCTACCAAGCAACCTATCGTTGTAATTCGATATTTTGTTTAATTGTGTTTAACCTTTTCTGAGAAAAAAAAAAGGCAAAAAAGTTTTAATGATTAGGCTAAACAATTTATTTGACAAATTAGCTAATGAACAAGAATATATAATTAAGATACATATTATATATATTATCTTTACTTGTTAAAGGAAAGATGCAATAATGTATATTATAACTTCTATGGTTCCAATTTTGTCAATGGGATTTTAATTCAGTACAATGACTTTATTTTATATCAATTTTGTCTAAGAAAGGAGCAGAACAACTAAAGCATTCCATTGATCACGAAAATGTCACATTTTTTCTAACACTTAATTGCTCTCAATGTTCATAAATATTTATGATGAAAACATATCTGGTGGCTGTTAGTTTTTTTATTAAGTTTTGTCCCACATCGGATGTATACCAAAGATGTGTAGGATCTTATTAGTATAAATAGGTCCCTTGCTTTTGAGTTACAATTGTACCTTATTCTATTCTCTCCTCTCTTGGTAGGAAATCTTTATTTAAGGAAATCCTAATTTGTGGGTTATTTAACCTTAACTGTATTTGTTGGTGAGTTTAGTAAATTTGGCGTTGCGGTTGGCGGTGCCCGGAGACGTAGGCTATTTTCACCGAACTCCGTTATCAATTTTTGTGTCCTTTTTTTTTATTTCTCGTCTTTTATTTATTTGTGTTGACTTATTTTCGTTTGGAGTAGTGCTTGCCATATTTGTTGGAGGGGTATTTTTTGTCCGCTGCGTTTGGTGTTCTACCCCAACAAGTGGTATCAGAGCCGAAAGTTCGCCCCAGGCTAATTCGAAGAGGCGAGCACAGCATTCGAGTTCGAGATATCCAAGGAGGTCAAGGGCGCATCATCCTCTGCATTCATTCCGGCAAGGACGGTGATGCCGAACGTCAGGCTCCCGGTAGAGATCTTCGATGGGACCGGACATTTCGGCATGTGGCAAGGCGAGGTGCTGGATTGTCTATTTCAGCAAGGCGTCGACATTGCAATTGAAGAAGAGAAGCCAACTGACGTTGAAGAGCAGGACTGGAAGAATATCGACCGCTTAGCATGTGGAACAATTCATTCGTGTTTGTCGAGGGAGCAGAAGTACGCGTTCAAGAATGAGAATTCTGCTCACACTTTGTGGAAGGCTTTAGAGGATAAATTTCTGAAGAAAAGCGGCCAGAATAAGCTCCTCATGAAGAAGCGATTGTTCCGATTTGAGTACCGGCATGACACATCGATGAATGACCACGTCACTGCATTCAATCAGTTGGTTGCAGATTTGTTGAATTTGGACGTCACATTCAGCGATGAAGATTTGGCTCTAATGTTGTTATCATCACTTCCGGATGACTTCGAGCACTTGGAGACTACTCTGCTCCATGGAAAGGACGATGTAACTATTGCAGTGGTCAGTTTTGCTCTGTATAGCTACGAGTTGATGAAGAAGAACAAACAAGAGACGAAGAATGCAACAGTAGAAGATGAAGCGTTGGTTGCAAGAGGTCGGTCGAAGAGCCAAAAGAAGAATAGACAGGGAAGATCACGTTCCAAGGCCAAGCTTGAAAAAGATGAGTGTGCTTTCTGTCATGAGAAGGGACACTGGAAGAAAGACTGTCCTAAGTTGAATAAGAAGGGAAAATCTCCTCAAGATGCATATGTTGCCGAGGGTGGAAGTGAAGACTCAGAATTTTCACTTGTGGTTTCACCTTCATCATCTCATCCAGACGAATGGATTTTGGATTCAGGATGCACCTACCATATGTCTTCCATAAAGGAGTGGTTCTTCAATTTTCAAGAGATCAATGAAGGGGTTGTCTACATGGGTAATGATAATGCTTATAAGACAACCGGGATAGGTTCAATCCGTTTGAAGAATCACGATGGTTCCACCAGAGTTTTGACGGATGTTCGATACGTGCCGAGTTTGAAGAAAAAAACCTCATCTCATTAGGAGCCTTAAAATCCAAAGGCTTGGTAGTGACTTTGCGAGATGGAGTTATGAAGGCTACATCCGGCTTGCTCGTGGTGATGAAAGGCATCAGGAGGAATAATTTGTATTACTATGAAGGCTATACAGTTGTTGGGACAGCAACACTAGCAGATTCCACCAACAAGGAGTCTGAAGCAGTCAAGTTGTGGCATATGTGGTTGGGACATGCTGGTGAAAAATCCTTGCAAACATTAGCAAAACAAGGACTATTGAAAGATGTCAAAGTGTGCAAATTAGACTTTTGTGAGCATTGTGTTCAGGAAAAGCAGAAGAGAGTGAAGTTTGGAACGGCTATCCATAATACCGAAGGTGTCTTGGATTATGTTCATTCGGATGTTTGGGGACCTTCTAAGACCCCATCATTAGGCGGAAGACGATATTTTGTCACTTTCATTGATGACTTTTCCAGACGCGTTTGGGTGTACACTATGAAGACGAAGGATGAAGTGCTTGGTGTCTTCATTACATGGAAGACCGAAATTGAAAATCAGACTGGAAGGAAGATCAAGGTCCTACGAACGGACAATGGTGGAGAATATACAAGTGATCCCTTTCAAGAAGTTTGCTGTAAAAATGGCATTGTTAGGCACTTCACCGTCAGACGGACACCACAACAAAATGGGGTGGCAGAGCGCATGAATCGAACATTGGTGGAGAAAGTTCGATGTATGTTGTCCAATGCTGGTTTGGGCAAGGAGTACTGGGCTGAGGCTATAATATACACGCAACACCTCATAAATCGATTGCCATCATCTGCAAAAGATGGTAAAACACTGTTTGAGGTATGGTCAGAGAAACTTGTTGCTGACTATGGATCTTTACATGTCTTTGGGTGTCCTACGTACTATCATGTGACGGATTCAAAGTTAGATCCAAGAGCGAAAAAGGCTTTGTTCATGGGAATCACAATTGGCGTGAAGGGATATCGTCTTTTGTGTCTTGAGACGAACAAAACTGTGTTCAGCAGGGATGTTACATTTGATGAACCAGGTATGATAAAGATGACGCAAACCCAACAGGTGGAGTTGACACCGAAGCAGGTGGAGATAGATGCGATGACGAGACGACCAGCTATGATCGACGAACCAATATCAAAGTTTTCGTCGGATGATGAAGTACAGACTCAAGAATCATTAGAGTTACCCATTGCATTGAGAAAGCCTAGGCGAGAGATTCAACAACCTGCTCGATTGGTGGATATGGTGGCTTATGCACTTCCAATTGTTGATGATGACATACCTTTCACTTTTCAAGATGCAATTCGGAGTTTAGAAAATGAGAAGTGGAAAAGGGCTATGGAGGAAGAAATATTGTCTATTCAGAAGAATCAGACTTGGAAGGTGACACAACTACCAAAAGGCAAGATGGCGATAGGATGCAAGTGGGTATTTGCAAAGAAAGATGGATTTCCTCATAAGAATGATATGCGCTACAAGGCAAGATTGGTGGCTAAAGGCTACGCTCAGAAGGAAGGAGTTGATTATAATGAAGTGTTTTCTCCAGTTGTTAAGCACTCTTCCATTAGAATTTTGTTGGCCTTAGCAGCACAGTTGGATTTAGAGCTAGCTCAACTTGATGTGAAGACGGCGTTCTTACACGGAGATTTAGATGAGGAAATCTACATGACTCAGCCAGAAGGATTCAAGATTTTTGGAAAAGAGAATTGGGTCTGTAAGTTGAATAAATCGTTGTACGGACTGAAGCAATCTCCGAGACAGTGGTACAAACGGTTTGATAAGTTTATGATTGGGCAGAAGTACACACGAAGCAAACATGATCATTGTGTGTATCTACGCAAGCTGCAAGATGGATTTTTCATTTACTTACTCTTGTATGTGGATGACATGTTGGTTGCATCAAAGAGCCAAGTGGAAATTGATCATTTGAAAGCTCAGTTGAACCAAGAGTTTGAGATGAATGACTTGGGGGAAGCTAAGAAAATTCTCGGGATGGAGATAAGTAGGGACAGAAGGAGAGGCAACTTTGTTTGACTCAGAAGCAATATCTGAATAAGGTACTACAACGTTTCGGCATAAAAGATGAGACGAAGCCTGTAAGTACACCACTTGCCCCTCATATTAAGTTAAGTGCCCAATTATCGCCAAATTGTGATGAAGAACGAGAATACATAGATAGAGTCCCATATGCAAATGCAGTTGGTAGTTTGATGTATGCGATGGTGTGTACAAGGCCCGACATTTCACAAGCAGTTAGTGTTGTTAGCAGATATATGCATGACCCTGGTAAAGGTCATTGGCAAGCTGTGAAATGGATTCTACGGTACATTCATAATACTGTAGACGTTGGATTAGTTTATGAGCAAGATGAATTTGGTCAATGTGTGGTTGGATATTGTGATTCTAACTACGCGGGCGATTTGGATAAGCGAAGATCAATGACTGGATATTTGTTTACTTTTGTGAAAGCTCCAGTCAGTTGGAAGTCTACCTTACAGTCAACAGTTGCTTTGTCTACAATAGAGGCAGAGTATATGGCGGTTACTGAAGCTGTGAAGGAGGCTATTTGGCTTCAAAGTTTGCTTGAAGACTTGGGAGTTGATCAAAAGCACGTCTTAGTGCATTGTGACAGTCAAAGCGCTATTCACCTAGCGAAAAATCAAGTAGTTCATGCAAGAACGAAGCATATTGAGGTTCGCTATCACTTTGTGCGGGAGATTCTAGAAGATGGAACCGCTGTGTTGAAGAAGATCAAGACGACGAAGAATCCTGCAGATATGATGACCAAGGTAGTGACAGCAGTCAAGTTTGAACATTGTTTGGACTTGACTAACATTCTGCACATTTGAGTTGGCGCCGTGAGGCGCATTTGGAGGCACCGCCAGCAGTTGATTTGGATTGAAGAGTCAGAGTGGGAGCAAAATTAGTCAAGGTGGAGAATTATTAGTTTTTTGATTAAGTTTTGTCCCACATCGGATGTATACCAAAGATATGTAGGATCTTATTAGTATAAATAGGTCCCTTGCTTTTGGGTTACAATTGCACCTTATTCTATTCTCTCCTCTCTTGGTAGGAAATCTTTATTTAAGGAAATCCTAATTCATGGGGTTATTTAACCCTAGTTGTATTTTGTTGGTGAGTTTAGTAAATTTGGCGTTGCGGTTGGCGGTGCCCGAAGACGTAGGCTATTTTATCCGAACTCCGTTATCAATTTTTGTGTCCTTTTTTTTTTTTATTTCTCGTCTTTTATAATTTGTGTTAGCTTATTTTTGTTTGGAGTAGTGCTTGCCATATTTGTTGGAGGGGTATTTTTTGTCCGCTGCGTTTGGTGTTCTACCCCAACAGTGGCCTGTTGCCACATTAGTTTAAGAGAGTGATTAGTGGCATTTTAGTGTTGATATCCGAGTTGAATGCGTATGAAGGAAACGGTTCAGAGGTAGGGAATCGGAGGAACTCGACCCGATTAATCCAGACCAGTCACCGTTGCTTCAAAAAGTACTGATCTGATCAAGAGTCAAAGTTAGCGAGTACGATGAACCCGGTCACTTCCGAGGTCGGCACTCTGAACTCTTCGTTGGAAGGCCGACCCGACAAGCGAGGCCCCGGAGGACGTAGGAAGTCGTGGGAAGGATGCCGACCTGGAAGTTACGTTGGGTCGGCTCCCACAGGAGCGTGGGGTCCGAAGAATAGTATTAAAATGCCACTTGCCAGTCAATGATTACCGATGGGACGTCTCGAACTAGCCTGCAATCCTCAGATACCTAGCCCGACCTAGAAGCATGCACGCATTTAATGCAGCATATGCCTGCATTAAATACCCTAAAGGTAATGATTGGTGATTTCGGGAATTACTCCCAATCAGTCAAAAGGGCGCCGAACTGTCCTTCAAAGCCCCTATGAGAAGTGACAACATGAATTGTGGAGGAACAGTACCTCATTCAATGTTCTATAAATAGAAGATCACCTTATTTATTTGGGGTTGTTGAATCCTCAACTAACATGGCTCTCTCTCTTCTTTCTCTCTCTAAACCTGTAATTAATCACTGTAAGAATTGTAAGGATATCACAAGCGCCGACCTCGTACGAGAGGCCGACCCAGTGATCTATTAATAAAACCGTAATTAGCCCGTATTTTCTCATTATCTTCCCATTTCATATTTCATTGCTCATTTATTTAACCGTTGATCGGAACCATCCATCAACAGTTTGGCGCTAGAGGAAGGACACCATAAGTTACTTGGTGTCAATTGTTCGAACTTGTGGAACTCCACACTGAATTCATCTTTTTTCTCTCACTCTTCACTTCCAAAAATCAGTCGAAATGACTTCATCTGGTCATGACCAATCAACTCAGCAGTCCGACGCCCAGTCCCATCGGCGCAATGACGGAGAAACCTCCGCCGCGCTCAACAAGGAATTCAAGTTCCTACCCCGCCAATTCCTACCTTCGCCGCGGCCATGCAGCACCCCGACGTCCTCAAAGCTCCCGAGGGGGTCTTCTCGAAGGCGCTCGCGAGCCATGCGGCCGGGGGAAACACCGTGGCGCCCATGAAATACCCGGCAATACCCTACTCCAGACTCCCGACAAGGGAGCCGGGGGCAAAATAAAAACCCGACGAAATCTAAAACTACGGCTCAATCACCCAGCCTTGAAGCTCGGAACCGCCGTGACAAAAGCACCAGGCCGGTGCCCACCGAGCAGACTGGTGAGAGCCATCTGAAGCAAAGCCTTCAAATCGTTCGTCGTTCCATTTACCAACGGTTGGGTGATAAGAGCCAGGCTTACGGTGACCTGAGGGAGGTCATCGAGCGCGAAAGCTATAGGACGCGACACCGACGAAGTCGCGGCCCTCAAGCGCAGGATCGCCGAGCTGGAGGGTCGGCATCCCTCAAGGAGTGAACTGTTACTCCCTCTCTATCCACAATCAGAACCGCCCCCTCGGATCGTAGATCACACTTCACCCCTCTCTCCTGACATTTTACAGGAACCCGCACCAAAGAGGATCAAGGTCCCGCAGCTCGGACTTTACGACGGGAGCTCGAACCCTGACTCCCACATTGGCCTCTACACCTCACGGATGGACCTGCACGGTGCCACAGATGCCCTGGGCTACCGCATGTTCTCCCTGAAGCTAGGACCAAAGGCACAGAGGTGGTATCACTCTCTCTACCCTCATTCCATCTCCACCTGGGGGCAACTCAGGTCGGCATTCCGATCACACTTCATCGGATCGCAGATCAACCTCGCCCCCAAGGAGTCCATTGCCAACATCGTCTAGGGCGAGGACGAAAGCTTGAAGGACTACATTACTCGATTTAATAACCGAGTCCAAAATATGGAGCGATGCCACCCTGATGCATTACTGATCACCGCTCAGGGCGGTCTGAGGCCCAAGACGATGTTCAAGTGGTCCTTATGTCAGAACAAGCCGACCACTTACCAAGAGTTCCTCACCCGAGCCCAGGACCACATAATGGCGAATGGCAAGGCTAAGGAGGAAAAGTCTGGAAAGCCGAGCAAGTCGTTTGCCGAGGTCCGAGCTCTGCGGAAGCAAAAAGCCGAAGAGCTGAAGGAGAACTACCAGTGCGTCTTTTCTGTGGGCGCAGCCGCGATTTACGAAGAAATCAAGGCGAAGGGGCTATTGCCGGACCCGAAGCCGATGTTCACCGACAAGGACAAAGTGGACAAGTCTCGGTACTGCACCTACCACAAAGAGCATGGGCACAACACCGACCAATGCCAGAACTTGATCTCGGCCCTGCTCAAGCTGATCGATGATCCGCAGCTTAAGAAATTCACCCATTCCGGCGACAATAGAAATAAAAGAGGTCGCTTCGGGGATGCCCTCGACAGTGATGAAGATGCCGATGTGAACCTCGGAGGAAGAAGTCGCAGCAGGTTGCCCCCAACAAAATCACGAGTTTTTGCCCTGCCCACCAACCTGAGGCCGGTACCTCCAGGGGCAGAAAAAGAGATCGGTCCCCACAGCCAAGGGTCTGCCTTGTTGACCATCCCCCTTGGCACGTCAATACGAGCCGAGGTGAATCCCTTCTTTCGAGAAGACAGACCAAGGCCTATGCCCGACAGGTCTACTACGCCGGGCAAAGGGTGATGCATGCCGATAGCAGGTCGGCGCCGGAGCCGACCCCCAATAAAATCTCTTTCACCGATGAGGACGCTTTTCTGTTCGACCACCCCCACTCCGATGCCCTGGTGATCACAGCTCCGATAATGGCGATAAAGATCCATTGTATCATGGTCGACACCGGGGCCTACGCGAGTATCCTCTACTACAACACCTTCAAGAAGATGGGGATCGACGTAAAGGACATACAACCCTGTCGCGAGCGAATTCAGGGTTTCAAAAGACAAACAACGACCCCCGTCGGCCAAGTCACGCTACCGATTAAGTTTAGAGAAAATGGGCAGCCCACGAAAATAATCCTTGAAACTTTCAAGATCGTGGACTGCCCAAGCGAGTACAATGCCATCTTGGGCAGAACAACGCTATAAACTGAGGGGCGCCGTCTCTATCTTCTACTACTTCATCAAGTTCCTGACCTCGGACGGAGAGGGAACTCACCGTGGAGATCAGAGAGAGGCCCGAGAATGCGTCCTGACCATCCCAAGGGCGGAGATAAATGTGGTCGACCCCATCTCCAGTGCCGAGACGGAGGAGGCCGAGTCGGCAGTCGCATCAGAGCCGACACATGACGACTCGAGGGGCAACCGTATGCTGGGAGACCAGACAGGTTCGTGCTCCTTGACCGCGTCAAGTGCCGACCTGATCGGTGGGGAATCCGAGACGGAGATGGAGACGGCCGAAAATCAAAACAACCCAAGCGCAAGTGCCGAACCGGTTCACCCCGACCGGAGAGACGACCGCATACTGGAAAACCAGACAGTCCCGCTCCCCTCGGTTGGTGGTAATGCCTGCCAGGCAGAAGAAGAGCCCGGGGCCAATCTGAACTTAGACAGAGGGAGAAGGGCCGAAAAAGAGCCGGTCACAGAAGAAGACGAGCTCGAACCCCAGACCCAATATGAAGAAAAACGGGGGACAAAGAGGGCCGAGCCCATGGACGAGGTGGAAGTCATCTTCATCGACGAAGAGACTTGTCAAAAACAACTGAGGATTGGGAGAAAGCTGCCGGGGCCGCTAAAAGCCGAGCTGACCAAATTCATTTGGGAAAACGCGGATGTCTTCGCGTGGACCCATAAAGACATGGTCGGTATCGACCCGCGAGTCACCTGCCACCGGCTGCAGGTCATTGGACCCGCGAGCGCAAGTGCGAACCAGTTCACCCCGGCCGGGGAGACGACCGAATGCTGGAAAATCAGACATGCCCACTCTCCTCGGTTGGTGGTAATGCCGGCCAAACAGAAGAAGAGCCTGGGGCCAACCTGAACTTAGACAGAGGGAGAAGGGCCGGAAAAGAGCCGGTCACAAAAGAAGACGAGCTCGACCCCCGGACCCAATATGAAGAAAAACAGAGGACAAAGAGAGCCGAGCCCATGGACGAGGTGGAAGTCATCTTCATCGACGAAGAGACTTGTCAGAAACAACTGAAGATTGGGAGAAAGCTGTTGGGGCCGCTAAAAGCCGAGCTGACCAAATTCCTTCGGGAAAACACGGATGTCTTCGCGTGGACCCATAAAGACATGGTCGGCATCGACCCGCGAGTCGCCTGCCACTGACTGCAGGTCGACCCCACGATCAAGCCGGTTGTGCAAAAAAAAAGAAAGCTCAGCCCAGACCGACAACAAGCCCTCGAAGAGGAGGTGACTAAGCTCAAAGATAACGAGTACATTCGCGAAGTTCGGTACCCGACCTGGGACGCCAACCCGGTCCTCGTGAAGAAAAGCAGTGGGGCATGGCGCCTATGCATTGACTTCTCTTATCTGAACAAGGCATGCCCCAAAGACAGCTACCCTCTTCCCCACATCGACTACATGGTTGACGCCACTTCGGGGCACGAGCTGATGAGTTTCATGGATGCTGTTTGTCCCATTTTTGTTGCGTTTTTCGTTATCTTTTTGTCTTTCTTTTTCCCCCATTTTAGGCGTTTTGATTGGTTTTTAGGTCGTTTTATAGTTTATTTAGTATTTGCTCTCTTCTTGGTTTTTCTTGTGCTTTTCGTTCGTTTTCTGTTTTTTTTCGTCGTCGTTGGTGCGTAGGTTGGAAGTCTCGGGAGAACAGGAGTTCGGAAAAATTCTAGTTGGGCAAGCCTAATCAAATAGAGGAGTTCGTTGGGAACACACAAGAAAAAGCGGAATTGAATTCCGAGTTGAAACGAGCTCAAACGGATCCGAGAAGCAAAGCTGTGCAAGCTCCCCGCGCCGCGCCACACGTGCCTCACCGCGCCGCGCCAGCACCACGACCCGGACTGCAGCACCTGTTCCCGCACTCACCCTGCCGCGCCGTGCCACAGCACTTCTCCGCGCCGCGCCCGCGCCACGAGACCAATAGAAGAAGACGTCCAGCATGTGCCGCGCCGTGACAGACCCTTCGTGCCGCGGGGCTGCACTTCTCCGCGCCGTGGTGCCGTGGAATGCCGCGAGCTCGTGCACTATATATATATATTGGGATCGGACGTCAACAAGGATCTCATTCTCTCGACTCCAAAAAACACAAAAACCCTACCCCTCTTTCTCTTTCGCTCGTTTTTCACTTTCCTTTCATATTTTTCGACGTAGAACTCGGATTTAAACTCGGATTTTTGCTATTACTTTGGAATTAAGCCTGTTTATCAGATTCAACCTTGGGATTGCATCATTCGTAAGATTTTCTTTTCGTTTAATCTTTGAATATGTCTATCTTGATTGTTGAGGTTGATGATATTGATTATATTATGATTGGCTAAATCCATTTGCTAGGGAATAGGAGATTAATGTTTTGTATTCGTTTGTGATTGTTGAGATTTATTGATCGTTCTCTTTGTACGAGTTATTCTTAAAAAGGGTTTTTCATATATTAGGCTAGAATATTGAGAATTATTGAAGGGTGACACTTCAATTGCCAATTTACGATTGAATGCGATGTATTCTCGCACAATGATGGTTATTCTTATTGATTAGTCGGTTAACAACCCTCTAGTCTAATTTAATCGATTCTTAGAACCGAAAGGGGAGGAATCGGTCGAAATAGGCTCGTATAAACTAGGCTTGTTCGTAACTGTATTGCCTAGGAGTTAAATGACTTGTTAATTTTGCCGTTCAAGTTTGTTCTCTTGTTACGAAGAGTTATTGAGGATGAGTACTTGAACGAGCAAATTATTCAAATCACTTAACCGAACGATCACTTGCCCAATAGTCACAACTCGAACCAAAACGGATATCCCCGACTCCCTAGCTTCTTAAATCCTACTTATTCTTCGTTGTTGCGTGCTATTTTTATTTGCTTCATTTGCAGTTGTTTTTCGTAGTTAATTATCAAACCAAATCATCAGAATTAGAATGTTTAGGAATTTCATTTTCTTTTGTGTGCTTGAATAAACGTGCATAATATTCCGGCTGACCTTCCTCGTGAGACACGACCCGGTGTTCGAATCTCTCGATTCTACTCGAGAAAAAATATTTACAACAGATGCGTACTCCGGCTACAATCAAATCCCAATGCACTTAGATGATGAGGAACATACCTCTTTCTACTCGACACGCGGGCTCTATTTCTACACGATGATGCCGTTTGGGCTGAAGAATGCCGGGGCCACCTACCAGCGCCTAGTCAACAAGATGTTTGCTAGTTTTATAGGTGTGTGTATGGAAGTGTATATAGATGACATGTTGGTTAAATCTGTGTATGCATCTGACCATGTAAACGATCTTAATAAAATATTTTTTATTTTGCGTGATTATAACATGAAGTTAAATCCCAAAAAATGTACTTTCGGCGTCGGCTTCGGAAAATTCTTGGGCTATATAGTTAGCCAACGTGGCATCGACGCGAATCCCAAAAAAATCTGAGCAGTCCAGGACCTCCGACCGCCGATCTCGATCAAGGGAGTCCAGAGCCTAACCGGCAAACTCGCCGCATTGAGCCGATTCATCTCTAAATCAACCGATCGTTGCAAGCCTTTTTTCGATGCCATCAAGAAAAATCACAAGTTCGAATGGACTCCGGACTGCCAAAGAGCATTAGAGGCCACCAAGGAGACCCTCAGCCAGGCCCCGACGATGCAGAAGCCCCGCCCAGGTGAGATGCTCTATCTGTACCTGGGAATATCCAATGTTGCTGTAAGTGCCGCCCTGATCCGAGAAGAGGACTCAAGCCAATACCCGGTCTATTATGTAAGCAAGGCACTTCATGATGCCGAGCTGCGGTACCCGCCCATGTAAAAGCTCGCTTTCACCTTAGTGACCACAGCCCAGAAGCTGAGACCGTACTTCTTGGAGTACTCGTTCACCGTCCTCACAGCCTACCCCCTTAGACAGATCCTACACCGACCTGACACTTCTGGTCAGATGGTGAAATGGGCGGTGGAGCTGGGACAGTACGATATCCATTACCGACCTCGAACAGCAATGAAGGGGTAGATACTATCGGACTTCATAGCTGAATTCACGTCGGGAATCGAGGAAGCGAAGGGCGAGGAACCTTGGTTGATATACGTAGACGGGTCCTCCACTGCCGGACGAGTAGGCGGAGGGGTCGTCCTCGTGGATCCCCAAAAGAAACTCTTCTGTCATTCGATCCAGTACCTCTTTCCGACGACTAACAACGAGGCCGAATATGAGTCAATGCTATCCGGGCTCGCCCTGGCCGAAGCCATGAGCCTGACCGACCTCATCATATACTCCGACTCAATGCTGATGGTAAAACAAGTCTCCGGGGAGTTCGAGGTCAAAGAATCAAGACTTGTCCCCTATCTGGGAGAAGTGAAGAAAAAGTTGGCCAAACTCCGGACCCGAATAGAACATATTCCCCAGACAGAGAATGTGCAGGCCGACGCCTTGGCCCGCCTCGCCTCAACTGTCGGGGTGAAAAGCGTTGAGTTCGTCCAGGTCGACCACAAAGAACAACCGTCATTGCTCGGCACTTCCGTCCTAAGTGCCAGTCAGATCACTGAAGACGAGGAACCGAGTTAGATGGTCCCGATCCGATCGTATCTCGAGACTGGTGCATTGCCGTCTAATCCATAAGAGGCCGGGCAGCTCGGTTTACGATCGTGGCCGGTGAACTATTCAAGAGGGGATACTCGGTGTTTGTCCCATTTTTGTTGCGTTTTTTTCTTGTTATTTTTCCTTTCTTTTTCCCCTATATTAGTTTTTTTAGTTAGTTTTTATCTCGTTTTGTAGTTTGTTGCGTGTTTTCCTCTATCTTGTGTTTTTCCGGTTTTTCTTTGCTTATGGTGTGTAGGTCGAAAGCTTCGAGAAGATCCAATTTTTGGCAAAATTCTTTCAGGCAAGCATAAGTAGATAGAAGAGTTCGTCGGCGTCATACAGGAAAAAACAGAACTCAATTCCGAGTTCAGACGAATCCGAACGGGGCCGAAACGTAAAGTCCTGCAAGCTGCCGACCGTTTGAAGGTTGGAAAACTCTAGATGATTGTACTATTGGAAAAATCTGGTCATGAAAGCATCATTGAATAGAGGGGTTCGTTAGTGACGCGTAAGAAAAAACGGAACCCAATTCCGAGTTTGGATGAGCCCAAACGAGCCCCAGAAGCAAAATAGTGCAAACAGCCCCGCGAGCCGCGGCGCAGCACAGCCTTCCTCCGCGCCGCGCCAGTACCACAAGGTCGACTGAGAGCTCGCCCAGCACTTCTCTGCGCCGCGGCACACCAACGCGCCGCGATCTGCCCTCCTGCCGCGCCGTGCTGCCATGGAACACCCGCGAGCCCGTGCTACTATATATTAAGATCGGGTTTTCAACAGATTTTCATTCTCCTTCTCCTGGGGACGAACCCTAGGCCCGTAAAAACACCACATAACTCCTTTCTTTTCCTTTCCTTCTTCTTCCTCGTTTTCTTCGTTCTTTTCACTTTTCTTTTCCATTTTTCTTCTCCTTCTTCTTAGTTATCAAAAATTAAGCTTTGTAATTTGGGATTCAGCACTTAGACTAAAATAAATTGTAAGTTTCTTTTCTCTTTGAATTAATTCATGAATAATGATTGATTTGGGAGAGATGATAATTGGTGTTGAATTTATTTTACGAAGCTAATTCTTATTGCTAGGGATAGGGGATGATTGTTCTTGTTTAACGTGTATTTGTCGGGCCTTGAATTGTTCATTCTTATGTGAGTTGATTTAATTCAGAATTGATGAAATTATGTTTGATAGTTTGATGCAATTGAAGGGTGACATTTCGATCTTGCAATTGGTAACAATTGGATATTGAGTTGTCGAGATTGGTTTTGTTAATTCTCGGTGATTAGTTGATTAAACACCTCCTAATTAAATTAGTGATTTTTTGATCCGAAAGGGGAGAAGTCGTAGACCTAGGCTTGCATGAGATAGATAATTTCGTAACTGAATAATCTATGGGTTGAGATTGAAATACGTGCTTGTCGATGACCCGGCCCTTGCTACGAAAAGTTATTAAGATTGAGATAATTGGCCTGTGTTGTATGCTCAATCTTGTTCGTCTATATTCAATCCCTTGTTACGAAGAGTTATTGGGAGCGAACCGCTAGACATTTAAGCGAGTGTGTCAATCTCGAACCGAACTTTGATTGCCCGGTTTTGCTATGAACTTGAATAAATTATCCCCGATTCCCTAGCTTCTCCATCTTTGTTCCGTTTATATTTTTAGGTAGATTATTGTTTTATTTTATTTCTTAGTTAATAATTCATCCAATCTGCTATCTGATTATAGTGTTTAGGATTTATTTTCTTTTTGTTTGAAATCAATATCGAAGCTAAATTCCGAACTGCCTTCCTTGAGAGATTAACCCGAGGAACGAATCCTTCGATTCGGTTCTCGGTAAAAATAAAAATTTGTACATAACAAATTTGGCGCCGTTGTCGGGAAAGGCAAGTAGGATATTTGGTTTTGGTGTTGATCTTATTTTTTGTGTTTCTCTTATTTTTAGCTTTTTTATTCTTTCTTTGCATCTTTGTTTTTCTCTTTTTTTGTTTTTATTTTTGGTAACGCAAAACACTCCGACCGGCTTGAAATCGGCTTGCCTCCTTCTTCCTCGCCGGTAGAACGCCGCGCTCCTGCACAGAACTCTCACACCGGAGGGGTTTTCCGGTGAAGAGCCTCCGATGCTTAAGTCAGTATGTGTTTGTTCAATTTTTCAAGTAAAGAATGGATAAATCGTAAGTCACAAGAGAAGACCCACTCCCGTATATATAGGAGTGAGATACTTGCCCTAGAAGCTGCTCGGGTTTTGGTGAGCTGTCCTGCCCGTTCGTACACACGCAGTGTGCGTGTTGTCAGAGATGTCAGAGGTGGCTGTCGCCACTATCGCTCTGCACCAATATATTCTCGCCACATGTCCCACTGAGCTGAGGGAAATTATTCTCCTGCACAAGCCGTTGGGATCTTCTAACGTCTCCCACGCGCCTTCTCGCGTCCCGGCCATGCTCTCGACTGCCTTCTACTTGTTGTGTGCTTGATCTGATCGAGCGCCCAATTGCTAGGTCGGCCCTCGACCAGGTCTACCATTCTGCTCGATCTCTTTCCATTTGGTCGATCATCCTTCAACCAATGTGGTTTTCTCCACTTCCTGCTTGCCCGACCGATGCGGTGGACCGGTCTATTCCTTAGTCGTATAATATCCCATACCATCTAGTCTAAATGACTCGATCTAAGAGTGGATTCGAGCTGTCTTCTCCACCTCTGCCAATCCTCTCGATCTCCCATTTGCACCAGGCCTCTGCTCTCGATCACTTTTGCTAATATCGCCACCTGGCCTCTTCTCTCGATCAATTTTGCTGATGTCGCTACCTTGCCTCTTCTCTCGATCATTTTTGCTGATATCGCCACCTTTTCTCGACCAGGTGGTCTATTTTAGTGCGCACTATAACTGTCTTTTATTTCCTTTTATTATCAGCGCGGTTTCCGCCTGCCACATGTCCCCTCAATTCTGTACTTTTTAATCATCGCGCCTCCTCGCGATTTGTGGCTTCGTTATCTGCGCCTCTTTAATTTTTTCCACCGTTGGATCTTCTTTTATCCAACGGTCATATCCCCTAACTCTTCATCTTATTCATCTGTACTCCTATAAATATAGTACTTAGCCACTTTTTCAGCTTTTCTCACCTTTGCAATTTCGAACCTCCTTTGCGCTCTGCCTCCTCTCTCTACAAATTGTTCTTGCTTGCTCTCGACGTCTTTTTAAAGCAATTTCCGGCAACCACTTCTCCACCGCGACCATGAGTAAGTCTTCTGTGCTTCAATTTTATATTTGCGTGCATTTATTTCTTCGATTTTTCAATTTTCCTTGTTGCTTCTTCTTTTCCCCCAAATCCCTCTCGTTTCGCCTATGGCAGAAAACCTCCTTCTCTGCTTTCAAAAACCCTAACTCTTCTTCTCTTCCTCTCACTTTTCCATTCTACTTTTCAGATCCCGCTGATTCTAACGCATCAAGCCACCACTCTGCTGAAGATGAGATCGCCACATCATCCTCTCCCACCTATCGGCCCATTCCTCACTCGCCTTCCCGCTCTGTCGAAGAAATCTACAACCCCGTTCCAATCAGTGTTCTCCGTCCTTCCGATTATGCCACGCCTTCTCCTCCTCACCAACCTACTCATCTGATTGATGACTCAGATGAGGATACCCTTGACCACATCCCTCTGAATCACCGTCGACCGGCGTTTGGGGCTTCTGACGCCGTTGAAGAGGCTCTCGATGCCGCCGAGACTGCTGTTGAGGAGGACGAGGATAATGTTCCCCTTTCTCGTCATTCCGTGTTTTCTCGGGTTACGCCTTCCCCTAACCTTAAGAAGGGCGTTCCGAAGTCCTCCATTGCTTCTATCCCTCTCTCCTCTTCAGCTATCCCTGTCATGACCTCTCCTAAAGCTGCCTCTAAAAAGGGTAAGTCGACCAAGACGTCTACTTCTTCTAGAAAGGCTTCTTCCTCTTCGCGCTCTCTCATAGCTGGCTGGTCGGATGCCGAAGAAATTGGCTATCCTGTTGGCTGGGCTTTCATATCCCCCGGCTCTCGAGACACCTACGATAATCCTCCCCAGAACTGCTATACTTTCTTCGAAATTCAATTTAAACTCGGTGTCCGCTTTCCTTTAAGCCAAGATTTGATCGATCTTTGTAAGTGGTTCGACCTGCCCCTGAACCAACTTCCTCCTAACGCCATCCGATTTATTACCGTCTTCATCATCCTCTGCCACATTCGTCTAGGTCGGCTCGACCTAGACTTCTTCCATTACTGTTATAGTCCCTCAAAACATGTTCAAGGACTTTACCTTAAAGGCCGCAACGATGTCCATTTCATCTCGGACACTCCCTCCAACGTTCCCAAGTGGAAAGACAAGTTCGCGTTTGTCGAGCCTAAACATGCTTTCCCCTGGGCGTCATCTCCTTGGCTTAAAGAACTACTGCGTGAGTATTCCATACCTTCAACCAACGCCCTCTTCGACCAACGGATTGCAGTATGGAACAACAAACCCGTCGCGTCGAAGACTTTGCTCGAGGATGAGGACCTCTTGCACTTTTGTGGACTTCTTACCCATAAATCCTGTCCTCCCAGCCAGAAAACCCTCGATCTAATCCGTATAGAGGGTGACCTAGGTATGTGTTGTCATCGGACAGGCTCGAGCATTATCGTGTTTGTTTCACATCATTATGTTTGTTCTACGTATTATTTATCTATTATGGCTTTAACTTGTGCGTAAATTTTTTGCAGAGATGCCCGCTATCTATGTGCCCAGGAGGAAGGCTCTTTTGAGAAAGAAACAGGTCGCTGAGGGGTCCAGCTCCAAGCCCGCTGACTCGACCACCTCCTAATCCGTACGCTTGACCTCCCCTTCTCCAGACATAACCGTCGAGCAACCTTCTTCGCTCAACCCTCCAACTGACCAGCCCATCGAGCAATCAGGACAGCTCGAGAAGCCGTCCTCTCCACCGCCATCGTCTCCTCCACTGCTCTCTCATTTGCACGACCAGACCACCACAGTTATACACATTTCCACTTCTTCCGAGCAAACTCGGCTCGTGGGGAATCCACTTAAGCGCCCCTCTGCTGAGGGGGATGAAAATGTTAGCAAGCGGCGCCGCATCGAGGAGACTGCCCTCTCGATTACTACACTTGACGGTCCGGGGTTCTCGCATTACCTCTGAGATGTTCTCCCTCCCGTCGACCGTCCCACCGACCGCTACAATGACGGTCACACCCTTCCGGACCGAGGCCAACGGCTTGCCCGCTGGCTGGCTCAAGTAACTTACTGTCCCTTGACGCTTATCTATTTTCGTTCCTTTTCCTCCCCTTGTTAATGTTCTAACACTTTCTTTTACGCGCCTTCGTAGAGAATGGTTGAGCTCGCGCCTTTGATCGAGCAGGCGCAAGCGAGCCCTGGCCGATCTATCTCGGCCCTTGAGCGGAGCAATCTTCAGCTCGGCACTCAGCTGGAAGAGACCGTTATCAAGGCCAATGCCCTTCACGAGAGGCTGAAAGAGTCGGCCGCCCGGAATAAGGCCCTCTCTGCTGAGAAGGAGACGCTTGAGGGGCCTCTGAAATCCTTCGAGGAGGCCCTCGCAACCGAGCGAGCGAAAAAAGAGGCTCTTCTGGCGTCCAAAAAGGCTCTCGAGGCTGCCCTCGAGGCTGAGAAGTCAGCTCCGGCACGTGAAAACGTTGCTTTCGAGCAGAGGGCTAAGCCCTTGATCGATGAGGCCGCCCTTCCAGCTCGGAGGATGGTTTTCCACACGACCGCCGGTCGACGCTTTCTACAAGCATACCGCGAGCAAGTGGTGACTGCTTTCAAGCAGTCGCCACAGTATCTAAAGGATGTGCAAGATTATGGCACCCATTGCTTTGGGGCCATAATGCAACAAGCGGGGGTCCAAGTGGCCGAGGATGGGTTCGAGGAGTTCAACATGGAGACCATTTGGGATGCCATGCCCAAAGCTCCAGTTGGATATCAAAGTGCCTCGACCTACCTGATGATCACGATTGGTGGTCCGGCCTGCTCGAGCTTGTTTTGGATCATAACGACCTACTGAAGCGTACCTTTAAGCTACTTGTCGACTATGTTCCTCCTCTTGCTCGTCAGGACCAGTCCACTGATGGAGCTGGGTCAACCTCTGGCTCAAGTAAGCCAAGTGAGCCAGCACAGTAGCTCGAGCAGACTCCTGCTGATAGCGGTGCCACTGCCCAGGATCCTACTAATGCCCCTTCTTGAAATTGTTGTAATTTTAACTCTTTTTTATCTTTGTGTACTTGATCCTCTGAGCGAGTGTTATTTTTTGAATGAATGTTATTGGAATTGAAGCATGCGTAATTTCTTTGTCATTTTCTGTTAATGCGTTTGTTAAAGTGTTTGTTTTGGTTGTCGACCAGCTTGTGTTGTCACGACATGTCGATATCATGTGAATCAACTAGAATCACTCCACTTATCTTCTTGATTAATCAAAATTAATCGATCCTAATGAATTGAAAATCGTGACACACATGTCCACCCTCAAAGGGGTGGTCGTTACATGCGACCATGCAGCCTCTCGGCCTTAATCATGATGGATTTTTTGTCTTCGAGCACATGTCCACCCTCAAGAGGTGGTCGTTACATGCGACCATCCAGCCTCTCGGCCTTAATCATGATAGGTTTTTGTCTTCGAACACATGTCCACCTCAAAGGGGTGGACGTTACATGCGACCATCCAGCCTCTCGGCCTTAATCATGATGGATTTTTTGTCTTCGAGCACATGTCCACCCTCAAAGGGGTGGTCGTTACATGCGACCATCCAGCCTCTCGGCCTTAATCATGATGGATTTTTTGTCTTCGAGCACATGTCCACCCTCAAAGGGGTGGTCGTTACATGCGACCATCCAGCCTCTCGGCCTTAATCATGATGGATTTTTTGTCTTCGAGCACATGTCCACCCTCAAAGGGGTGGTCGACACATGCGACCATCCAGCCTCTCGGCCTTAATCATGATGGATTTTTGTCTTCGAGCACATGTCCACCCTCAAAGGGGTGGTCGTTACATGCGACCATCCAGCCTCTCGGCCTTAATCATAGGCCCCCACATATGCACAATGAAATTAAAGCAATCAATTAGGCAAAGTATTGAAAATTGAACAGAAATTTCATTAATTCAAATTGGGAATTTCAGTACACCATTGTTGTGGAAAGTTTCCAACAAGAGAAAGAAAGGAAAAAAATTTTAAACATAATATTTCTTCAAGTTAGCCACATTCCATGACCTGGGGAGTGATCTTCATTCAGCATCCTTCAGTGAATATGCTCCTCCCGCGTGAACCTTCTCGACCAAGTATGGTCCTTCCCAGTTGGGCTCGAGCTTGCCCACATGCTTCAGCACGTCACCCGTTTCCAAACCAGGTCGCCCACCTGGAATCTCCTCACTTTCACCTTCATGTCATGTGCTGCCCGCATCCTCTGCTTGTACGCCTCCACCCTGATCGAGGCCTGTTCCCGAAGTTCTTCAATCGTGTCCAGGGCTGCCATCATCAAGTCCTCATTCTGTTCCAGATTATATGTGCTCAATCTTTCTGACTGGATCTCGATCTCGATCAGAAGCAGTGCCTCCATACCATAAACCAGGCTGAATGGTGTTTCGTCTGTGGTCGACTTTGGTGTTGTTCGATACGCCCAAAGCACTGAAGTGAGTTCGTCAACCCATGCACCCGACGTCTTCTCCAACCTTATTTTCAAGCCGTTCAATATGATCCTGTTGGTCACCTCCACTTGTCCATTGGCCTGCAGATGAGCAACTGACGCGAAATGTTGCTCGATCTTCATGTCTTCGCACCATGCTCGGATCCGCTTGCCATTGAATTGCGTCCCATTGTCGGACACCAACACCTTTGGGACGCCAAACCTGCAGCAAATATTGTTATATAAAAATTGTATGACTTTTTCCTCCGTGATTTTTGCCAGCGGCTCAACCTCCACCCACTTCGTAAAATAGTCCACCGCCACGATAAAAAATTTTCTTTGCCCAGTTCCCTGCGGCAATGGCCCCACCAGATCAACGCCCCACTGCGCAAATGGAATAGGGGCACTCATCGTTGTCATCGTCTTCGCCGGCTGATGAATGAGTGGGCCATGCTTTTGGCATTGCAAGCATTTCCTCACCATCATCTTCGCATCCTCCTTCATGGTCGGCCAGAAATATCCTGCTCGTAATAACTTCGCCACCAAAGACCCCGCCTTACTGTGATCGCTGCAACATCCCTCATGGGTCTCCCTCAACACGTATCGACCTTCTTCTCGCGCCACACATCTCAAGTGAGGTCCGGCATACGACCTCTTATACAACACCTCCTTAACACTTTTACCCCTCCTTCTCTCAACTCCTTCAGTATCGAGGCTCTCCAATCGTCGACCTCTTCTATCTCCGCCACCTCATGCTCGACCATGCTTATCTCCATGTGCAGCAAAGTGACACTTCTGCTTTTACAGTCGACCAGAGTCGGTGCGATTTTGGATAGCAGATCTGCTCGACCATTCTCTCCCCGGGGTATTTGCTGGCCCACCACCAATTGGGAATCGGAATATACTTGAATTTTGCGAGCTCCACCTGCCATGGCCAATTGCATCCCTTTAATAACCGCCTCGTACTCTGCCTCATTGTTCGACACCTTGTACCCGACTTTGACTGTAAACTCCAAATTGTCTCCTTTGGGCGAAATTAAAACAATGCCCAAGCCTCCTCCAACTCTTGACACCGAGCCATCAACAAACATTTTCCAAACACCTTCTGCTTCCTCCTCTACCTTCGTACCCTCTTATATGAAATCAGCCAAGCTTGTGTCTTTATCGCTCTCCTTGGCTTATATGCTATCGTGTATTCGCTCAATTCGACCGCCCATTTGACCAGTCGACCCGATACAGAAGGTCGTCCTAAAGTTTCTCCCAACGGCATGTTCGTTCTCACCTTCACCTTATGACCCAAAAAATACGGCCGCAACTTCCTCACTGTTACCACCACTGCTAAAGCACATTTCTCGATCTCCGAATATCTCCTTTCTGCTCCTTACATCACCTTACTTACATAATAGATTAGGAATTGCACTATGCCCTCTTCCCTCAACAACACCGAGCTCACCGCCATTTCCCCGGTCGATATGTATAGCATGAAATCCTCCCCCGGAACTGGCTTAGCCAATAGAGGCAAATTGGCTAACACCCTTTGTAACTCCTCAAATGCTCTCCGGGCCTCCTCCGTCCACTGGAATTTCGAGCTCTTTCTCAACGTTCGAAACAGAGGACCACTCTTTTCCGCCACCTTAGATATGAAACGGCTTAAGCCCGCAATCTTGCCCGTCAAAATCTGCACCTCCTTTACTCTTGCAGGTGGTTTCATCTCAATCACCGCTCTTACTTTCTCCGGGTTGACCTCGATCCCTCTCTTCGTCACCATATACCCTAGGAACTTTCCCGACTTCACCCCAAAAGAACACTTAGCGGGATTCAGTTTCATGCCATATCTCCACAAAGTCAAGAACGTTTCCTTCACGTCATTCACATGATCGGCCTCCACCTTACTCTTCACTAGCATATCATCGACATACACTTCCATATTCCTCCCCAGCTACTCCTTGAAGATTTTATCGACCAACCACTGATACATTGCACCCGCGTTCTTCAAACCAAAAGGCATCACTACATAACAATAAGTGCCCCTGCTCGTAACAAAGCTCACCCTCTTCCTATCCTCCCGAGCCAAAGGGATTTGGTGATACCCCTGGGATGCATCCATAAGACTGAGCAGTTCACAACCCGCGGTAGAATCGGCCAGCTGGTCGATCCTGGGCAGTGGATATAAATCTTTCGGGCACGCCTTGTTTAAGTCACGAAAATCAATACACATCCTCCACTCCCCCCCAGACTTAGACACCATCACCGTGTTTGACAGCCATTCGGGGAACTGGATCTCCTTAACATGGCCCGCCTTCAACAACTTCTCAACCTCCTGCTCGATCACCTTGTCCATTTCCGCGCCATGGTGTCTCCTCTTTTGTTTCACCGGCCTCATCGTTAGGTCAATATTCAAGCGATGTTCGATCACCTCTGTCTTTATCACTGTTAACTCCTCAGCCGTATACGCAAAAACATCCGCGAACTCTCTAATCAATCCAATCAATTTCGACCTTATGGGCTCCTCGATCTCCTTTCCTATCTGAAACTTCCTCTCCTCGCATCCTTCTATCATCTAGACCTCCTCGATCTCCCCTCCTGGCTGCATCTCCACCTTCTCCTTCCCCTTATCTGTTCTCTCTTTTTCTTCTCTCGACCTCGAGCCCCCAGGTCGGTTCAGCACTCCCTCTTCGAGCTTCGCTTGCTTCCTCGAGAGCTGCTTATTGTTGCTCACCGTGGTTCGATAGCAACTCCTCGAGGTAAGCTGATCTCCCGCGACCTCACCAACGTTTTCTCCTACCGGATATTTGATCGTCATGTGGTACGTCGACACGACCGCCTGGAATGCATTCAAACTTTTCCTTCCCATGATAATGTTATATGATGACTCTGCTCCAACGACCACAAACCTCACCATTCTCACCTTCCTCGTTGCTCCCTGCCCCAACGCAACAGATAGGCTCACCTCTCCCATTGGCATCACCTCGCCTCCATTAAATCCATACGTGGCTGTGGTCACCGGCTTCAGGTCGAGATTGAGCTCCTTGTTTATCTGCACAAAACAATCATAAAACATTACGTCCACCGAGCTCCCGGTATCGATGAACACCCTCTTCACATCAAAACTAGCCACCTCCGCCGTTATCACTAGCGCGTCATTGTGGAGCAACACTACTCCCTCTGCATCCTCCGCTCGAAAACTTATCTCCGGCATCCGAGCAGTGATCCCCACCTCCTCTCTCTTTCTTTTCATCGCTCGAACATGGCCTTTTCTTGCATTGTTCGAGTCCCCATCAGTCGGGCCACCTGAGATCATATAGATCGTCCCTCTCTTTACGGGGCCATGATTCTCCTGACCTCCTCGATCTCGACTCCCTCGTCTTCTTTTGTCTCATCAGGAGACTTGGAAGAAAACGACTGTGCTCCCTCCATCATCTGAAATATTCAAATGCATAAAAAAATTGAAGTGTATCATAGTGTTACAACCTTGGTGTAATTTAATGTATTTGTAAGTATTTTCTAGAATTTAATGTAGAAGAAGGGGAAAGATAATTTGGAGAGGGAGAATAGATACAGAGAGATACAGATAGAGAGAGAATTTGAGAGAGAGAAAGTTGTAACAGAAAGATGCTCATAACGTGCCTAATTCTTTGTTTCTTTTTCCCTTAAATAACAATCATACGTTTTTCCTTATCAACTAATTGGGCTAAAATAACATTAGCTAGGCCCAATGCTAAATAACAATAATCTACTAATTGCATAATAAATAATACTTTTGGGCCCAACAATACAAACCCAAATAACTCAATCATATAACTCTATTCTCACTCTCGTCATCCATTTCCTTCTCCACTTTGCCCTCGCCGGATATTTCATCGTCTTCACCTTTTCCAGCCACTGCATTACTATCCTTTGCCGTAAAAAAACCCAACTTTCCACTCAAGCCCTTTCTCTTTCAAAGCCTTCGCCTTTGTTGAGCACTTGTCCGTAACAATACCCCTTCCAATTTTAGATCCTTGTCCGCAAGGATCAATGGTGTCAAATCGGCGCCGGATGAGTGATTCATCTTCCCAAGTGGTCAGATCGAACGGTGGTGGTATCCATTCGACCAAAAACTGGGTAACATCCTTTCCCTTTCGATTAATGTTCCTATGATCGATGATGTTCAAAGGTGCGATTTTAAGGGTTCCCTCGTCATTGGTTTCAGGTAATTGCTGGCCGCTCACTTGATGTGGTTGGAGGCGGCGTTTGAGAAGGGACACATGAAAAACCGGGTGGATGCGTGAATCTGCAGGTAGATCCAGACGGTAAGCAGCTTCTCCCACCTTCTCCAAGATAGTGTAGGGGCCATAGTATTTTGCAACAAGTTTGACATTTTTCCTCAAAGCCACTGAACTTTGTCGGAAAGGTTGCAATTTGAGGAAAACTTGTTCTCCAATTTCAAATTGTCTATCCTCCCTTTTCTTGTCTGCAAACCACTTCATTCTTGCTTGGGCTTGAATGAGGTTTTTTTTAAGTTGCTGAGTCATTTCCTGCCTTTGTTGCCACACTTCTTTGACTTTAAAATTAGATGAATCGAGGTAAGGTCCCATGGTGAAGTTGGGTGGGGGGTAGCCATAGAGTGCCTGGAATGGGGCGGTCTTGAGGCTCGAATGGTAATTGGTATTGTACCAGTGTTCAGCCAATGATAGCCATTTAATCCATTGTCTAGGACATGAGTGAACCATACCCCTTAAGTAGTTTTCCAAACATTGGTTGAGCCTCTCTGTTTGCCCATCAGTTTGGGGATGATAGGCAGATGAGAGATTCAACTTCACTCCAGCCAACTTAAATAATTCACTCCAAAATGAACTTGTGAAAATTTTATCTCTATCAGAAACAATGCTAACTGGCATCCCATGAGTTTGTAGATGACATCAAGGAAGAGTTTAGCAATTGTAGGGGCAGTAAAGGGATGAGACAGAGGATGAAGTGAGCATACTTGGTGAACCTGTCTATCACCACCAGAATGACATTCTTTCCCCCTAATTTGGGTAAACCCTCAATATAGTCCATGGCAATGTGAGTCCATGCTTGACTGGGAATGGGCAGTGATTGTAGGAGTCCTGGGTATGGGTTGTGGTCAGCCTTGGTCATCTTGCATGTGTCACATGTTTGCACCATTTTAGTTACATCAGCCTTCATGCTTGGCCAGTAAAAGGCACCCTTCAATCTCATATATGTGCCATAGACCCCAGAGTGACCCCCATAAGCTGAGTTGTGCATTGTTGAGAGGATAGAATTCCTTAAGGCTTGGTTGTTGCCAATGCCCACTCTCCATTTGTATCTGACAATGCCACTTTGGACAGTGAAGGCAGGATATGAATCGGCCTTGATAGTATTAGCTGTTAAGATTTTAGTGAAGAAAGGATCCTTTTTATAACTGTTTTGGACCTCTTGAACCCACATTGGCAACACACTGGTAATAGCCAGACAACTATCAGCACCTTCACCCCTCCTGGATAATGCATCTGCAGCCTTATTGTCAGCCCCCTTTTTGTAAAGCATTTCATAGTCCAAACCAAGCAACTTAGTTATCCACTTTTGCTGAACTGGTGACATGACTTTCTGATCCAAGAGATGTTTTAGGGCTTGTTGATCTGTCTTAATAAAAAACTTATGGCCTTGTAGATAATATCTCCATCTCTGAACAGCCATAAGAACAGCCAAAAATTCCCTTTCATAAACTGACAAGGCCTGATTCCTTAGACATAGCATTTTACTCATATAAGCTATTGGCCTCCCTTGTTGCATGAGTACTGCACCCACACCCTTACCACTTGCATCAGTTTCTAAGATAAAGGGTTGAGTGTAGTTGGGTAAAGTTAGGACTGGGGCATTGACCATAGCTACCTTTAGTTTGTGAAAAGCCCCTTCTGCTTCATTACTCCATTTGAACTGATCCTTTTTTAGAAGATCAGTTAAAGCCCTGCTGATCAATCCACATCCTTTAATAAATTTTCTATAGTAACCTATCAACCCCAAAAAGCCCCTGAGTTGTTTGAGGTTAGTGGGAGTGGGCCAGCTAACCATGCACTCAATCTTTTGTGGATCTGTTGAAACCCCATGGTGTGAGATAATGTGCCCCAAATACTCCACCTTTTCTTTCCCAAACTGACACTTGCTCTTCTTAGCAAAAAGCTGGTTTTCCCTGAGTATGAACAACACTTGTTCTAAGTGTTGTAAGTGTTCCTTCCAGCTCTTACTATAGATGAGTATGTCATCAAAAAAGACTAGCATTGTTTTCCTCAGGAGGTCTCTAAAAACCCTGTTCATCAAAGATTGAAAAGTTGCTGGGGCATTGCATAGCCCAAAAGGCATGATCAAGAACTCATAATGGCCATTGTGAGTCCTGAAAGCAGTCAAATATCTGTGTTCCTTTTCCATGAGAATTTGGAAATAGCCAGACCTCAAATCCACTTTAGAAAAATATTTTGCTCCTTGTAGTCCATCCAACAACTCATCAATAACTGGTATAGGGTAGTCATGTTTCACAGTTAACCCATTGAGATATCTGTAGTCAACACATAATCTCCAGGTGGCATCTTTTTTCTTCACCAATATCACTGGTGAGGCAAAGGGACTTTTGCTGTCTTGGATAATACCAGCATCCAACATCTCTTTCACAATCTTTTCTATTTCTCCCTTTTGGCTGTGTGATGTCCTGTAGGGAAATTGGTGTTTAGGGGAGCTGTCAGGTTTTAGGGTGATATGATGTTCAACCCCTCTGCCTGGTGGTAGCCCTCTTGGTTCTTGGAATACATCATCATATTTGGAAAGAATTAAGTCCAAGTCACTAGGGTCATGAGCATGTTCGGGTTTGTCTACAGCTACCCAAAAAATCTCTTCAACTGTTTGACATCCTTTTTTATGAATCAGTTTGTATAAAGATGGTCCAGTGATGAACTTGCAGGTAGCTTCTGACTTCAAAGCTTGTATCCTCACCCTTTTCCCTTTGAGAGTGACAGTAAAACTCATCCTCTCATAGTCTAGTTCAATGGGAGTGCAACTTTTTAGCCAATCCCCACCTAGTATCATATCACATCCCTCATTATCCAACACTCTGAGTGAATATGTGAAACATTGTCCCTGCATAAACCATTGAAATCCTTCCACCACATGTGAACTAATCATTCTCTGTCCATTAGCAATTTTTACCATTAAAAGTTTGACAGATTTGAGAGGCAAACCCAATGATTTACCTGTGCTAGCTTGTATGAAACTGAGTGTGCTGCCAGAATCAATGAGTATATACAATTTGTGCCCCTTTATATCCCCAAAAACCCTCATGGTTGTAAGGCCATCCTCTCCTGCTATGGCATTAAGAGACATCTGCACCTCTTCAATCTTATCAATTTCTTCTGCCTCTTCCGGTTGTTGAGTGGACTGCAGGTAATTGACCTCTTCCTCTTCAGTCATGGTCATAAAATTGAGCCTATGTTTGCACCTGTGCCCATAGGTAAACTGTTCATCACAGTTATAACATAGACCTTTTTCCCTCCTTGAAGCCATTTCTGAAGCTGTTAGCAGCTTCACAGGATTTTTGAAAGAGTTGTTGAACTTGCTTGGAACTGGGTTATAGTTTTCATTTTTCTTAGGGAATTGATAGGAATTTTGAGTAAATTTGGCTGGGCTTTTGAGTTTTTTGGTAATGGCTTCAAGTGTCTGTTGCTGTTTCTTTCCCAAATCTATGGTTTGTTGTAGGGATTGGGGTTCAAACATATTGATAAATGATTGTAGCTCTTCAGACAGCCCACTCACAAAACTGGCTATGAAATATTCTTCTGTATAGCCATGGTTCATACACATCATGCAAGCTCGAAGTTCCTCGAACTTCTCCACATAGTCAACATAGGAACTAACATGTCTGAGCTTGTTGAACTCACCTATTATCTTGGACTCCTTCAATGCCTCAAACCTTGCTGATATGACTTCTATGAATTCTGCCCAATTTATGTCCTCACACTTGCTGCTGAAACTTTGGAACCATTGTGCTGCTATCCCTTCAAAATGCATAAAAGCTAGGAGTACCTTTTGATGATCAGGAATGTTGGGAATGATTTTAAAGTAGCTGTTGCATTTTAATATCCAAGACCTTGGGGTTGGTTCCATCAAAATGGGGAAAATCTAGCTTGGGTAAAGGACTGATGACATGGGTATTTGGTGTTTGTTGTTCATATTGAATCCTTGCTTTGGATTGGAATGGCTGTTTGGTAAAAGTATCTGTTCTGGGTTCAGTGTATGGCCCGAAAATGGATTCATTAGTTTGTTGTCCCTTACCTTTGTCTAGATTAAGGAGCTGCAGTTGAATCGCTGCAAGTGTATTTGCGAGGTTGTCATACTTACCACAAACACTTTGCAGTTGCCCGTGCATTTCTGAGGACAGACCTTGCAGCTGTCCCTGCATTTTGCATTTCTGAAGTCAGACCCTTCATCTTAGTACTTAAGCTCGAGATCTGTTCTTGAAGCTTCATTTCTGTAGCTTCCCTTTTTAGTGCCTCAATCTGTAATGTCTGATCGATTCTTTTGCGCTTCTTGCAGGTCCTTGAAGCGTGTTACTTCCGCCATAATCAGAATCGTGGCTCTGAGATACCAATTGTTACAACCTTGGTGTAATTTAATGTATTTTTAAGTATTTTCTAGAATTTACTGTAGAAGAAGGGGAAGGATAATTTGGAGAGGGAGATAAATACAGAGATACAGATAGAGAGAGAATTTAAGAGAGAGAAAGTTGTAACAGAAAGATGCTCATAACGTGCCTCATTCTTTGTTTCTTTTTCCCTTAAATAACAATCATACGTTTTTCCTTACCAACTAATTGGGCTAAAATAACATTAGCTAGGCCCAATGCTAAATAACAATAATCTACTAATTGCATATAAATAATACTTTTGGGCCCAACAATACAAACCCAAATAACTTAATCATATAACTCTATTCTCACTCTCGTCACCCATTTCCTTCTCCACTTTGCCCTCGCCGGATATTTCATCGTCTTCACCTTTTCCAGCCACTGCATTACTATCCTTTGCCGGAAAAAACCCGACTTTCCACTCAAGCCCTTTCTCTTTCAAAGCCTTCGCCTTTGTTGAGCACTTGTCCGTAACACATAGTAATATCTCAAAACTTTGATGAGCGTCACGGCAATCCTTCAAGAAAAATAACCATAGAAAGAACTGTTGGTGGCAGTCAAAGACTTTTAACATTCTTGATAAATTCACCATCAAAATCTTTAATTCAAGAGTATAATGGAGTCTGATTACATTGAGGAAATATACATATGCGTCTACCAGATGCAATAAGAAGTCGTTAAAAAGGTGAATCACTATAAAGACTGAAAATTAGAGAAACTTAAAAGAAAATCTGGTGACAAACGTCAAAAAGTTAAGCGATCACAAAAAAAAAAAATAAAAAATTAAAAAATAACTGAACTAAAGCATACCTCATACCGCATAACACCAAAGAGTGCACATCCACAAAATTTCAGGTGCCACATAGAAACCTATATAACACAGTAACTTACTGCATTATGGTAGGCTTCCATCGATGGCGTAGAGAATAACATAGAGTAGAGTGAAACGCCTTGACCTGTTAAGACGATTAAAGGGTCAGCGACCACTTTTCAGTACAAGGCAATGCCATCTCCTTATTGATAAATTTTAGAAACATAGATGTCCTCAAAACTGAGTGTTAATTCTAAGGAGCATTGTGTTGTAAGTTAAACAACTCACTTTAACGGTCTATTGCATTGGACTGCATCAATTTTGCTTCATCAGGTGAGATTGTTGACAACCAAATAACACCAAACCCTGCAACCTTCAGCTGCCCTCCAAAATCGAGCCAAATGTTCCTGGCACCTTACCATAATTGCAATTATTAAAAAAAGCTTATTCCATAAAACAGTCCATAAAAGTAAAGATAATTTAGATAATATAGCCAAATAAAGCATTTAGTTGCCTTACTTTGGCTTCAAATCACCATGTATGATTGGTTCAGGCTTGCATTCGTGAAGATAATTCATGCCTCTGTAGACAAAATATCATCTAAAGTTTAGGATGCAACATCTACAAGAGTAAATTACGCAACCCTCCACGAGAGAACAAAAAAGAAAGTAGAAAGGATAACGACAAACAGATTTAGAAAGAGAGCAGAACAGGAAAAAGGTAAAAAGCCAGCAATTGCAAGAGCAGGTAAATTAGAGACAGAACTATGCCGCGACGGATATATTTCAAAAGATACTTATTACCTGGCAATCTCCAGAGCAAATCTTAAGGCTTTAGATGGAGATAGACGCCCTTTTATTGGAGGTAACTAGCAAGGTCTCCCTGAACATTGAAAAAAACAAGAATTAGAAATTAAAGGAAATCGATTGGTAAGCACAAAGATAGAGAGGAAGCAGCAGAGGAAGTCATTGCTCTTGAATAATACTCCAAAACAATCATCATTGGTATGTTTTGGGTGGTAGCACCAATAAACTGAACCACATGAGGATGCCGAACCTTTTCCAATAAAGTCAACTCATGCCGGAATACATTTCTGCAGAGCGACATATATTTTTAAGTCTCGTTCGTTATGTGAAAGATGACGATGGTAAAGTAAATAGCTAGATAGTAAGGTATAGTTTTTTAAAATTTCTAAGTAAAAAAAAACTTGCTTCTCACAGGAAAGTTCGTTATTAATCCCAAGAGTCCTTTATAATTGAGGTTCAGTATTAAACTATTAATCAAAGCATTGTCATTACGCTATTGCATATTTTCAAGTTCCTTGAGTGTACTGAGAGAAATGATACATGACTAACTGCTCGAATTGTTCCAATGCTAGGTGCATGTAGTTTGGCATTAATGTGTATTAGAGTTTCATAATATTAGAACAGATAAGAAGAAATAAGCACTGGAAGTTTCAGCAAAGTTGCTGGAATGGAGGCGCAATATACATAGAATCAGTGTCTGCATGGCCATCCTTGTCAAGTATCTTAACGGAAACTTTTGTGCCATTCCACTTAGCAACTTGGTAAGATCCCTGTTCACAAAAATAACAACATATGTTAAAACTATCTAATATATTGAAGTAGGAGGGGCAAGTAAAATCAATAAAACAAAATATGTGGATGAGGTGCAGTCATTTCAGTTGGTAACAACATTTTCTTCAGCCTTTGACATTTGAATATTTGCAAAAGGGATAAAAAATGTTATATCACAGTCATTGTCTACACTTCAGCCATCAAGAAAACATACAGGACATGCAAATGCTATGACATGAGGATATAATCACTCTTTGGGGAACAATGCTCAAGTTTGAGACGACTCGTGTGGCTTATGGACCACATCACACGAGCCGTGTGGCCTCTTGTGCATCTCATCTTCGTCGTTTTTTCTCCAGCTCTATATTTAATACTTTTCTAGACACATTTCCTGTAAAAATTAACAACACCTCTATCATATATTAACACATGCATGAATACAACATGTTAATTTGCTTAATCCAGTTGCGGAAAATCACTCATACTGATGAAATATCGAAAGATCAAGTCACCTGCCTCCTCTATGGTCCTTTTTGTTTTGTAAAATTTGTTGCTAGAAAATTATATAAAAATTCTCTTTTCGAGCCTTAACGAGCCTTATAACCAAACGAGCTTTAAATGAGCTTGAGCTCAGCTCGTTTATCAAACGAGTTGAGCCGAACTCGAGCTTTAACGAGCCGAGCCGAGCCGAGCCAAACTCGTTTAATTTGACACGTTTTCCAGCGAATATCACCGCACATACGCCATCTCTGTCAATAATTTTAGTAACTGCTATTCTTAAACTTCACAAGGGTTTCAGGGAAAGAATAGTCAACTTCTTCTAAATATCAAAAGAAAAAGGTTAGAATTCACAAATCACAATGACTAAAGAAATCACAAGTTGCAATTATATTACTATACTAGATGACTCCGGCTGTGCCCAGCACAGCCGGCCCATTATTCTATTTTTTTTTTTCTAGTACTACTCCATTTATTATACAAATTTATTGCAACCTCTATACAAACTAATTGTGGCCATACATATGCAACAAGCGGATCATAAAATGTACAAGGTAAAGCATATTTGGGCACTAAATATATATTAGTGTGTGTGTGTAAAACAGCAAAAGAATAGCTCCTAAACAAGGAACTTACATAAACAATTGATAGCTCAGCCCAAAACTCTGCACCCTACATTAACATTTTAGAAAATAAATAAAATCATCTCAACTAAACAACCATAACACAATATCATGTTGACTTTGTTGTCGCGCTCAACCTCGCTAAGATTCGCAAAGTTTTTTTTTAGTAGGTTGTTCCACTGAAATCACCCATCAGAGCTCTTTTGATCTTGTGAGACAAAATTCCAAATTTTAATTAAACACTCAAAAAAAAATATCACTTAAATGTTTAAATAAATTGATGATTTATACAGGAACGAAAAGAACAACAAATGTAGAATTTAAAACATGTAAATTGCTATATACGTACCTGAAGGAAATTGTATGGTCAGCTGCATCTGGTCCCTATACGTCCTGTTGGCCGGTTGTCGACTCTAGGGAAAAAAATCTAACAAAATTTCTCTAAAACTCATACAACCTACAATTTGCGAAAAAGAAAAAATTTAAGAACTAACCCATATTTTCTTTGTTTGAACTTAGATTCTGACACAACACAAAGGCTATGAGTGTTAGCGTACTGGACAAATCATCCCGAGTCAATTTCAGCAAAACCTCATTCAAAGCAGAAGCTAAGACTGGTGGCTAGTAACTTTGCAAGAGCACAATACACACCTGAGAATGCCCAAAATATGTTGAGCTTCAAGATGCTAAGAATCAATAAACAAATGCAATTACGCATTTCCACCAGTATGCAATAAATAAATAACATGTAAGAAAATCTAAGCTAACGAAATCATCAAGCCACACGTTGTGCAGCACATCGAACAACTGAAATATCTTTTATTACATAAACATCAAACAGCAATACGAAATACTCTTTTCTAAAATCAAATCTGATAAGATGATGATATTAATGTTCATTAGTCATAGAGAGTATGAGTAAATTTTCGTTAACACTCACAGCTGGTGCTTGGGTTGATGCTCCTGGATACGACCATTGATATCTTGATACGATTTACCTTCTAATTTTTTTTTGAGAATTTTTTGGGTCACCGATGAGAGCCCCACAGATGTTGATCGTCCTCCTCCTTGATAAAATAAATCAAAACAAATAACTATGGGACTAAAATAATAAAGGGCCTGGTAATTAAACCATTTACCTAAGCAAGTTCATAAGATTATTATTCTTTAATTTTGTGCTCAACATATATCATTAACGCACTATAAACTATATAAACGAAGCTAAAGAAATTCTTGCAGCGCAGAATAGTAAAAACTCACTGCTCGGTCTCCATCTATAAAACAATAAAGAAAATCTGAAAATAGGAGATGTTGTAGTTAACAAACAGTAAGTGTAACACAAAAAGTTTTGTTGATTTAAATGAAGTTTGAGCTTATCTTTACCTTGGGGCTAGACCAATTATTATTATAAGAAAAAGCAAACATTGTCAACACATTAATCCCCCTAATCGCCACACAGCTACACGACCCTCATCAGGGCTCAAACACCTGCCTTGTAATCCAACCGATTGCCAACCTCATGTTCCCTTCCATGATGACCGCAACGTGCCTCGGCATCGGCTTTCCCTAGGGCTCCAATGGCGGATCATTCCCTAGGGCTCCGGAGCCCTAGGGAAAGCCGATGCCGAGGCATGGTGCTTCAATCGGAACGCGTTGATCTTGAACCCAAATCCAAAATTTCTACAGAAAACAAATTACAATAGTCATATGCATATGCGCCAATATTGTTCGGAACAGAAGATTGAAATAGACTAAGCATCAAATGAAATTACGAATAGGACAAAAGTACCAAAGCAAAGAGATCCGTTCAAATCTCAAACCACAGCAAAATCGAGGCAGATCAAGATTAGACCTCGAGCTTGAGTTGTCCATTTTGATCGAGCAAGTAGTGGGGAATGTACGGAGATTAGCTTGTGTGGGAGATTAGCTTTTCTATTTGTCACTTGAGGATCCATTTTCCCTTAACAAACAACAAGAAATTTATAGATTAATAAATAGTTCATCAACAGCCACGGCGTACCTGCAATGTCATTTAGAAACCATATTCCTTGACAATGTACATGTGTTGTGAGTTTGTCTGTATGACCATAAAGTTTAAACTTGAGATTTATAAATAGGTGAAACTATAGCATTTTTTAGATAAAATAACAAAGATTACAAGAATCTACCTGGGAGGTTTGGCCAATTACAAAATATATCAACAATGTTTCAAAATTACAAAAAAAATCATTTAAGCTAACAAAAAACTTCCCTGCGGTTTAACAAATACCCTCATCATAATGATGTACCTTATAAGAATGAACTTCATCAGTCAGAGCTTTAAACCATTATCAAGCTCTTCAATAATCAAATTGAAGCTCAAATCTTTTGCAATTATTTAACTATCAAGGCAAAGGAGTGAAACAAAAGTAAGAAAATCAGAAAGTGTTTCAGAATGCGCTAAACTCTTGTCATAATGAAGCATGACCTATAAACTTGTGAAGCAAAAGTAAAAAATCAGACAGTGTTTGAGAATGATAGTTGCAAGAAAAGGCTAAAAATATCATGTAAGTCAATTAGACTTACATGCATCGTTAATTGTTGAACCTCCTTCATTATGATTTAATATACCGGCATACATAGCTGAAACAGACATTCTCTAAAGCAACTAAAGCACACACAGCAGAATTAAACAAAAAAAACAGCATGTGTGAGCAATTTCAAAATATGGCGTTAGCTGTGCACTGGCTACCAATTAAGCAAACATTACATTGAAAAGACGAAACATGTTATGAGCAGCACAAGAAGTCCTCAAGAACCACAGAGAATACATACAGATCTACAAACGCGCTACACTCAGACTACATTTGAAGGTCACCAAAGGCTAGCACCTAAAGTCGGCTTTTCGAAATTAACAAAAAAAAATTCAAACACAATAGCCCATACTTCAAGACATTGAATTCACAGGATGAAGGTCCTAAATCGCAGCTCTCAAACGACAAAGTAATATCGCCACACACCTCAGACGCGAAAAAATTTAACCAGAAACCCAAGTTACACAATACACACACTCCCATTTTTCCGAAATAATGGTAGGCACAAACCAAATACGCACGCAAATGAACCCATACTGAAAGACGTTCACATCGTGCAAAAAGGTGAGGGAAATAATTCGTACCCAGATTTCACGGATCAGTCAACCACACCGATAAGCGCCGTACGTTTTTGTCTCAGCAGATAATTCAAGTGTATCCAAAAAGCTAGTGGCAGAGCGTAAAAACGTGGGAAGAAGAAGGGCCTTGCTCAGACAGCCAAGGATTAGTCTTCAAATGCAAGATCAAAAGCTTACTTTGATATTGAAACTAAGGACTGTTTTTTCAATTACCAATAAGAAGTTCTTGAACTTTGACAAGACCATTAAAAACAAAGTGGGATGGAACCAAATCAATGACTTAATGATACCTTTTTCTTCTTCATCATTACTCTGGCAACTGCCTGCAAATAACAAAGTATTTCAGTTATAATCTTCAGACCTGGGAAGCAATATTAGCAAAAATAAAGCATAAGATATTGACCTGTGTTCATAAGAACACCCAAGTAAGGTTTAGACCAATGACCCTCCTTCCACTAACCTCATCAACAAACCAACCTTTGTAATACCTGATGTTACACAAAATATTGTAGACAGAAAACAAACCAAAAGGTATATAAACAAACAAATTCAAATCTTACATTGCCTGCATTGTTGATCATTACATCTATCGTTACCCATTTATCCACCGCCTACAAATGTTACAACATATGATTCATACAATGAACATAAGTGAGTAAAAAACTGAAAACAAACATAAGAGGAAAAAAAAATTCACCAAAAAAACAGTGAAAATTCCCTCCGATTTCAATTACGTGGACATGAAGTGACGAAATTGCAGGGCAACAACTAAGATTCATCTATGAAACATAATTGTCGACTCTTTAGCTTTCACCAAAAAAACTGTAATGAAAATTGGACTCGAATTCATAAATTATAAATTTGAAAAAATAAATATGGAAGCCGAGTACAAATAAAGGAAAACATAATACAAAAAAGAAAGCATGTAAACCACACCACTCACCATAATCGGGACCCTTTAACCACAGAAACCGAGAAAGTAGAACGCCGAGTGCCAGCAACCTCGAAGCCAGACCCCCTAAATACACCCCCGCGGTACAACTCACGAAAAGCAACAGCCTCGGAAAGCACCATCCGGCCAGTTGTAAGGGGCCGAAATTGATATCAGAGGGTAAAATTCTGCGCAAAAAAGAAAAGTTAAAAATAAACCTTTTGCTGCGAATTTTGAGCGTTCCCCTTCATCTCAAGTCAGCAAACCAAACGCCGTCGTTCCGTCAGCAAAACGCCGTCGTTTTGTCCACAGAATGCACCAAGAAAGGAAGAAAAAACCGTGCGCCCAACGTGCCCCACAAACCTAGCCACGTGTCAACTGCTCAAGTACCCTTGCGTTTTCATATATAATAAGAGAGGACTAGTCGCCTCACGGCTGTGCACGCACAACCGGGTCAAATCTAGTCTAAAATTTTGCACAATTTAAATCCGTAATAGCAAAGTAGTTAAGGATAGAGAACATAAGCTACATGCATTCACTACATTCACTACAGTGTTCTATTAGTCGCACCATTTTGCTTCCGATCGACAACATTTATGCAGTGCACCATCTCTGTACTTCGAGCTCGAGGGAAGCCTTTGCTTTGACGGCGAAAAATGTGAACATGCTCTTCATTTGTTAGGTTATTCATCTACATAAGATTCATTTATCGTCTAGCAAAGAGCAAATAAATATAGCTCCAAACATGTATCATATCCTCTTCATAATCACTGATCGTGAAACTGATATCAACACCAACCCCACGAAACTTGATTGCAGCACGATAGTATAATCTAAAAAAAAGAACATAACTAACTCAAACTTCCTTCCCAAAAAGGACCAAAATCAAGAACTGAAATTGAAAATGCCTAGAAATCTCAATTGCAAGTAGAAAATGGAAACCTTACCTACCTGCAATATGAGCTGTGTCAAACCCTCCTGAAAACCGAAAACACAAGACAAACGGTTAAGAATAGATGCCTAAATACAACATCAGTAATTCAGAGCTAAACCTAAACATAAAAGGACAAAAGAAAAGAGTGTTCATTACCAAATAGACTTGTTTGCCACAGTCCCTGAAGAGACTTGTTTGACTTCACCCACTGCTTGAAACAATATATACAAATAATAATATATTATTATATAATGAATGGGATAAATAATGCATATGCATGATAAAAACATAAATGGAAATAAATTATTAACAATGAGACATCGTGAAAGGAATAACTATGGCTGGAATAAATATACTCAATATCATTAATTCACTAAGAACACATCCAGATCTTGTTAAACACATATCCACACTCATTAAAAATCCTATGGAGCCACACTCATACCTAATACTTCAAATATGTAATATCTAATCATATATTCATCTACAACACACCCAACAAAGAGTATATATATTAAATCTAATAACACTGTAATTTCCCAATAATAACAAAAAGTCGTACCAGATTTATGAGTGAAAAAACTAATGAAGCTCCTAATTAAGCCCCATGATCTTATCTCAAGAAATAAAACAACAACAGATTACACACTTGTTCAACAGAAACCCCAAAAAAAAGTTTTCTTTTTGATTTGTTATTCTACGTAATAAATAAACAAAAAGTTCTGATACATCTGGAAAGCCGAAACCAAGATTAGGACTTTTTGACCCAAGAAAGGGGCGATCCTATTACAGGAATAGCCTCAGGTACACCTACTCCTTCTCCTCCTTATTTCATCCTCCTCCTTATTTCCTACTCCTTCTCCTCCTTATTTCCTTAGGAACCGTACACGCATCTTTTGATGCATACGGTTCAAAAAAAATTGCAAAAAGAATCGATTATATGAGCAAATGCCCGAATCAAAATATGTTATTGCTATGGGAGCCTGTACAATTACAGGAGGGATGTTCAGTACCGATTCTTATAGTACTATTCGGGGGTGGATCTCGAAAGATATGAAAGATCTCCCTCCAACCCGTACATACGACTTTCGTCGAAGAATACGAGACCAAAGATACTGATATCTTGGCAGCATTCCGAGTAACTCCTCAACCTGGAGTTCCGCCCGAAGGTGTATATGCAGAAATCTTTCTCATTATCATAGCGGATTCATGTGAAAAGGGCATGATAATGACTTTTTTCTGTATAACAGGATTATTAATTACGCGTTGGATTTATTCAGGACATTTTCCACTAAGTGATTTATCTGAATCATTAATCTTTCTTTCATGGAGTTTTTCCCTTATTCTGACTTTTCTTGGTTAGTCCTGGTAAAGCCCCCAGGCGGCTCTTCCAATTAGTTGGACCGTAGGTGCGATGATTTACTTCACGGGCGAGGTCTCTGGTTCAAGTCCAGGCCAACCACGTTCTCTTTCAAGCCTTTCAGCCAATCGATTCGACCCCGGAGAGCTGCTTTTGCTAAAACCCTAGCGGTTTCTGGGGGAACTAGTTGAAGTAATGAGCCTCCCCATACAGGGGGCTCGTTACTATACATTTAGTTAATGAATTGCAATGAGCACATAAATAGTCGGCCAACTCTCATCCCCTTGTATCATAAAATTATATATATATATATATGTGTGTGTGTGTGTGTGTGTCTGTGTGTGTGTGTGTGTTTGTGTGTGGGTGTGTGTGTATTACTAAATAAATCAAAAAGGGAGGTAAATTTGTTACACTAAAATGATCGACGAATTTGTCATTCTTTCTACTTTTCCTTGAACAACATCAAAAGTCTAGTGTCTGCATAAGGTCGAAAAAAGATATAAAACTCTTGATCAAACATATATCGGACAGTAGAAAAAATAAAAATGTAACGAGTTAACATAAAATCCAAATACATACCTAAATGGATTCCCCACCAAAACAATACTTATTTCGCTCAAAAATATTTAGAAGTGTCCCACAAACCTGCAAGCAGCTAACAGATCTACAACATATAAATCTTATTTGAATTTCAGCAGCATAATAGAATTTACAATATATATATATATATATAGAGAGAGAGAGAGAGAGTCAATTTAATACAAACATCTCATACGTACGTGCATGATTTTATGGACTTCTGAGTGCCCTGATATAAATATATTAGACAAAAACTGACAAAAAAATAGGCAAAAATATGCTGTAACTTTAATCAAGTAACTTGAAAACATGCTGCCAGAAAATACAAAATGTCATTTTAAGGAAAAATTGTACTTTCTATCTTTATATATCAACCTTCTACATTTATTACGATAAATAGACCAGAATATCATATGTGCACCTAATTGAAATGTTGCTGCAGTTTCTCATTAGTTAAATTTATACAGAACTGCTCAAAGCTGCAAGAGAAAGTGTGAGAAACATGAGAATAACCACTCTATAGCATGATCATCAAGCATTTAAAGTAAAAACCTTATCATCAAAGATAAAACTTCATATTTGTTGCAACCCTAGATAACTGGAAATAGAAAACAAGACAGAAAATTAAAAATAGTACAATTGTAATGCATAGATGAAAGGAAACCATTCCATTAAACATCATGCTAGAATGATCATCATTAAGATACTGCGTAGCATAAGAAATTATTGAAATATAGCAAAAACAGGATTTCTGAATTTTAGTACAAAGGTCACCATTGTAATAAGTTAATAGGAAGACTTTTGTACAGCACCATGCAGGGTATTAACCTCTAAATACCAAGAAGATTAAGCATATCGGTTAAGCACCAGGTTGTCTTGAAACCCTCAAAGCCATAAATATCCAACATCCCTATTAAGAATTTTGAATTTGGATCTTGCCCAATAGACCAATAGAATGGTAAGTACAGACACAAGCTTTGAATTATTTTGCAAGTTGGAAGGATGGATTTAAAGATAGCCCAATTACCTCACATATGCTAGTCATCAATCAACGACCCGATTCCAAGCTATGTTTTTTGTTTGAATAGGCTGTGTGTTGGTCGTGATTATGGATGTCGCCAGTTAAAGATGCCGTCGGCGCCTTATATTGTACACAGAGGAGAAAAAAACCAAGAATTTTCTTGAGTAAGTGTTCTTTAGAAAAAACAATAAGACTTGATGTTTTTTTCCAAAGGGAAGAAGTGAAGATTCAGGCTTGGTGAATCTCCAGTGCAGAAGTAGAAGTTGAGTCGAGAAAACTTGAGGTAGCAATATTATATCCACCTTCTTTTTATCGTTAATATCCTTATAAGAGTACGCAGATAATTCAAGTTCCCAGCCGCCGCATTAATTTCAACCATCAACGTTTCAACAAAACCATTTTCCACCAAAAATGCCTCTTCTATACAGAACGTAGATCACAGGGCTTGTTATCATTAAGTTCAGTCTGCATTGAAACCTAAACCAACAGAATCCCAAAGTTATCCATACTCACATGCTCGTAGTGATTTATTTAGAGGTCAAACAAAGAAGAAACAAAATATACCAACAATGAATCACCTATTCACATAAGCTATGAAAGGAAACATCATACCGCTTTGAATGCACGCATAATCCTGCTAGAAAAATACAAAACCAAAATCAGCGCGGGTCCACTCATTAAGTATTACATTTGGTTGGAAAGAAAATGTAAAACATAAACCAGTAGAACATACCAGAGCTCAAAATAAAAAATAACTCTTTTTTTTTAATATTGTCTACACAATTCAATATACCTGCATCAAACGTAGTAAGGGGCTCAAACCGGCATTCTATGTAAAAATTCTCGTTTTTGGCCACAAAAACATCCACCTACAAGCAACATACAGTAATGAGAGAACTTGGTAGAGTCTGGAAACATAAAAGAATTAGTAACATTACCTACAAATTAACAGCTCGATAGCCACAAATTTATAAAATCTGAAAATTTTACACAAAATCAGAAACCTTATCACCAATTCTTTCTTATCAGCGGTCATGCACAGTAAGACAAAGGAGTTAGATGCACCAAAAGGGGACAGAAACACCCAACACACACATTTTTTTTCCGGTCAAATTGCTGCACCCAATAATTAAAGAAATGAACACTTCATTGGTAAAAGATTGAAGGACTTTCCAGTCAAATACCAAAGTTAGGAAAACACCAAACTAATGACGAAAAAGAAGAGCATTTTTCCAGAATTAAGAACCAAAGGATAAATCCAAGATCCAAAGAAAAATAAAAATAAAAATAAAAATAAAAGCGAAGTCACTGAAAACCCACTTCTTCAAAACATGCCATCACTTGAAAAACCCCAAATCTAGCACTAATCAAGGAAAAACAAGAGAGATGAAAAGCCCCACCAAAAAGAATTTACCCATTACATAAAGTTGAAGACTACAAAGATTGGAATTTTATCGAAATCAATCCAACAAAACCTCAAATTTTCTGATAGAAGTTGCGATCTGGCAGTCTTGATTCTCTCTGGAGCGTCCACGAGCTCTCATCCACGGCGTCGGGCATGCCGGAGGAGCCGAAGAATTCCGCGTTGAAGGTCACCGTGCCGAGGGTGGAGGTGCGGAGCACGCGAAGCACGGTTTTGGAGTGGGCACGCTTGCAGGATGGCTCGGGTTCCGGTGGTGACCCGCCGGACCTTCACCTCCTTGCTCTCTCTTTCTCTCTCCTCGAAGTCCAGCGGTGTGGCCACGTGGAAAACGTCGTCGCAGCCGTCGGTGTCGATACCACTGGATCTGCCGATGACATCGCCGCTGCCCAGGAAATGAGAGTAATAAGAGTAGTTGCACATAAATTACATGCCCAACCTCAAAAAGCAGAAAAATTAGGGCAATTAAGGGAAATTGAAGTAATTGCACATAAATTAGCCACTTGTCAAGCAATGGAATTCGCCACTTGTCGTCTTGTGAACTCTCTTATATTTTCATATAGATAGTACTAGTTGTTTCACGCCGTGCACGCACGGCGGACTTAAATTTAGTCTAAAAATATAGAAAAAATGTCATCACTTGCAATGATTAATTGAATTTATATATTTTTTTTAAACTATTGTTAGTAAATTTACACAAATCAACAAAATTAGAGAAAAAATGTAGAAAGTTTATCTTGAATAAACTCTGGCTTGTAATTCTTGCAAAATTAAAATTAATAACAAAATACCTCATGCAAGATAAGAACAGCAAATCAACATCCAACCAGATTTTTGAGCTACAAGCCTAAATGAAAAATTTCTAACCTCTGCATAATCTAAGAAATTATTGATGGCGGTTATTTTTTGTACTGCATTTGAAAATAATGCCTTCTTTATAAATCATTTAATTATTTTACATATATTAAAAATACTAACAAGTATTCAATTACTCAACTATAAAGAAATTCACTCATATAAATGAGATAATTACAAAATTTATATTGCAAGCAATTTTAGAGTATCCGGAAGAACTCGGATGACGTGAAGTTGTAAGCAAAATCGTAGGATCTCTATCGGCAGCATTTGCATATTTATCAGCGATTGTTGAACAAGGAACTACATCCAATTAAACATTTCAGCTCAAATTTTCAACTAAAAAAAAAAACCACAACAATAACTGAGCTCAATAAGTGAACTTCACAAATTATTCCATCTATTAAGCAGCTGGCAAACAAAAACACCCGATACCCCAATCATCAGCCTCACATCACCCATTAAATTCGCCAACCAAGCGTAATCCTATGTTCAGCGCCTTCCCGACCCTCAAACCCAAAAAAGGCCGGCAAACAAACTTAAATTGAACAACAAAACATAGAAAATGAAATAAAATAAAAACCTATTGCAATCCAAATTTGCACTAAACCAAGTCGGTCGCGAGTAGTACCAATAGTATTTTCATCTTCGGGGTCAATTTCTGGACGGAGCGTCCCCTCTTCATTTCTGAGCTTGGTTGGTATTGGTTTTCTCTGTTCAATAAAATCACTCTAAAATCAACCTAAAAACACAGATTCTGATACTCGTCAATTTACATCTCTCCTCTCCCTGTGGTCGAGACAGACTCTAAAATCAACCTAAGAACACATTTTTTTTTTTGGTGAAAAACTGGGATTTTGTAATTACTCTCGTCAATTTAGATTCAGAACAGGGGAAATGAAGTTAAAACCTGCAAAAGCTTCGCGAATTTTGTGCTTCTTCTCATAGAGTAAATGCTCTTTGCCCTCAAAGCTTTTCCGATAAAGATACTCCCTCCCCAGCCTCACGTTTCTTCTCAACATTTCTTCTTTCACTGCCAACAATACCCTATAAGTATAAGGTTTTGGAAGTGCAACAATCACGCTCATGGGATCACCCCCATATTGTATCAAACAACAAATTTCTAGAAAAAATATAAAATGTCTCAAGCAAAAAAAATCTGGAAAATAACAAGGAAAAAAATAATTTACAACAAAACTCAATCATCAAATTACACACAAATCCGAAACGTGTACACAAGAGATGTATTAACTATCAATAAAAAACAGGAAACGAAAACCACGAATCATCATACATTGGCTCCTACTTGAATCAACCTTTTCATGCACAAGACCTTCCCATGCATTGCGCCGATTAGTAACAACAATTGTATCTTGATTGAGTTCACAAAACACACATCGAATAAAAAAATTACTAAACAAAAAAATGAAATCAAATCCAGAAATGAATTTGTCTACTTGTGTCGAATGAGGATATCCGGATTCCAAAACCGATCCAGAAGCGTCGAAAGAACCTAACCAAGCCAAAACAAAAATCAAACAAACAAAACACCCTCAAACTAACAAAAAAAAGGCAAAAAAAAAAAAAAGTAAACAAAGACCAATGAACGGGCTCTCATTTGAACCCTAACCTTAATCTGCCACCCACGGCCACCACGTGGAGCACGGAAAGCATTCAGCGAAGCTTTTTCTATTCCAGCAGGTTCTGGTCCTCATCCGCCATTGCCTCGAGAATCTGGAGTTCTCCAATTCGAATTGTGCTGAACAACTGGGTCTCCATTATAATCAAGATTCCATGAGATGCTTATGTCAGAGCTAGGTCTCCACTTTAATCAAAACAATCCATATATTACTAAAATGGTAGAATAAAGCAATATAAAACTGTAGCAGACGATAAAGCTTTTAACAGAAACATTAAATTTAAATGAAACACGTAAATTGTATAGTTATACTCTCAAAAAATGACCAGAGCAGTATATTATCTCATTTTAATCCATTAAAATAAAAATTGGAATAATAACATTATTTAATTTCATTTGACAAGGACAACAAAATAACATTAGCAGAACTGACTGGTTCAGCATAAACCAAAAACATCAGATTGATAAATTTACAAAAGTGCTGCAGGAACATACATGCATATACATGCCATGCAGATCAATCAAATAAACATAAGAATTTTCCTACAATACATTATTAAGCATAAATATGAAAAGTGAATCACAAAACATGCTTTTCCTTATCCCAAACTGATGGTTATGGCCAGAATTTTACCTCCGGTAGAAGCAAGGAACAGGATAAAAAAGAAAAAAGGCAGCGATCAAAAGAGGTTCTTAGGTTTAAAGATTTTTTCTTTGAAGTTAAAGAGAGCCGCCAAAAAGGAAGAAAGATTACCCCGTCCACGGTAGTCGTTGGAGTGAAACATCTGGAGCTCAGCCAAATTGGCTTTACCCTTGCTGGAAAGTGAGGATATCCCTCAACCCCCCCTGCCTCATTTCCCAAACCCTTCCTCAAATCCCTAATCACAGAGCAGGACAAGAAGGTGCCCTTCACCTGGTGGAACAACAATTACCATATTGATTGCTTTCCATCCTCCATGAGATCCATCAACAACCTTCATATGAGAAAAATGCTCGACAAAAACAATATTGACCACAAAAAATGTCGATCTCAATGAATCCCTAACAGTTTTAACAATAGAAAGAAAAATACTTTCTCTTCAGCTCTTTTAGGTACTCTATCTTATGAGCAAGGATAGATACTTTGTCAACCTGCAATAGGTGAAGCCAAGCTATCTTTATTAGCTACAAATGGGTTTGAAGTTTGTATTAGATGTTTTTTTTTTTTTTTTTTTTTTTCAAAAATGGAATAAATGATCCATGAATCGTAAGTCCCTCATTAATTTTCTCTGAGCGCCTTCTCTCGGACAAAACATGGTATCTATTCGTACAGAAACATACTGCATAAGAAATAGAAATTCTAGAACTTAAAACCCAAATAACAATCCAATAAAACAAAAGAGAACAACTTTTTGCACCTTGCCGTATATTATCACCCAAATCAGACAAAGCCATTACATTACATCTGCACGTGCGACCACTTCTGCAACATCTACGTAGAGAGGAAAGCAGCCTGGAGATACATTAACAAACTAAAGTCTTTCCGTCACACATCCAAAACCATTTGAACCAAAACAACACAAGTCCTTTCAATTTGGATTGAGTAGCAGATTATTTTTCCAGGAAAATAAATCATCAAAATTTGCGAACTAACCTGAAAGCCAAATGAATACTGCAAGAAGTCATGTCCAACGCCTTTGAAGCTGATATAGGAAAAGTTCCAGGTAACTTAGGAAAGCCCCTGAACTATTTCAATGAAGGAACCGCAGATTTAACCTAATGTACAAATAGCCAATTAACCATTAAAGGAACAAGATAAGAAAAATATCACATTAGAAATTGAGCTCGATCACCTCAGGGAAAGACACAATAGGAGTAGTTATAGTAGGAGCATCCAAAAGAATTATGTTATAGGGAATTAAATCATCAGTCATCGCTGCATCTGACTCCATTACACGTTTCAGCTGAAAAGCAAACCACACCATTAGCAGATCGTAACTAAAACAAATTGGTCAAGCATAAGAGACAACCATGATATGGGATACACAGAGGGAGAGGGCAGAGAAAGAACTGCTGAGAAAGAAGAAACATTAACAGTGTTATAAGTATCACATTTGCTGCAAAATGCTTTAAAAACAAATTATCCTATCATTGGTGCATAATACAGACAAAAGCCTGGTTCAGGTTTCAAGGCTGGCAGTGAGCAACAGAAGGCAAAAGTTCTATGTTAGATGGAGCAAGATAATAGAAAAGAGCTCAAACTTTCAATGGAAAGTCAAAAAACACAGTTTAACCCCAATTGCACTTCATCGGGGCAATAAACCACAATAGGAATTCAAAGATTCAATGAAGCAGTGACAATAATTCAAAAATAGTACAAAAGATCACTGGGTTGTTAACCCAATAATTTATGATTCTTGAGGTGGAAAAAGGAAAAAACGAAAATGAACAAAAGAGTACCGAGCTAGCGCGTCCACTTTCAAACCATTGTATGCCCGTAAGTTTATTCTCTTCTGGTGCAGCAAGTGTTGAATCCGGCATTAGCCTAAATTTATGTGCATGAAAACTATTAAGCACTAACAATCAATATATATGATCTTATCATTCATTAAACTGGCCAAAAATTCTATCGCTTACTTACCTAAAACTCATTGTAGCCAAATTAAAGTTTTTAACTCCTGAGGGGAACATACACCCTTTCTTTCACCATAAAAGCTAAGAATTTATTGCTCTCTTTTTTCTCTTTCTATAGACCTTGCAAACACTACGTGCTTCTCAGACCATGTTCTAGCACAAGTTAAAATTACATAACAAACAAAAGGATTAAACAAATGAAAACTCACTTGGCTCTCTCAAGTGCTAATTCTGTTCAAACCTCTCTCTCCATGCCAAAAATGTCTGGACAGTCACAGCTTCTCCATGTGGCACAATCGCCTGAAGAAGAGAAACATACTGTGAAATAACGAGCTAAGTGACAAAAAATATTTTCATTTCATTATCTCTCAATTGAGGTCCGTTCATGCAAGCTGCATTTATAACCCATGCAGTACCTATACGACGTCGTTCACAGGTAAAGTAACCAAAGGCCAAAACGACGTCGTCCTTATTTACAACGAGCCTTTCATCTATTTACACACACACAGTCACTTTCACCTATATGTACATATGCACTTACACACTCACACACATATGCACTCATAATATTCAACACCCCCCTCAAGCTGGAGTGTGGGGAGACATGCACACACCCAGCTTGGACAAAAGACGATGAAACACTCCCGGTGACAGTAGCTTGGTGAAGAAATCTGCTAGTTGGGCACAGGAATGAACATAAGCTGGCTTAATAAAACCAGCCTTGAACTGATCTCGAACAATGTGACAGTCTATCTCCAAGTGCTTGGTTCTCTCATGAAAGACGGGATTGGCAGTGATGTGCATAGCAGCCTGATTGTCACACCACAATGTAATTGGCAAAGATGGCTGTATCTGAAACTCCTTGGCCAAAGCATTGATCCATTGCAACTCTCACACAGCTGTCCCCATTGCTCTATACTCTGCCTCAGCCGAGGATCGTGCCACTGTGACTTGTTTTTTACTTTTCCAAGAGAGGAGACTATTGCCAATGAAAACACAGTAACCTGTGATTGATCTACGAGTATCTTTACAAGTAGCCCAATCAGCATCACAAAAGCCACTCACAGTAGGATCTGACTTAGAGCTAAGCAGCAAACCAAGAGAATCAGTACCTTTAAGATATTTAAGCACATGAATGGCTGCTTCCCAGTGTTCAGTGAAAGGGTTATTTACAAATTGGCTTAACTGTTGCACTGCATAGCTAACATCTAGCCTGCTCATATATTCAAATACAGAAGTCTTCCTATCAACCTTGCACTGGACAGTGTCTGGCACTCGCAGCCATGGAAATCTACCACAAAGATGAATCGATGCTTATTTAGACTCAAGAGAATTTCCTACAATCTACGCTCAACCGTAATGCAATTTCAGTATATTTTTCAAATTTCATTCAAAATTGGATAAATAAATAAAAAATACTTAGCAAGATCTACTAACCACAAATTTCAATCGTGTAGACAAAAACCCACAAATTTCATTTAGGTACAGCGGATCATTTTCGTCGCGCCAAAGCTCACGTGCTTCACGGCGGTGGAACTGCCGGGGAGAGGTGGCGGCTTCGTTAGGCGATTCTGCTCTTTCCGGAAGGAGCTTGGGAAAGGAAATGGACTTCCACAGTGGCTTGGATGTGGGGTCACCGGTGAGGTGCTTCTCGATGGGTGGGTTGTGGCGCTTTTGGTGGCGCTGGCCCATGGTTGCGGCCGCAGGCGGTGGGTGACTGGGTTTACATCACCGGAGAGATTTTTAGTCTAGAGAGAGAGCGTCGGAGATGATTTTTCGTAGATTGAAATCATAGCTTTTTTTGGGGGCTTTTTGACTGATTCATTGTTGCGTGTGGGATGGTCTGCTCTGAAGAGAGTGAAAGCAAGAGTGAGATGTTAAAGCCACAAAATGCAGAAGGAACACAACCTCAAGAAGTCTAATCAGTAAAGAAATGATGGAAGATGTATATGATTGAACACGCTACCAGATTTTCTACGAGGAAATCCCGCGAGGAAGGCAACAAGAGAAGAAATGAAGCGATATTAGGTAGTGAATGCAGCTGGCCCTTTTAGTAAAAAAGACATACCAATTGAGGTGCCATCTGACTGACCCAATTGGCCTTCAAATTTTAGTGGCAAAATTGTAAAAAAAAAAAGACACTTGTCAACTTTTGAAGACCACAAAAATGGACATGTGTCACTCATAGAAGAGGCATAACTCTTTCATATATAGATAAGAGAGATATATATTTGAGGCGGATCAAATGGAATCAGCTCTTAAAAAGGGACCAGCTCTTACAACTACAGACAACTAACTTAGCAACTACAGAGAACTAACCTAGCTACTACTAACCTAGCAACTACAGAGAACTAACCTAGCAACTACTAACTTAGCAACTACAGAGAACTAACCTCGCAGCAAGAAAGAAATAACCTAGCAACAAAAGATAACTAACCTAGCAGCATCAGACAACTAACCTAGCAGTAAGAAAGAACTAACCTAGCAACAAAAGACATCTAACCTAGCAGCAAGAAAGAAATAACCTAGCAACTTAAGACAACTAACCTAGCAACAAACTCAACTAACCTAGCAGCTACAATTAACTAACCTAGAAATAACAGACAACTAACCTAGCAACAAAACACAACTAACCTAGCAGCTAAAGATAACTAATCTAGCAACAAAAGACGCCTATGACCTGGATCCCACTTCGGAGAATAGGACTGCGATGCACCGTTGCCACGCCGGGTACCAGCTCCGACTCCTTATGGAGGAGGATTTCTGGAAGCAGAAGGCGGCCGTTCGCTGGGTGGCAGAGGGCGAGCGGAACACTAGGTTCTTCCAGGGCTTCGTTAGACAGAAGCGTGCTAAGTCGTACATCCATAGTATTGAGGCAGATGGGTCATCCCTGACCCAGGAGTCTCAGATTCGGGAGTCGGTTGTTGCTCACTTCCAGACCCTCTTCACCTCTGACAGATGGTCCCTCGTTGCCCCGACCGTCTCTCTCTTCCCCACCATCCCTCCTTCGGTCAACCTTGTCGACCTCTGTGAGCTTCCGAGCAGGGAGGAGGTTAGGGATGCTGTTTTTGGATTGATCCCAACAGCGTTTCTGGCCCCGATGGGTTCTCTTCCCTCTTCTATCAGGTCTGCTGGGATATAGTCGAGCCTGATGTTGAGGAGGCGGTCTTGGATTTCTTCACCGGTCACCGGATGTCGGATTCCTTCACGGCTACCTCTGTCGTCTTGATTCCCAAAAGACCCAATCCGAGCTCTTGGTCCGACTACAGGCCCATCAGCCTGTATAACGTGACCAATAAGCTTATTTCGAAGATTCTTAACGGTCGTCTATCCCCTATTCTCCACTCCCTCATCTCTCCGAACCAGAGTGGCTTCGTCAAGGATCGGGTCATTAGTGATAACATACTTTTGGCCCAGGAGATGATCCACGATATCTCCCATGCATACTGGAAGCGGGCTCCGAACATTGCGCTGAAGCTAGATATGGCTAAGGCGTATGATAGAGTGGAGTGGCCGTTTCTTAGGGGGCACTGGCTAGGATGGGATTCCCGGAACGATGGATCAGCTTTGTAGAGGCGTGTGTGGAGCATTGCACGTTCTCGGTCCTGGTTAATGGCAGCCCCACAGATTTTTTTCCCTCATCTAGAGGCCTTAGACAGGGAGACCCCCTTTCCCCGTCCCATTTTGTTCTTGCGGCGGACTACCTCTCTCGCTGCCTCGACGGCTTTATCCGCGACTATCCTCAGATGACATATAGCACCCGTGGCTATGGTCCCCCCGTCTCGCACTTATCTTATGCGGATGACATCATCATCTTCACTCGTGCGGATGATGATGCGTTGATCGAGCTTATGCACCTTCTGGAGCATTATAGCTCGGTTACCGGCCAGCTGATCAGTGTGCAGAAGAGCACCTTCACCCTTTCCTCCTCCAGCGCGGACAGGTGGGCTCACCGAGTCCACGAGATCACTGGCTTTGCGCACGGCGACCTTCCCATTACCTATCTTGGTGCCCCTTTATATAAGGGCAACCTCACGAGAGCGCTCTTTGCGGGCATCAGACAGAGGATTATCGATAGGATTTCTGGTTGGTCGCATAGACATCTTTCGTTCGGTGGTCGGCTTGCTCTGATCAAGAGCACCCTTAGCTCCCTTCCGCTTCATTTACTTATGGTCCTCGACCCTCCTAGGTCCACCCTTGACGAGATTGACCAGATCATGGCTCGTTATTTCTGGGGTTACGAGGATGGTTCGGGGAGGGGGAGACGTACCCACTGGGTTAGTTGGGACTCTATCTGGCGCCTTCTCCCTGAGGGTGGCCTTGGCATCCGTCGCCTTAGGGATATTGTTACTGCCTTCTCACACAAGTTGTGGTGGCGCTTCAGGGAAGGAAAGTCGCTTTGGGCCCAGTACCTTCGCGGCAAGTACTGCTCTAGACGCGCCAACCACCCTTGTTGGGTGACAGCGGTTGCGCATGATAGCAGACAGTGGCGGCGCCTCACTATGGTTGGTAGGCACGCCCAGGATCACATTTTTTGGGTTTTGGGGGATGGCGAGGTTAGTTTCTGGGATGAGTGATGGTTAGGTGATAGGCCGTTGTCTAGAGATAGGCAGGTGTCGCATTCCCCCTACCTGCTTGTGCGCGACCTTTGGACGGACGGGTCGTGGGATAGGGGGAAGCTTGATAGAGAGTTGGGCTCCGAGGCTGGTTTTAGTGAGCAGTTATTAAATAAGATCCAGCAGATACCCGTACCATATCTGTTTTCCTTTGGCGCCTCCTCTTGCGTCGGATACCCGTGGACACTGTGTTACATGCGAGGGGGATCTTCTTCCCCTCCCGATGTGTGTGTTGTTCTGAGACCGGACGTCATGAGACCGAGACCTTTACCCACCTTTTTCTAGAGAGTGAGATTGTGAGGAGAGTGCGGGAGCATTTTGCTACTTGGACTCATATATCCCTACCCTCCACAGACAGTTTTTTTGAGCTCCTGAGTTTTTTCTCACAGAGCACACACTTTAGACACGTGAGCTTCCTCATTCCTTGTCTGATCCTTTGGTTCACCTGGACGGAAAGAAATAGTGCGAAGCATAGGGATATTACTTTCTTGCTTTCTCACATTGTTTTGCAGGTGGAGAGACACATTTCGCTCCTCACAGCGTTGGGCAGGCTTTCTGCACGTGACTGGACAGGCTGCACGCCACCGCACCGATACAGGGTGGCTCCCCCTCCGCCTGTTCGGTCCCCTCGGCCCAGAGCTGTTGTTTGGCTTCGACCCGACTCTCCTTGGGTCAAGCTGAACATCGATGGATCTTTCGATCGCCATAGCGGTACTGCCGGAGGAGGAGGCTTGATCCGGGACCACAGTGGAGCTCTTATCACCGCCTTCCACACGTCCCTTCAGGCATCCTCGAGCTACGATGCAGAGATTCAGGCATTACAGATTGGCCTTCAGATTGCTGCCGACCTCTCTAGTCATATTTGGATTGAGCTGGACGCTGCGGCTGTCGTCACCCTCCTGTCCTTGGGTCATCAGGGCTCGTGGCAGATTCAGCACCCGCTTATGCGCATTAGAGATCTACTTCGGTCTGTCCATTACAGGATCACACACATCTTCCGTGAGGGGAACAGACCTGCTGATTACCTTCCCAGCCTTGGCGCTACCATACCAGACACGCACACGTATCAGACCTACACTGCTCCACTCCGCCTTCGCACGCTAGTTCGGATGGATCAGCTGGGATATCCATCGTTTTGATACCAGTAGATTAGGTTTTTGGTTTCTGCTTTTATTAGACCATCCACTTATTCTGGGCACCTGTTAGCCCGATGACAGACCTTGTACTATTTTCATTTGTTGTTTTCGTTACTGTACTGTTTGGATTGTGAGACTATGTTGAGTGTTTTGGCCCATTTTAGGGCTATGATCTATATGCAGGTTGGGGATCCAGCCTAATCCCTCGCCCCTCGGGGCGTTGTTTGCTTAAAAAAAAAAAAAATCTAACAACAAAAGACAACTAATCTAGCAGCAAGAAAGAAATAACCTAGCAACAAAAGACAACTAACCTAGCAGCAAGAAAGAAATAATCTAGCAACAAAAGACAACTAACCTAGCAGCATCAAACAACTAACCTAGCAGCAAGAAAAAACTAACCTAGCAACAAAAGACAACTAACCTAGCAGCCAGAAAAAAATAACCTAGCAACTTAAGACAACTAACCTAGCAGCAAGAAAAAAATAACCTAGCAACTTAAGACTCCCACCTTTTTCTAGAGAGTGAGAGTGTGAGGAGAGTGTGGGAGCATTTTGCCACTTGGACTCATATATCCCTACCCACCACATACAGTTTTTTTGAGCTCCTGAGTTTTTTCTCACAGAGCACACACCTTAGACACGTGGGCTTCCTCATTCCTTGTCTGATCCTTTAGTTCACCTGGACAGAAAGGAATAGTGCAAAGCATAGGGATATTACTTTTATGTTTTCTCACATTTTTTTGCAGGTAGAGAGACACATTTCACTCCTCATCGCATTGGGCAGGCTCACGACCCGAGACTGGACAGGCTGCACGCCACCGCATCGCTACATGGTGGCCCCACCACCGCCTGTTCGGCCTCCTCGGGTCAGAGTTGTTGTTTGGCTTAGACCTGACTCTCCGTGGGTCAAGCTGAACACTGATGGCTCCTTTGATCGCCACACTGGACTTGCCGGAGGAGGAGGCTTGATTCGTGACCATAGCGGCGCCCTCATCACCGCCTTCCACGCGTCCATTCAGGCCTCCTCGAGCTACGATGCAGAGATTCAGGCACTACAGATTGCTGTCAACCTCTCTAGTCATATATGGATCGAGCTGGATGCTGCGGCTGTCGCCACACTCCTGACTTCGGGCCATCAGGGCTCATGGCAGATTTAGCACCCGCTTATGCGCATTAGAGACCTACTTCGGTTAATCCATCATAGGATCACGCACATCTTCCGTGAGGGGAACAGACCGGCTGATTACCTGGCCAGCCTTGGCGCCACCATACCAGACACACATACATTTCAGACCGATGCTGCTCCACTCCGCCTTCGCACCCTTGTACGGATGGATCAGCTTGGATATCCAGCGTTCCGTTTTCACTAGTTTAGGATCTCTGTTGTCATTAGTATAGACTTTCTCGGGCATCTGTTAGCCCGAAGATTGACGTTGTTTTGTAGTTTTGTTTCTTTTTGTTTTCTCGCTTTTCCTTTTTGCCTTTCCTTTGTTTTTGGTTTTGATTGTGAGACTATGTAGACCTTTGTATCTTGTTCGTTGACATTTTGGGCTCCCGTTTTTGGGGCCCTGATTTATGCACAGGTTGGGGATCCAGCCCAATCCCCCGCCCTTCCGGGGCGTTGTTTGTTTTAAAAAAAAAAAAAAAAAACCTAGCAACAAAACTCAACTAACCTAGCAGCTACAAATAACTAACCTAGCAACAACAAACAACTAACCTAGCAACAAAACACAACTAACCTAGCAAGAAAGAAATAACATAACAACAAAAGACAAATGGTCAACGGTCAATGCCGAAAGTCAACGCAGGAGTCAACGGTCAATGCTGAAAGTCAACACCGAAAGTCAACGGTCAACGCCGGAGTCAACGGTCAATGGTCATAATAATATTTAAATAATTAAAAATATAGAATTAAATAATAAAAATAAAGAATTATTATTTAAATCAAGATCTAAATCTTGTGGCTAGGAATGAGTCTCACGTCCTCACTTTAAATAAGCAGATGCATTTAAACCAATCCCTATATATATATATGCAACGAATCATATGAGAATAAGGTGCAATGAGAGAAATGAGAACGGTTATACACCGTCAGATCGTCCAAATTAACGGCTGAGATAGGCTGACCGCAGGTTGACTACGCGGTGGCAGGATTGTAATTACTGCCCAAGTATACGCCAAAATCTGAAGGTGAAAGGGCATTTAGGTCCTTCCAATTTTCAGCATAGGGTATAGCTGTTTCAGACATATTAATTGCTCTCCTAAAGATCTGCTCCTACCTTAGAAGAAATTTCCACCGATTCCCCAATTGTTGAGAGATTTTGTGAGATGATTTTAGAGAGCTGATTTCGTCTCTAATTCAACTGTTACTGGTCGATTCTACCATTATTTAGCAATTTTTTTGTGGATCTGTGAAGAAAGCATGGTGCGGTGCTAGTGAGTAATAGCGTATTCGTCCACTCGGATTAAAAAAAAAAAAGATGGACGATTCTACACAATCGAAGAACAACAATAAGTATATCTTCAATTTTATCACAAGTATTCATTTTTTTATAACAACATTACTCGATTTATTGCAGATGGTGTAAAAAAAATAAAAATTAGAAAATAAAAATAAAAAATCACGGAGTTCAAACATTATGGTTCATCTGGTGTGTGGTTACTGAAGTTATCAAGCTTATTGTATCTTTCTATTGTAAACAACGAAAATTATGGTTTAATTTTATTCATCCATTTTTTTGTGGCTCGTAATCATTACTTTATCTTATATGAATTGGTGCATGTTTGTATTCAACTTCAGTGAATATATGTGTTGTATCCTGTTGTTGATTGAATTTTTTGGAAATGGATACGTCTGAATTGGTATATGTTTTGTACACTTTTTAAGTGAATACATGTTTTGATAAATGTATTGCACTTTCTCACTCGTACCTGTTGTCGATCCAGTCCATAATTACTCGTACTGATATTGCGTTGATTGTATAAGACATTTGGTGTATATGCGCGTTTATAGTTGGATTTCTTTCATTTTGCAGATAAACGTGCTGATATAGGCACGACGGATGAACCGCCTGGTGGCTGGAAAGGTATGCGATGTACTATTAGGAGGACGTACTAGCCTTTTTTCAATGTTCACATCGCTTTAATCCATGTGTTCTCTGATTCGTGTAATTTATTTCAGTTACACGACGTTGTACGGGATTGAACGAACCTCAACCAATCCTTGCAGCACAAACTGATAAACGTGAGCACTAGTGTAAACACTTGTAGATTATTCATTTTTATATGATGTGCTTATGCAATGCTCGATTCATATATTTGCTTGTTAATTTGCCGCTAGCGAGCAGAAAGGCAATGTGCCGAAGCTTCTGAGAACCGTGGACAATCAGTTGTGGACGCGGATATTGATAATTTTGTTGACAATGGATTTAACCTGAAACATGCTAAGATTATGGCATCGCAGAATGGTATATTAATTTATGTTTTTTAATAACATTCAAGTTGGTTCTATTCAAATAGGCAATCTTCCTTTATTTCATCCTGTACTGTTATTTTTTCAGCAATCAAACGAAAGGTTGAGGCAGTAAAACGAGCTGATGAACATGGAAAACGCACGAAAATGGCTAGTCAGCTGGAAAATGGTGATATTGCATATGCCGGACCTCAACTGAACCGCAATAAAAATACGAGGACCCGAGACGGTAATCCCAATTTGTGCTATGTATGTGTCATTGTTACACAATATTAATCTGGCAATAACGTTATATTATTTCCAACATTATTAACAGGTGATGTAGGAAGTCGTCGGACCGACATCAACAAAGTTGCGACCCATGCGTTGGAAGATACCAGTGCAACGCCTTTTATTGGCAGCGACGACAACAATGCTTTCTCGAGCATCAACACAAGATCGTCAACGGGCATTTTCGTGAAGGCGGTGTCTGGACTGTCAGAAGACCAGAAACGTGCAGTTCAGGATATGGGGTTTGGTCGTTTGCTTGATGTGACAATAACAACGACTCCTGCCAAATTGGGGTATTGGCTGGTTGATAATTTCAACCACATGGATCGTAAGTTGCAACTGTACGATGGGGAAAAGATTCATGTGAATGGGGATAATGTATACGCTGCACTCGGGCTTCCTCGTGGACCAATTGAGATTATCAATAAAAAGAAAAAAACTGAGTCGGAGTTGCTAAAGGAGTGGGTCTGGATGTGTAATGTCAGTAAGCCAAAGTGTTGTATATGAATCCGAGTTGTGAGGGGTGTGAGGACTGGTTCAAACGTAACTTTGCCGTCCATACGGTGTCATGTTTATTCGAGAGCACTAGTAATGGAATGGTGAACTTATGTATAATACACCATCTCGATGATTTATCGAACGTTATCAAGATGAATTAGTGCTCTTATTTGATTCGATGTCTGGTTGGAACGAAAAGGTCATGGAACGATAACCAAAGACATCAGAATTTCACAGGACTACTGCTATTTCTCACGGTCAGTGCACCAAATTCTCATTGATGTACACATTATTAGTTGTTTATACTTGATATGTTTGTTCTCATTCGTGTTCTATTACATGTGTACATTTTGCCTGATATATTGTTTTTCCTTGTTTCTCCTTCTTTTTTTTTGGGAGTGCGTCATGCAGTTGTTTTATGTCGATAAGGTGGTTTTATCGATTAGGTCTGTTGCAAGATCATTCTCGATTTTTAAGCATGGAAGAATGACCTGTTGAAGGATAGAGAGCGAGCTGAGATCTTAACCAGTGCATTCGGGATGAGTTATGTAGATAAAAACATAGTTGTGCCAGGTCCTTCTCACCAGGTGGAAAGGGAATTCCTCGGTCATAATGGCGATGATATCACACTACATAGTTGCGCACATCGGAACTTAGCGTACATGTTTGTATTTCCATATATGTTGGGATATCGTGCATGAACATGTGTGAGAATCATGTTATGTGATATGCTATGATATATCAGTATGAACATGTTATATTATCGTGTTTGGAAACGTGAGATATGTGTCGTTGCTTTATATGGATACATAGTGTGATATGTCAGTTTGTATCTCGTATTGTTTGTCTTTATCTTTGTTGCCTATTTGCTCGTTTACTCCTTAGTTTTATGTTTCTTTATATAATCAGCTATTCGTTATGCTTTACATGTGATGGATAATTGGTGCAACCGTATACACAGAAAAGTGCAATATGTCTATTAATTATGTGCAACCGATACCAGTAATGTATATGTGTTTCTGTATGATCTTGTGTGTGTTGCTATGATTGATATGGATATGTAGTGTGATATTGTTAGTTTGTATCTCGTATTGTTTGTCTTGATCTTTGTTGTCTATTTGCTCGTTTACTTCTTAATTTTATGTTTCCTTAAATGGTTTGCTATCTGTTACGTTTTATATGTGACGGATATTTGGTGCAACCGTATACACAGAAAAGTGCAATCTGTCTAATGATTATGTACAACCGGAACCAGTAATGTATATGTGTTTCTGAATGATCTTGTGTGTGTTGCTATGATTGTGTGTGTTGCTATGATTGTGTGTGTTAATGTCTAATAATTTTTATTTTTGTTTTTGTTTTTATTTTTTTTTTTTTCATTTTACCAGGATTTTGCACAAGAATTTGCATAAAAAACCTGTATTCTTGCCACTACGGGTGTTGAAATCTTACAGCTGGTCGAGAAGGCGCCGAAAGACTTATTAGGCGATGAGAATTTCATGAAGATGCAAGGTGCCGCACAGAAGCTACTTGGGGTGTCTAATGAAGACGCAAAAGGGAAGACCAGTCAACACACTCTCAGCTGCAATGACGAACCTGTCATTAGTGCACCAAAACAGTTAGCGGATGATGCATTCTGAAACGACTCCAATACCCTAGCTGCCTTAGATACTATTATTGATGTTGTTGCACATCGAGATCGTTTTAAACGGATTCACCACGAAGGCCCCAGTTTTAGCTTGGGCTTGGGACTTTCATCAGATGATGAGGATGTTCATGCGGGACGTTATAATAATGCCGACGAATTCACTACTGGTGGGCCTTTCAATGTAGACGTGCAATCAGAAATTTTGAGTTTATCATTTCACGTTTATAACTAACTCATCTGATTGTTGTTGTATATATGTGTTTGACGACTTATATATATATATATATATATATATATATATATATATATTCTAGTTGAATGTGATGCGGTGGTTAATGAACCGGTCATTGATACGGGTATTGATTGTGTCCAAGATTAAATTTTTTTATACGTGCTGACTAGGTGCAGGTGATGATACGACTGTTGATGCTGATGTTCTTAATGCTGGTAGACCAAAAAGGTGTATCAAGCCCACCAGCGCATTTAAATCACCTTACAAACAAAGGGTTATTGATGTGGTTAAGAATCTTGACAACAAGGAAAAGATGGTCGTTATATGGATTCTGCAGAAAGATCACGAGTAAGATATATGTTTCGCCATTGTGTTATTCTTTTTATTTAATTAACTTTATTGTCCAGTGTAATTATATATTCTGTTTTTTATTGCTTGATGATAATATTTTATGCATAGATGTGATTATATATCAGTCCCGTCCCCTTGATTATTCTGTGAAGAGGAATGTGGTGGCATGCTTGGCACCGAATACGCCAATCACCGAGGCACTTATTGATCTGTGGGCTCGTATATGAACCGCAATCAGAACCTCAAGAGTTGTGGTTCGGTAGCGTGTTTCTTCGCAACCACTTGTCCGTGCAATGAGGTACATTGTGTTATATTTTGATGTATTAGAAGCATACTTACGATATTTGTTCCGTGATTTTGTTTCAGTAATGCTTACCATAAAATTTTGTGAGTCTCAGCTATTTTTTAAGGGAAAGAGAAGGAAGGACATAAGTTATAAGAAGTTTGTGGAGATGCTAGATTCATATATAGGTCGAATGTGTGGCTATAGCCTGAAGAAAATTTCTATGGTATTATGAATGATTGCATTCTGGTTCTTGATATAATGATCGGCGTTACATTATAACTGTTTTTCCTTTGTTTGAATTACATTTTATATTCTCGGTGCACTCCGGTGGATTTAGTGGGCTGATTTGCATTTCGCTGGACACTCAGAAGTTATCTATCTTAGATAGTGATGGATTTTGTAAAGATGCCTCAATCAAGAAATCCGTTTCTCACATGCCAGGATTTTGGTAACAACTATCTCTACCTCTGTAGAAAGTTTGCTTATTTTTTATCACGCGGTGTGTTTGTTTTTGTTTTCTTTTTGTTTTTTTGTTTTTTTGTTTTTTTTTTTTCTTTACATGTTAGCATGTACATTCATTGCAGCAACAATCACTTGCAAAGTATATGGGACACATGAGTATGTCAAAATCTTCAAAGGCGGTCGCACTCTCGATTCCGGACTTTATTGAACTATCGTGGACTGAAGGTGTCGACGTCGTAGATGCCGGTGTCATAACAATGCGTCACATGGAGACATTCAAAGGATGTGGTATGCAAGATTGGAATCCAAATGTGAAGAGGGCTGACAAGGGGCAGATCGACCTCATGAGGAAGCGTTATTGCTATGTCATAGCGTTCGTACCATACAACAAGTTGAAAGACGTTAACTTCAATGAATCAAAGAGGTTCTAGTTGAAAAAGGTGATGCCGTGTGATGTGTCACATGTGCCGTTCGCTGTTTAGACATGTTAGTCGTATTCGTAGGACCTGACATTTGGTATGTCTATCACTAGCTGTTTGTTTCTAGCACTATGGGCTCGATGACTATTCAAGTAGGTTGTTATGATATATTTTTGTCGTTTTTTGGTATGTTGGCACGACAATATATATATATATATATATATATATATATATATATATATTTGTTCTGTTGCGGATGAACGACGTGATGCGATTATAAAATATTATGTAGAACAGGTTTTCGGTTTAAGGTTTGTGGATTATTGGATGGAGCTATCGACGTTATTCGTGGAGTGTGTCGATAAAGTGCGACATGATATTTTATAAGGTGCAACGACGTGTTTTATATTGTGCAATGTGCCTATATATAAAGTGCATTGTTGTAGCATATACAGTGGAAATGCTAAGGTTTCCGGACACGTGATTGTTGTGATATCGATTTGTTGCAATAACAATCAATTTTAGTGTATTTTCATCATCGAATAAGTGTTTGTATTTGGTCGATATAGCGAATGATTTTGTAATTGCGTACATATATGGGGTCACACACTATATCGGTCTTTAAGATCCGTATGGTATCAACACCTTTTGGACTCGCCATCCAACACATTTCACGCATCGACTACGTATTTCATATCGTATCACGACCTTTTCCGGACTAATATTGAATGCAATCATATATGATGAAAAAGTGCAACGTGATGTTCAGAGAAGTGCGACGTAGTGTTCAGTAAAGTGCAACGTAATATCCAAAAAAAAAAATGCAATATACATATGGTATTCGTGGTTGTTGTTCACACCCAAATCTGTATAAATGACACATTGACACATATAGTAATTACCAGTCATCACCATAAATAATAATTAAAAAAAAAACACGATAGTAACACTAAAATGACTATCGTAAAATTAACGGCAACAGTCAAGTGCTCCATAGAGCAATATTCGTCAAACCAACAACCAGATGTCTATACAGTTTCCAAATAAAAAATAAAAAATAAAATAAGAATAAAAAAAAATGAGAATCATTAAACTAAATGTCCAAAGCATTTGCTCCGAGATGAAGCCCCATAAATTAATTGTCGCCTCACTTGTCGCCTGTGTATACACGAATTTTTTTTTTATATATGTTAATATTCATACATCACATTGAATATGCATTACACTATTGTACGACTACACGCCCACTGTTAATAAATACATACGACTATTGAGAAATGATATAGGATGTTGACATATGTATACAGATGCATATTGTAGAGGAATTATATTATAAGACTTTATATATGCATAATTTGTAAAAAAAGGCACACGGAGATAAACGCAAGTATGTCTAATATCTATGTTAGAGTATCAGACAACTATTTGTGCATTTACCTCAGCGGCATTTGATTTGTACGCCTGTTGCTTCTTGGGACACGTACGTGTGTTATGGCCAGCTATTTCACCACATGACTTGCACGTCCTTCGTTTCTTTTGTGACCCTTCAATTGCCTTCTCCTTTACACTTTTCATTCTCTTCCAGCTGCCTTTGTTCTTGATTGTGTTGGAGGGTGAATGTTCACCTCTTGAAGAGCAGTAATGCCAAAAAACGATTCAAATTGGTGTTCTTTACCAATGATCATTGCATCTCCTGTTTGAGTAGATACGTTACTTTATAAACAACGGCGTGTTTTATATTGTGCAATGTGACGATATATAAAGTGCATTACTGTAGCATATACAGTGAAAATGCTTAAGTGTTCTTTACCAATGATCGGTGCATCCCTTGTTTGAACATATATGAGCTTAGTCTTGTATGCTTCAACGATTTTGGAAAATTCGATAAGGCGATCGACACAAGGCTCAGCTAATGCATATGTGTATATCTGACCACAATTGTTCAACAGGTGTTTTGTATCATCGGCCTTGGCACATTGTGTAGCAACATCATCAGGAACATTAAACATGGGATTACTAATCGCCTACTTCGTCCATCTCGATATGATATGTGCCGACGGAATGAGATTGAATTTCAGGTCTTTGAGCACAACAAACATGTGTCTACACAACCACCCGTACGAACCGAAGTGCTTGCAAGAACATGTAGACGTAGTTAATAACAGTGAAGGTCTTATCGTTTGGGTCTTTGATTTTGAATTTAATAATTCATTACTTTCAGAGACGGTCAATACACGACAATTGAAACATGCTGCACATATCTCACTTTGTACACGGTAGAATGAGGATGCTATGTAAACAGACCTCGCGTGCCTCTCAATCGGCAAAGGTGTCTTCAATTCAGCCATTTGCGACTCACTGTCATTTTGTAGCTTGACTGACGCGTTTCGTTGCGCGTTCATCCCACTGTCGAAATGTAGAAGGAACTCGACTAAGCTAGAATGGCTACTTGTGAAATGGCCGAACCAATTGTTTTCACTCTCGGACCTGGATGTTGTCCTCATCAAACCGCTCATTTTGACATCCCTAAAAAAGGGTGGAATCCAAAATTCCCTCTTTGCAAATAGATCAATAAACCAATTGTGTGTTTCCAGCATATAGTCTCTCATTATTGTCGCCCATTTAGCTTCAAATTCATCAGGCCTTATAGTTCGATCTCACACAATTTCATTAAGCCTTCGTTTGAATTCTACATCATTGTTTAAAGAATGACCAACCTTGTCGCGTAATTTAGTCATCATATGCACATGCAAAGGCGGTGTTTGCAAGTTCTGAATACCTTAAGAAACGCAATGCCGATCGAGGGATCTTGGTCAGTGACGATATATTCGGGTTCGTGCATCATTGCATCTTTAAAATTCTTGAACACCCAGACATAAGAGTCCAAGTCTTCTTTTGATATTAATGCGAAGGCAAACGTGACGCCCTTGTTGTGGTTATCTATTCCGGTAAAAGGCGCAAACACCATGTTGTACCTACACGTTGATCAAGTTGAGTTAGTATACAAGTTATAATTTTTATATTGTGCAACCAGAGAATGTATAAACTGCGCAATTATTGTTGACCTTTACAGCTTTTCTGGCCTGAAGGGGCGAAAGCTGCTCGAGATATCCAGCATCTGTTGTTCGTACAGAAGTATCCACAACCCCCTTACGGGCTCCGTAACAAGAAATTATACATTCTTTAAATGCGCTACGTTGCATCAAACGATACAACATCACCAAACGAACCGTAGTTCCTCCTCGAAATGGGATCATCCCAAAAAAGCCGTTTTAAACAGTCACTTTCGTCAAGCTCGTTGGAAGTAGAAGGCTGAGCTTGCTTCCCGACGCTTATGGAATTTCTCGATAATCAATTGTGCATTAACTTATAAGATGTACGCAAGGAGTTCCCGCTTAAAGTTCTTGAAATCCACGCTAGTGGCTCTGATGTTCGAATACCCTCCAACCATCTCTTTATATGGTCGGTACGACTTGACCGACCCTATATTGGCCTTTATGCAATTCATTACGAACGACCGATGTCCTGCATTCATCGACCTACTGATCTTCATTTGTGACTTGCAAGCATCAGATGTCATTGAGTGGCTATGTTTTTCCTCAAAGGTTTTAACGATGTATCCGTTCAGTCCATCATATCACACTCCAATCTTGGCAGTACAACCTACCCGGTTGGACACTCTACCTCTTGTCACATGTCCTTTAGCATGCGCCGTAGAACTGATGACAGCATGATGCTTATACCCCTCCCATGAGCACACGAGGTATTTCCAAATAACCGTCTTGTCACGTGCTTTCACCAATGTGCTATGTCTCACGTCAAATCCAACAGTAAGAGCATGAGTCTTGTAGAAGTTCACCGCTTCATGTAATTCCTTGAATCTTTGTCCTTGATACGGTTTAATTGATTCGTCACAGTGTGGTATCCAATATTTTGTTCCATCCGGTGTGATTAATAAGTGATGATGTGTAACTGGTGGTTGCATGCCTTAAGTGTCATGGAAGGAAACCAAAANAAAAAAAAAAAAAAAGAAAAAAAAAACAAACTATTAATAATAAAGTAAACCAACCAATTGCACTGATGTGAACATATGATTGCACACTGTAGACTCGAATGTTGCACTTTATCACAGAAAAATAAATATGGCCTCAATACCTGGTTGAGATTCATTCAAATCCATTGCTTATGCGGCTCAAACAGGAAATCGTATGAAATCCCTAAAAATAGCATGAAAAACCAAAGTATATCAGATCAGGTTTCCACCAAATGCTATAAGAATATTACATACAAGGGCGGAGCCATGTTCAAGCCTTCCTGGGCTTTAGCCCGGATATGATTTTTGGGAGCAGGTATGTATATATGTATCTATATGTATATATTGAAAAATTATATAATTATAATTATATATATAGGGTCGCGCTCCGGTGAGAATGGTTCTCAATGAAAGAAATAAGAATACATCCTAACCGTTAGATCCGCCAATCTAACAGCTACAAATATAACAAATTTTCAAATTCATTAAGGGTAAATCAGGAATTAATAAAATCCAACCACCTCATAAAATTATGGGCCCCACCAGTAATCATATAACACACAACACGTCTCTCTCTCTTCCTATCTCTCTCCCCCCTTTCTCTCTCGCACACCCACACACACAAGGACCATAACTCACAGGCGCCGTCACCGGCCTACGCCGCCATCACCGACGAGAATTAACAAAGCTATCCCAAAAATTCAGCTCACCACCATCCCACAGCACACACACACACACATGTTCTTCGAGTTACACATGGCGGCAACCCCGTTATCCGGCGCCCATTGCCGCCGCCGAAGTCCGCAGAAGCTCCCTGAAATTTCAGCTACCACAATCCACTGAATCCGCAACACACACACACACACACACGCCATGTTCTTCGAGTTCATCACTGCGCCCTCCCGTTCGCCGGCACCGGTCGCCATTGCCAAAGAACACAACGCCGCGGCTCAACTCCGGCGACTTCCATTCGCGACCAACTCCACCTTCCACCAACCCGAACAAGAAGCTCCTCTTGCAATTGGAGTAGAAGGTCGACAAAGACGGCGGCTTAATTACCTGACTGAGCCTGAAATGTGTTTCTGGTTGTGGGCTTATTTTTGAAAATTTAATGATGTGTAGGGGCTTAACTGAAATTTCGTAAACTCTAATAAATTAGAGATAAAGCAATTCCTACCCTACTCCTATGCACGTGCTTAGGCCACTTGGTCTAAGAAGGGCTGCTTACAAGTTACAATTAAATACATTGACCTAATTTTATAATTTACTAGAAATCTAATAATTGCACATCACATAATGTTAAATGCATTATACAATTTCACAAGGTATTTTTTATATTTTATATAAAGATATTACTTATTTTAGAAAAAAAAAATATATTACATACTAAATGTGTTTTTATAATATAAATAATATTTTATTAAAGGTATTCTTATGCTAATTCGATTAACTAACTAAATAAACCAAGTAATTCAATTTGGTGTTAATTTAATTTGGGACAAAAGTACATTCGAGTTAAACTGCATTTTAGTGACCAATATTGTGCACATTTGTGTTAGACTGATTGCACATTAATCTTTGTCATACTGCACAATAGCGATCGAACCAACATGTCTAAAATTTTCGATTTGAATCTTTAATATCCGTTGGATTATATGTTTTAAAATTAAGAATTTCAATTATTTCGGTTCATTGTCGGTTTTATTTTTTCAAATAACCGAACAAACCGAACTATATAAAAAATCATTTTGTTATATGTATTTTAGGTATTTACAACAAATATATATATATATATGTTTAAAATATTAAAAAAAACATTAATATATTTTTTATAACGTACGTTATAAATTAGTTTGATTATTTTGTTTAATTAGGTCACCACTCAAATAAACAAATTATTCCGATTTTTAGTTTTATTTAAGACAGACCATTAAAATATAACCACACTTCGAGTGCACATTAGTGTTAGGTGGATTGAACAACATTGACTTTCAGGTTGCACTATAGCAACCCAAATTGAACGAACTAAATCTGTTGGTTCGATTATCTATTTTTACTTTTAAAATTTTGGTTAATTCTATCGAAGATGTTTTATTTGTTTTTTAAAATAACAAAACCGACCTAACTATATTAAAGGTGTCATATACTTAATAATAAATAAATAATTAAATAAAAATAATATACAAATATTTTGTAATAACAAATAAATTATGAAATAAAAAGTATATAAGATATTAAAATAATATAGAAATATTTTTTAATATTAAATAAAATATATAGTAAAAAATAATAAATAAAAAGCTATTTTAATTATTTAGATTAATTCGATGTATATTGCACCATAACTTATTTGTGAAAGTATAAATTAGTTAGTGCACTTTATATAGGGAAATGTCGCACTTTATAAAATAACATGTTGCACTTTATAAAACAATACTTACACTCCATCACATCATATATCTACAAAAAACATAAACATACCAGAATTAATACGTCACACTTTATAAGTAATACGTTGCATCTTATAACACGCCATGTTGCACCGTATACAACGACACGCTGCACGTACTAAAAATTAAGTAATTTTGCTAATCAATCGAATAATATTAGGTGTTTATGTCAGCTTTAGTCTTTTGAAATAAATAAAATAATTGAACATGCCAAATTATATGAAAAGATATTACCAAATTTTTTATTTATATTTTTTATAAAAAAAAGTAATACTATGTTTTATCTATATTTCTTGTATGTATTGAGAGCGCATATTATGGTTATACAAAATGCACATAAATGTCTACCAGATTGCACAAAATCGAATGAGACCTAACGTACATAGATTCTGTACGAAATTTTATATTTTGTTTCAATTATTATTATTATTTTATATATCAATTATTTCGGTACGATGTTATTTTTTTATTTAAATAACCAAAAATAAAAATCAAACTATATTAAAATATTATTTTTTATATTTTTGTATAAAAATATTAAGCTATGATTTTTTATTGAAATATAAAAAATTAATATAATGCATTTTTTGTATTATTGTGTATGTATTAAACTTTTATTAAACTATCAATTTGTCTAATATACTCAATTGAAATCGAACGAGATGCAACGAACATAAATTTTAACGTTTCGGTCAATCGGTTCGACCAAACCAACCTATCAATTTGTATTATTTGTTTTTATTATTTTTTTATTTTTTAATGTGCACATACACACTCAATAATGTGTATCTTTTTTATCATTATTCATTATTGTGCATTTTGATATATTTTTTATAATTTACACATTTGACATGTCAATGAAATTGCAATAAACCAACTTATTAACTCGGAAATGTCCTTACACTTTCCAATACAATACTTTTGTTTTTTCCAATACAATACTTACTGCTAAAGAGGTTAAGTTCAAAGGTAGGAACTAAGAACTGTAAAGAAGATATATATATTGCATTCAAGTCATTCGTGGACTGTAATCGATTAATCCATATTAAGTAAAGCGAAAGGGAATCAAAGTTCTTACCTCGACTGTGCTTTACCGGGACTAGCCTTTAACTTTCACTTTTATATTATAACCTTAAACTGAGTTCTGCTACTGGAGCTAGTCGAGTTGGCAATTGAGGTTAATAAAATGAGCTCACGCGGATTATGCCTACCTTGCCTACTGGTGAACATTTAGTCATATTTACTAAATTTCTAGAATTGCAATTAAGCCCTCATTAGTTATCAAATTTTCAAATTGAAGCCCAAAATTAAAATTGGATCTGTTGCTCCTCCACTCCACGAGCCCCGCTGTACACCCCGCCGTCCGGTTCGACGCCGCCAGAGAAGATCATCGCCCGAGAAGACGACGTCATATTGTCAAACTTCATCCTGTACCTCGAATCAACAATGGCACTGAGTCTCAAAACTCAAATTACGAACGAAGGGTAGCACAAGAGAGACGCACGCGAACCTGCCGGCGGAGTTCAAGTCGGCATCAACATAAGACGGCGGCATTCTCTGTTGCGAAGACGGCGGCGTTCGGGAAATATTGGTCATATTCTTGAATGATTAGAACTTGCCTTGAGTTTGTTTGAAAGGAATCGATTAGAGTTTAAAATTGTGAATATGATTGAGGCGTTTTGATTGATTAGCTCACTTCTGCCTTATTCTTTGGTCCTAAATTTATTCCACTAGTAGCCCTTTTGAGCTTAAAACCTTTTCTTGTCAACCTGTTGACTGATTTGTGTGATGATTGGGGGATTGGTGGCATTTCTGATTATGGTGGATATTGAGTTGCATTGTTATTTGCTTGACCAGTAAAAAAAAAAAAAAAAAAAAACTTTGAGAGTTCACAAGGCGAATC
>BKCP01004961.1:1156386-1176643 GCA_008636005.1 Striga asiatica | reverse complement strand
TTGATGAATTTGTGCTTGATAGTTTGATATAATCGAAGGGTGACACTTCGATCTTGCAATTGGTAACAATTGAATATTGATTTGTCGAGTTAGGGTTTGTTGATTCCATATGATTAGTTGATTAATCACCTTCTAATTGAATTAGCGACTTTTAGAACCGAAAGGGGAGAAGTCGTAGACCTAGGCTCGCATGAGATAGATGATTTCGTAGCTGAATAATCTATGGGTTGAGATTGAAATACGTGCTTGTCGATGACCCGTCCTTTGTTACGAAAAGTTATTGGGATTGGGATAATTGGCCTGTGTTGTATGCTCGAGCTTGTTCGTCTATGTTCAATCCCTTGTTACGAAAAGTTATTGGGAGTGAACCGCTAGATGTTTAAGCGAGAGTGTCAATCTCGAACCGAACAATTGACTGCTCGGCTTGCTAGAACTTGAATTAATTATCCCCGATTCCCTATCTTCTCCATCTTTGTTCCATTCGCATTTTAAGGTAGATTATTGCTTTTTATTATTTCTTAGTTAGTAATCATTCCATCCCTTATCTGATTAGAGTGTGTAGAATTTATTTTCTTTTCATGTGTGATCGATACCAAAGCTGAATTCCGAACCGCCTTCCTCGAGAGATCGACCCGAGGTCGGGAGTCATCCCGTACTCGGTAAAAATATAATTTGCTACAACATTTAGATTCCATATCTACATCACGGGCTCTCACATTATTTTCTCCAATTTCCACTTCATATATAAAATTCTGGTCAATTTCTTGCTCGACTTTCACTCGTTTAATGCAAGCATCTCCGCCCTGAAATAATAAACCATAATCTACAGATAAGAACTCAAATTTATGCAATAATCATACTATAAGGAATGAAAGTGAAAAACTAGTAGAATGTAAAAGAAATTCCATAAATTAGTCTTTCGATCGAATATCCTCCACCTTCACAAACCAAAATCCTCTCTAATAAGATGAAAATGTTACATTTTTCACATATGAAATTTAGATGAACATGTTATAAAATAAGATGAACATGTTACATAATAAAATGAACATGTTATAGGATAAGATGAACATGTTACATAATAAAATGAACATGCTATAGAATAAGATGAACATGTTACATAATAAAATAAACATGTTATAGAATAAGATGGACATGTTTAGATTCCATATCTACATCACGGGCTCTCACATTATTTTCTTCAATTTCCACTTCATATATAGAATTCTGGTCAATTTCTTGCTCGACTTTCACTCGTTTAATGCAAGCATCTCCGCCCTGAAATAATAAACCATAATCTACAGATAAGAACTCAAATTTATGCAATAGTCATACTATAGGGAATGAAAGTGAAAAACTAGTAGAATGTAAAAGAAATTCCATAAATTAGTCTTTCGATCGAATATCCTCCACCTTCACAAACCAAAATCCTCTCTAATAAGATGAAAATGTTACATTTTTCACATATGAAATTTAGATTAACATGTTATAAAATAAGATGAACATGTTACATAATAAAATGAACATGTTATACGATATGATGAACATGTTACATAATAAAATGAACATGTTATAGAATAAGATGAACATGTTACATAATAAAATAAACATGTTATAGAATAAGATGAACATGTTTAGATTTCATATCTACATCACGGGCTCTCACATTATTTTCTCCAATTTCCACTTCATACACAAAATTCTGGTCAATTTCTTGCTCGACTTTCACTCGTTTAATGCAAGCACCCCCGCCCTGAAATAATAAACCATAATCTACATATAAGAACTCAAATTTATGCAATAGTCATACTATAGGGAATGAAAGTGAAAAACTAGTAGAATGTAAAAGAAATTTCATAAATTAGTCTTTCGATCGAATATCATCCACCTTCACAAACCAAAATCCTCTCTAATAAGATGAAAATGTTACATTTTCACAGATGAAAATAAGATGAACATGTTATAGAATATAATGAACATGTTACATAATAAAATGAACATGTTATAGAATAAGATAAACATGTTACATAATAAAATGAACATGTTATAGAATAAAATAAACATGTTACATACACAATAAGGTGAACATGTTACCAAAAAACGAAAATTAGTTGTGTTCAAAAACCTATCAAATGTGGTCTCTATTTATAGATAATGAAAAATTATGAATTTTGGTATTTTTTATTTTATTTTTTTAATATAAATAATTAATGATATTTTAATTTATGTAATATGTCTCATTTTTTCATTAAAAAAGAAAAATTGGGAGAGTGCACTACACCTTCTAAATTTTCTAGCTTTTTGAGAATGAGGGGCGCGTGTAATACTGTCCTGGCACACTTAGCTAGGTGTGTCAGGGCACACGGTAGTGGTACTGAGTGGGATGGGTGGGGCCCACGTGGGTGGATGAGGGGAAAGTGAAAATGTCTATTCTATCCTTACTTAATGGTTAATTGGATATATTCACCCCAACATGTTTATTTATTTACTGTATTGCCACTCCATATTTGACTGGTATTATTAATGTTTGACCTGATCATATCCATTGATTTGATAAATCCAATGGTCTACAATCATTCTTATTTTTTTCACTGTCTACCATTCTCATATGATCCTAACCCTATATATATATATGTATACTGAAAAATTATATAATTTTAATTTTAACTATATAATTAAAACTGAAATTGAACAATCTTTATAATGTTAGTCTAACTAATTAAAATATATGGCATAATCACATCAAATAAAGTTACTGAACAATTTTAAATTTAAATAACCATCTCATAGATGTGAGTTTTGAGGGGTTTTATGACAAAATTAAATAGTTCCTTGACATTTAAGAAATAATTGTTCAACAAGAAAAAATTATTCCTAATAAGTGTTCTTTTTCTCTCTTTATAATTTTTATGTTCTTGTTGTGATAATGAATGTCATGGACTTTTTTTAAGGCCAGTCCTAAATTTGAACTAAAAAATATATTTTATTTAATGAATATATTTCCAAAAAAAATATTTTGTTTCAAAAGTACTCAAAAAATAATATTTTTTATATTATTTTTTATTTAATATCTACTATAATTTTAGCCCGGGTAAGTTATAAATCCTGGCTCCGCCCCTGATTACATAGCTTAATATTTGAACCTACAACACTCGATTCATACAATAATCGACCAATTGTTCATTTTATAGTTGGTGATCGATATACCTGAGGTCGTTGAGTATGCAATATGGCGACTGGAAATTGGACGGAAAAATTGGACTCGCGAATGGAAATTGGCCGGAATTCTCCTGTAATATCCAAAAATCGAGTTCGAATTAGTGGAAGAACGGCCGCGAATTTTCAAATGAGTAGATTTTTCGCCATTAATTTCATATTAATTGCTCAATAAAATTCACAGTTGCGGGAATTTGAGATACGAGGTTAGGTGCGGGAATGAGATACGAGCTTAAGGGTTTCAGCTGAGGAGTCCAACTAAGATGTATATTTATATTATTACCCTCCAATTGATTGGGCAAGTCAATTTCAGCGCGCGTCCTGGGCCATCAAATTGTTTTGATCATGTGAATATAATTCATTCTTATTTCTTTCGTTAAGAGTCATTCTCACCGGAACCCGAAGACGGGTTTTTAGGGTCGCGATCCTGCGGGCCCCACCCACCCCACACCCTACACTCTATCACATACACACGCACCAAGCCGCAAGTCTGTGACACACTCGACTATAACACCACCCGCAATCGCCGCGTGCCGCCCGCCACCAGTCGACCGCCGGTCGAGTATCCACCGTCATCCTTTTCAGCCGTCGTCACTCTCCTCTATTGCAGATCTCGAAGAAGAGCCTCCAAAACACACACCTACACCCACTGCCGGTCATCTCCTCGCCTGCGACCACCCGCTGACGCAAAACCAACGCCGCCCCAGTCATCGGCGATGACACACTCCGATGCTCCTCACTGCGACAATATCCCCGCCGGTGCCAACCACGATGGCCAAATCGATTGTCAAATTCCCATCGACGTCGGCCCTCCCATCTCCGTTAGCAACAAGCTCTCGCTGGCGACGCACATGACGGCCAAACCATTGTTATCCATCGTTCTGAGCCCCGGATTCGCCAAACACGCTCACCGACTGAAACATAGGTCCGGCGATTTCATCCAAATCGGCAATCTGAAACCATAGGTCGCGATTCCACGGGTGCTCCGGCGGCGTCTAAAACAAGGGCACTGCGAGCGAGACTTGTCTGAGGCGAGAGATGGCCGTGAACGGTTGACGCAGGAGGACATAAATCTGATTTACATAAATCTGATTTTTGTTTGGGGGGTTTTCAATTGGAAATTTGATACTTTTGAGGACCTTTGTCCAAATATAAATATGTTAATATACTTACAATTGAATTAACGAGTTAAATTGCAATTAATAAAGATTCTAATAAATGCACATTAAGAGAATCTCCAATGCTCTACTTTTAACATTAATTAAATTTGAATACATGTCAAATGATGAATGGAATGTAAATCCATGTAATATGAATGTCAAAAGTCTTTAATTTGGAATACACATATCCAATAATATGTTAGATTTTTGATGAGTTGGCTTTCAAACACTCTTTGGAAAACTAGAAAGTGGGCTTCACACTTTGGATATTTATTGTCTCCATGTCAGCATAAAAGAGTCCATAACATTATGGATTGGAGAGTAATTTTTGTAATCACTTTATAACTTGATGATGTGGTTAACATTTTATTAAGTTAACATCTCATATTGGAGATGCTCTAAAATTGGTTGACATGCACAATGTCTATGTTTATGCACCTTAAAAAAAGGTCCTACTTATGGAATTCACAAAATCGAAAAAAAAAAACAGAAAAAAAAAATATCAGAATTGGTTGTGATAAAAAAATTGAAATATTCAATACATCATAATACACGATACGGTTAGATGGGAGTGCATATTAATGCATGTGAGATAGCACATTAATTTATATTTCCTGCACTGAACTATGTAAAAAAAAATTATATGTTATAGGTTACATATATTTGTTTCAATAAATAATAATATAAATTATTAGATAAAAAAGATAAAAACTAAATATATAGTTTCATTATAATTTAATAAATGAAAAACAATATTAATTGAAACAAATATTATTAATGTCTTTAAAATTGAAATACACATGAAAAATACTCGATCAGTATGTCGCACAATAACAACAAACGAAAAGCACGTTATTGTCTACATGAATGTATATTATTGATTTCGATATTTTATATATTATGTATTTTCAACAACAAATAATATAAAATATTAAATACTTATATTAAAATACCAATTGTTTTTTTTATAATATGACCAATAAATTAATTTAGTTATTTATGGTAATTCGATCAACCGATTGAATAGGCCGATTACTTCAATTCAGTTTAGGTTGGTCTGGAACAAATTATTAAAAATGTCTATGTTACAAGTGCACAATATTGTTATGCAGGCTGCACATTCATGGGTATAAAATTGCACATTATAGACATGAATCGACCAACTAGAATTTAACTTAAAATTTTTTTAATATTGTTCAATTATATATTTATTTTTTATCATAACAAAATTAACATAAGAAATAATAACATCATAAATATTAAATATATTTTTTATAATATAAAAAATTTGATGAAAAATTAATACGATAGATTTTAATATATAAAAAATATTACAATAATAAATATACTTTTATATAAAAAATAATAAATTATTGCAGTTATTTAGATTAAGTTGACATACAATTATATCTACTAAATATAGTTTTAAAAAGCACATACTTTATATGTATTCGTATAAAATAATTCACTTTATATATCATCATGTTGCACTTTATAAAACAACACATTGCATTTTATAAAATAACTCGTTGCACTTTATCAACACGCTCCACAATTAACGTCAATATCTCCCTCCAAAACACCACACAACATAAATCTAAGAAACAAATATACATGATACTTTAATATCAATAACATCATTTATCCCACAAAACACAAACATGATAGCGTACCAAACTTATAGTGTTTCACTTTATAAATTAACATGTTGCACTTTATAAAACAACACGTTGCACTTTACAAAACAACACGATGCACTTTATCACGACTATCATATTACACATTAGATATCGAAACCGCCTGACTCAAAAATTTTCAACCAAAAGCATATAAAAACAATAAATAAGATTGTTAGTATATTAAATTTAATTTTAATATAAAATACTTAATTTGGGACAAAAATTTTGCGGCAATCGGAGAATATGAAAATTATTATTATTATTATTATTATTATTATTATTATTATTATTATTATTATTATTATTATTATCATTATTATATATAGCGGGTGTACATTAGTGTTGCACGAAATGTAAATTAATGACTATGATTACACACTAACAAATGATACTGGACAAACTGATTTTTTCAGTTCGACTCAGTTAGCCGACTGAATGAACCAAGTACTTTGGTTCGATTTTAATTCGATTTTGGATAAGAGTTCGGTCGGTTCAGATTTTTCAAATGTTCAACGAACGACCTATATGAATATATCCTTAATAACTTAATCGAATGACCTATATTAAAAATATTATTATTGTTTTATATATTTTTATGTATAACGAGTGCACTTTAGGGTTATACAATTTGCATATTAGTGACCATTAGATTGCACAATATCGAACGACCTTGACCAAACTAAAATTTTCAGTTCAAGAATTTAAATTTCAATTCAATCGCCAATTTATATTTCTATGTGCATTTAATATATTTTTTATTGTGCATTTCATAGTTGAAATAAACTTTACACTTTCTTACCATAATTTGGTTCCCAGGCAGTTTTCCTCCATTCATCACATCATGCCCGTCAAAGGTATGCAAGTACTCTCGGGAACCCTCTACCTGATATATTGTGCATTTAATAGTTGAAATAAATTTTACACTTTCTTTATCATTGTGCATTTAATATAATTTTATTAATTATAGATTTGACTCATGTACTAAATTGAAATTTAATAAAAACCTTAGAATTACAATTAAATCCCTTAAACTTATCAAATTCCCAAATGTTTGCCCCACAATTCTTGAAACAGGTTCTGTACAAGCTTCATCAAAATTTCATTCAATAGCAGTCGTCGGTCGTCCACGACGCTTGTACTCCGGCGACAACAGCGGCGGAGGACCTCACCCTTCCCGCGACCATATCGAAGACGATCTGTAAGCCAATTGCAGGGCCTGGCAGCGGGGGATTTCCGCCGAGCAGCATTGCACCAAAGCAGATCGCACGCGACTGCCGTGAAGCGTGGAGCTGTGGTTGATGGCGGACATCTCCAGTGGTTACGACGGACGGCAGAGGCGGTGCTGCTGGTGGCGGACATCTCCGTTGATTGCGACGGACGGGGGAGGTGGTGCTGGTGGTGGCGGTCATCTCTGGTTCCGACGGCGGTCATCTTGGTGGTTAACGGTGAACGGGAGTCGACGGGCTGGTGGTAGTGTTTGTTGCTGGACATGAGTGTGTGCGGCGGTGTGTGCGTGAGTGCTGTTTGTGTGTAGGTATTAGTGATGGGGGGTGGGGGTGGGTGGATTGGGGTGGGGTCCACCAGATAAGTAATTGTTTCAATGACCATTATATCCTTAATAAGTGGTCAAATGCATATATTTGACGGTTATATATTAAACTATTTACCATAATGTCATTACATGTTTGACTTGATTTATTAAAGTTTGACTTGATCATGACCACTTATTTACTAGATCTAAAGACATACATTCATTCTTATTTCTTTCACTATCTCCCTTTCTCATATGATCCTAACCCTACATATATATATATATATACATATACTCTCAAAACGAACATAATATATTAGAAGCCTTAAAATGTACGATCGGCAACCAACTAGTTACACAACAAATTCTTAGAAAACTAGATACCCGTCCACCAAAGAGACTAGAGTGCTCTTCCTGAAAAGCCAAACATGGCTACAAACACTAACTAAACTATAAACCAAACCAGAACAAACAAGAATAATAAGAGTCTTATAACACAAAAATATCATGCACTATCGGCTCCAGCAAGAAGCAAACTGAAATCGACAATTGAAGATCAAAACAACATCCTTAACGCCTACAAATCAAACTAATTCTGACCAACTTTCCTTGAATGCCTCCTTCAATCTTGTAATTATGGACTCAACATATTTATCAAACTTGTAATTGATTTATAATAATATTATCCTAATTTAGTTGATTTGGTTAGATTTACACATTGATATTTTTAAAAAATCAAGAAAACTTGCTTTAGGTGGGATGAATGAAAATTTTAAAAATTGAAAACATGTTATGGGCGNTTTAAAAAAAAAAAAAAAAGTTCTAAAAAAACTTCCATTAGCAATAGAAAACGAAAATTTGGGCGGGAATCTTCATGCTTTTTTTAAATTTTTCCTTATCTATATATATATATACTAGTGTGTATCCCGTGCGCTGCACGGAAGGGTTTTTACTTAAAACCTTTTCTAAGACTTTATATTATACATAGTTATTTATGTTTAACATCTTATTATTATAAAAAAAGAAATACTAAATATGAAAAATTATATATTATTTATTTGAATATAATGAGTGTCCCAACCAAACTAATAACATCCAACATATGATATATGATAAAATTAATTATATGATCGTCATACTTTTTGAAAAAATATACATATATTTCTAATAAACATGTAAGATCCGCATTTAAATTTATATTTGGATATGGGATGAAAAATGAATATGTACAAATAAAAAAGTACCAAGAACCTACATAAAATGAGATTCTTTATAAACTTTAAAATATTTTGTAGTTAAGCAAATATTAACAAACAAAATCATCAATTAAGTTGAACTTATCGAATATAAAATATAATTTATGATATCATTGACCATATTTACCCGTTGTATTTAAAGTTATCATTGACCATATTTTTATGAATTAAGGTTTACAAAATATCTTTTTCAAAATAACATTTTTTTTTAATTTGAATTTGACTTTTTCATCCAACCGCCATTTTCCACAAAAATAAAAATAGTATTTTGGAAAATTTTAGACGTGAAAATCAAATAAAATTAATTTAATAGTAATCGATTAATTTAATATTATTCAAAATTGTTTAATTCGGTCAACCCGATCTTAGTGCACGTTTAATTGAAACAATCGCTTACAAAAAAAAAGGTAATCGCTTACAAAAAAAGGAAGTGAAATCTATCTATATAATATAAATCGGATTTGAAAAAAAAAAAGGAAATAAAATTTCATAATTAATTAATTTAAATTGATGTTATCCGATTTATATCAACTCCCTTCCAAAAAAAAAGGAAATATCCGATTCCTACCAAATCGATTAAAAAAAAAGGATTATGATATACGTCCAAATAAATTACAATTGAAATGTAGGCGGGATTATGAAAAAAAAATAAAAAAAACTTTACCGAATGTTTGAAAAAAAAAATCGGATTAAAAAAAATTAAAAGGAAAAAATTCAAAACGTGAAATTAAAATTAAAAACGTGAATTAAAATTAAAAAAATTAAAAATACAAAATTTACCAAATCTCAACCCATCAAAAAAAAAGGAAAATCGAGTGAAATAAAACGTAAAAAAAAAGGAAAAGCGAGTGAATTAAAAATGTACCAAATCGGATTTTAAAAAAATGGTAACAAATCTCATCTCATCCTAAAGAAAAGGAATTATAACAAATTTAACAAAAAAACAACCAAATCTTATCCTAAAATAAAACAATCCGATTTCCATAAATCACATCCAAAATCAAATTAAGTTAGGCGGGATAAATGAAAAAAATTCAAAAAGAGTTTCCAAAACAGGTAATTTTCGAAAAATTTGAGAGGGAAAAAATGATGTTTAAGCGGAAAATGAAACATTTATTCAAACATTTTTCCTTCTCCGTATTATATAGTAATAGATTAAGAATTACTATTTACTAAAAATAGTAAGTAAAAAATCTGAGAATATTAATTACATTCTATTTTTAGAATGTTTTTTTCATTTTTCAATAAAAAAGTTAGGCCGCATTTAATGCTACCATAAATCATGGAATTTGTTATATTTAAATTTCAAAGATTTAAATAAAAAAATCCATCTCTATCTTAGTAACAAATCTATAATAATGAACTATAGATAAAGTAAATTCCTCGCCAAAATCCATTCTTGGCAAAATCTTTAATCCCGTCGCTGCCCTTCTCTTCAAATTTCTGTCGCCTTCCCTGGTTAGGCCGGCGTGTGCACGGTGGTAGCTCACCTGGGCTTCGCGGCCCTATTCTGTGAAGATGCGCTGATTAGAGGTAGCTTTTTCGCCGGGGAGGTGGTCGCGCCGCATTCCGGTTTTCGCCTCGGAACTAGAAGTGAGTGGCGGGCGACTACTCCTCCTCCGGTATCTCCGCTGTGGCGGCCTCCGGTGCTCTTTCAGAGAGGGCTGCGGCCCGAATTTCCCAATCTAGGGTTTGGGGTGGAGACTTGTCCGACCATCCTGTACTTCACGGCTGGGTTTCGAAGTCGCGGTCGTTGGCTCTGGTTTGGGGCGTTGGTCTGCTCTGGTAAAGGACGTTGGGTGGCTCTGGTTCCGGCTATTGATTTCGTGGTCGACCACCCTAGTTTTGAGCTTTATTCGGTGCTCGAAGGGCTGGGGTTCGAGGTGTCGGTTTGTTGTCGACGAGCCTGGTTTTGGTTGTTGGTCGGCGCTTGTTGGGCTGGACTAATGTGCTCGAGGCTCGGACCATTGTTGGTGACTGTTTTGGATGGGCGTTTTGGTCTCCGGGTGCCAGTGGAGTTTGTTCGACTGGACAAGGGTTGAGCCCGATTGTTCCCGACTCAATTAGACATTCTCTTGCAGTTTCTGGGTCGGGCGCTAGGGTCACTCTGCCATTGTTGTGCTTGGTGTGGTATCCCGATTGGGGAAGGGCTTTCGATTTTATTTTTGTATTGTCTAGTGTTATATTTGTGTGTTTGCTGTTTTTGTGGTAGTATTGTGTCTTTGGTCTGGGCAATTAGCCAGTGTGCTTTTGTTCTGTATTTTAGATTTGAGTCGTTGGCCTCAGTTTGAGCGGGAGAAATTTATTGTCCTGTGGGGACCAGCTCTTGTCTCTATTCTCCTATGGGGAGCTTTTCGTTGTAGTTTTCCTTGTGTTTATTATATTGTTGTCTTGTGTGTCTTGTTTCGATTTCTAGTGTTTGCTAGTGTCGGGCTTCTTGACGGTCGTCAGACCTGTCCTCCCATTTTATTCAGCTTTGGGCTGCGTTCCAAGTTGTATCTTTGCACATTTGTGCGTTTGTTATATAAATCCTCTATCGTTTTGGAAAAAAAAAATCTATAATAATATAATATATGATATGACAAGGGCAACACATTAGATAAGGGAATAATTTGAGTATTTGTCGGCAGACATGAAGGACCAATCAAATTGATGTCTTCTTTTCTAAGACTCTCTCTCCTACACCTATAAATAGTGCTCTCCTCAATGCCACAAATCACACTTCAAAAAATCCAACACCTCATAAATCAACACCTAAAAAATCAAAGTCTCAAGTTCAAGAGTTCTCAATAATTCTCTTGAAGATCCAAGGTCATTCAAGTTGAAGATCGGCGTTCAAACCGCAACCAAGTCTAATCAATGAAGAAGAATGCCAAGAAGAAGAAAAAGAAGCAGCGGCTCTTTCTCAAGAAATAAAGAGACAACTTTCACTCATCTCAAATCAATCCCAGAATATCAACATAGCGTCCAAACGATATTCAAGCCGTGTTCGTCGAGAAGTTCAAGTAAACGTCAAATCTACCTTTGAATATCCAAATCCAAATCTATGAAGAGAAGAATCAGAGGAGATAAATAGAGATTGTACCCGCAATATCGTTTGATCGAAATAAAATCAAGTTGTACAAAAGTTTTATGTTTTTCATAAAATTTGTTGTTACAAATTTGGCACGCCCAGTAAGACTTTTTCTACCTCTCATCTCTTCTCTCCAAATCAAGTTCGAAGATTTTTGAAGATGCATGAAGACCTCTGTGAAGAAAACGTACACAGGGCAACGAAGGATGATGTTTTCCTAAGCCATGAATCCATCGAAAATCATCGTGTTCATCAAACATCCAAATGGAGGAAACAAAAGTGGTCTTCCATTCTTCTCCAATTCCATGGGGGCAATTTACATGAAGAGCTCCATCAAATCCTCAAATTCAAATGCTCCTTCATACGAGCTTAAACTATCTACAATGCTCCTTGATACGAGCCTAAACTATCTAATGCTCCTTGATATGAGCCTAAACTATCTATAAAGCTTCTCGATATGAGCAAATCAACTATCCAAATTCTCAAATTCGAAGGCTCTTTGATACGAGCATAAAATGTCTACATTTCAAGATCTCCTTGACACGAGAATAAAAGGTCTACATATCAAATTTGAAGGCTCCTTGATACGAGCATAAAATGTCTACATATCAAGATCTCCTTGACACGAGAATAAAAGGTCTACATATCAAATTTGAAGGCTCCTTGATACGAGCATAAAATGTCTACATATCAAGATCTCCATGGCACGAGAATAAAAGGTATATATATCAAATTTGAAGGCTCCTTGATACGAGCATAAAATGTCTACATATCCAGATCTCTATGGCACGAGAATAAAAGGTCTACATATCAAATTTGAAGGCTCCTTGATACGAGCACAAAATGTCTACATATCAAATTTGAAGGCTCCTTGATACGAGCATAAAATGTCTATATATCAATATCTCCTTGACACGAGCATAAAATGTCTACAAATTTGAAGGCTCCTTGACACGAGCATAAAATGTCTACAAATTTGAAGACTCCTTGATACGAGTATAAACTATCTGTCAAATCAAATCAACACTCATTGATACGAGTATAAACTATCTACATATCAAATCAAACCAAGACTCCTTCATACGAGTATAAACTATTTGTTAAACCAAATCAAGAACTCCTTGATACGAGTATAAACTATCTGTCAAATTACTTTAAGACTCCTTGTACGAGTTTAAACTATCTACAAACTCAAGTTGAAGAACTCCTATATAAGTGTTTAAACTATCTGCATGTCTCAACCAAATCCAAAATTTTGAGACTCATTCACTACCAAGACATTTTGTCCGTGAACAAGTCTCAAGGGGGCATTTGTAGACATCGAAATTTTAATATTTTATTAATTAACGTCTTTATTTATTTTGAGACATAAATCCAAGATAAATAAGATATTTAAATAATAAAGTAAATATTTTTTGCCCACCAAGTCAAATCTAAGGATAAGGAAAGAGATTATATCAAATCGTGAAGGACCAATCAAACTGATGTCTTCTTTCCCAAGATTCTCTCTCCTACACCTATAAATAGGGCTCTCCTCAATGCCACAAATCACACCTCAACAAATCCGACAGCTAAAAAAAATCAAAGTCTCAAATTCAAGAGCTCTCAAGAATCCTCTTGAAGATTTGAAGAAGTTCTTGAAGATCCAAGGGCATTCAAGTTGAAGATCGCGTTCAACCCTCAACCAAGCATTCGAACCGCCGAAGTTTGTTCAATGAAGAAGAAGGCCAAGAAGAAGAAAAAGAGGCGGCGACTCTTCCCCAAGAAGTAAAGAGATGACTTTCACTCTCTCAAATCAATCCACGAACATCAACGACGTTCAAGCGACATTCAAGCCGCGTTGGTTGAGAAGTTTAACCAACATACCGTTTGATCCAGGAACAAGCTATCAAGCCCTCGAGTCAACATTATTCAAGTCAAAATCTCTCTTTCAAGAAGATCAAAGAAATAAGTTCTCCAAGAAGTCTTATTCAATTAAATCAAGTCCTAGCATTTAATACGTGAATAAGTCATTTGAGGTAATTCAATCGTCAAATTCATCTTTCAAGGTCTCAAGCCCAAATCCATGAAGAGAAGAATCAGAGGAGATAAATAGAGATTGCACCCGCATATCGTTTGATCAATATATATTCAAGTTGTACAAAAGTTTTATGTTTCTCATAAAATTTGTTGTTACAAATTTAAATATCTTTCATGTTCCTTATCGTAAGATTTGACTTGGTTGGCAAGAAATATTTAATTTATTAATTAAATATCTTATTTATCTTGGATTTATGTCTTAAAATAAATAAAGATATTAATTAATAAAATATTAAAATTTGGATGTCTACAGGTATTTATAATACTTTAAACATACATGTTTTGTGTTATTCTGTACATGACAATTTTATATTGTACAACAAACCGATATACGTAAATTATATCACATTTTAATCCCAAATATTTAATTTATTATCATTATTTAGTGCTATTTACCTGCATCTTTAATTTATAATTATTATTTAATATTATTTTCTCGTGCATAGCACGAGCTATGCACTAATTGCTATTATAATAGTAATAGATGTCTAGTTGTAATTATCTGTTTTTATTGTATAAAATCTGTTGTTTAGAAGAAGAAGAAAATAAATAAATAAAACTGTCCATGTCGGTTGAGGAAAAGCCCGGACCCGGCTCTTCATACAACAGCTCCACGCCTAAATAGACCACGAAACAGGTAATCTTTCCCAGCGTACATAGCAAATTTCCCCCCACTTCCAAAAAATTAGACGCACTTTTGTTGTTTGAAAGAGAGAATCGGAGATGCCGATAGAGATGCCAAGGGGGTTGCCATTCTCGGTGGATACGTGGTCCCCTTTCTCCAAGCGGAAGAGCCACCATTTCCTCACCCACGCTCACAAAGACCACGCCCAGGGAATCGTCACCCACGCTTCTTACCCTATCTACTCCTCTCTTCTCACCAAGACTCTCATCATGCTACACTACCCTCAGGTGCGTCTCTCTCTCTCTCTCTCTTTTGAATGCTTTCCGTATGATTTACCAGTATCTTCTTCGTTTTTCTTTTCTGTCCCTGTCGAATTTGTTTTTGCAGCTTGATGAATCGGTGTTTGTTGGAATTGAGGTTGGGCAGTCGATGGTTCTTGAGGATCCAGATGGCCATTTTATCGTCACTGCTTTTGATGCAAATCATTGTCCAGGTTTGTATGTCATGCCTGTATTTTGAAATAAAGTAATCATTGTGTGAGTTGAGTTGTGACTGTTCATTATTCATTCATAAATAAAGTAATCATTGTGTGAGTTGAGTTGTGACTGTTCATTATTCATTCATATGTTAATACATGAGCTTTGCAGGTTAATGTGCTGATGTTTTTTGTGATTTTTGTTAATTTTTTTGTGTTTTGTTATTGCCTTGCGGCTTACGCTGTTATGTCTTGCTTATAGCTTTGAGATTGATTGGAAGCCCCCAAACTTTTGTGGACAATATACGATAAATAGAGACATCATATTTTGTTCATGTGTGATTCCTTACATTTTAATGCGATTGATTATTAGGATAAAATTTAGAATTTCTGTGCATACAAATGGTCATCTGTTTCCCCAAATTTGTATATATTATAAAAAAGTGTGTTCCCTACTGGAAAATGACATATATTGACCATTGTAATGTTCTATATTCACTCATAACTGATCTGTATTATTTTGAATCTCTTGTTGCCTACACTGTAGTACAGTAGGTGAATTGTGTTGCGAGTTGCTCCAGGTTTATGGGTCGCTCTAGCTATTGTTTTTGCTATTATATGGATGTTAGACTTTCCTCTTGTGAAAGAATAAGTTGGAGGCTTTGCTGTTAAATGTTCTCATGAAAATATGCAATTTGTGGATGCAGGAGCTCTAATGTTCCTCTTTGAAGGAAATTTCGGTAACATTTTGCACACAGGAGATTGCAGATTAGTGCCTGAGTGTTTGCGAAGCCTACCAGACAAGTTCATTGGCAAGGAAGGAAAAGAACCTAGGTGTCCGCTTGATTACATCTTTTTAGATTGTACGTTTGGTCAATGTGCTCTGACAATGCCCAGCAGGCACACGGCTGTCCAGCAGGTATGCTTGTCCTGTACATCAGTTTCACTCGAGTAGCTTGTTGTTAGGCGTTTTTTTTTTTAATTGCAGAAAGACATTTGGCTTCTTTCACACACTTACTCACTGACACATATAACCTTGATATATTGCTCACAGATCAGTTCAAGTCTTGTTACTTATATCTGTGTGAAATTGAAATATTAAATTTGCTAAAATATTGGATGGATCAATCATGGGGTATTATCTGAGATTTATTGAACCTCAATTTCTTGCAAGCTGTCAACGAAAACTAGCTAAGAAGCTGTGGGTTTTTATCCATATGTGTTCTGTACAGCATGGTGTATTTTTTTGTTAGTTTATGATAGCCATCCACATGGGGTTAGAACTTAGGTCCTTCTCTTACACAGAAGACTGATAGCGTACTTACAAGTTAGAATGAAGTAGTGATGAAATAAGTGTCTTGAAATTTATATACGCTTGTAATCATAAAATGCATGCTCACTTAGTAATGAATCCAAATATTACTGAAGCAGATTATCAATTGCATATGGAAACACCCTCAGGCCAGCAGAGTGTATCTGGCATGTGATCTCCTAGGTCAGGAAGATATTCTACTACAGGTTTCTCGAACGTTTGGTGAGAAGATATATGTCGATAAAGCCAAGAATCTAGAATGCTTCAAATCTCTCGAACTTATTGTTCCCGAGGTCATGTCACATGACCCAGCTTCTCGTTTTCAGCTATTTGATGGATTCCCAAAGCTATATGAAAGAGCTGAAGCAAGGATAGCCGAGGCTCGTGCCAATTTTCAACATGAGCCCCTTATTATACGCCCTTCATCACAGTGGTATGCTAGTGATGTTGGCACTTCTGAGTTGGAAAAGCGAAGAAAAGAAAGGCAAGATCAAGCTGTTAGAGATCTTTGTGGTGTTTGGCATGTCTGTTATTCAATACACTCATCCAGAGAAGAACTAGAGTGGGCATTGCAACTTCTTGCTCCTAAATGGGTGGTGTCAACAACACCCAACTGCAGGGCTATGGAGCTAAATTATGTTAAGAAACACTGTTTCAACAATCAACTATCTGTTAATAGATCTCTCCAGAAACTTATGGACATAAGTGCAGTAACATCTTTAGGTTCAGATGAATCAGTAGAAAATTTGGGCGGTTCACAGGAGGACAATATTTCTATTAATTGTGTAGAGATCCAACCTGAACCAGTTATCACATCCACACACCGAAAAAAGCGGTTGAGTTTATCTCCTCCAAGCAAACGGCCCCCATTGACGTTATTTGGAAGAGCCAGGGCTGGTCTTCACGATTCTGCTTTCCAGAACGAACAGAAAGTACTGGCAGTTAGTGATTGCCCAGAGACAACACCAACTGGAAATGAAGATGTTTGTACCCAGAATGATGTTGCTGACGTCGAATTCGGTGATTTACTGAAACTAAAGAGAAAGGGTGATTTTGCAGAAATAAATTGCATTTCTACAGACATAAATCCAGGGCGACTCGAAAATGATGCTGGTTTACCAACTGGTTCTTCGAGTACATATAATGAAAATTTTAGAAGGGTTTACAGGTCTATGAATGTTCCAGTACCTCAGCGCCTTCCTTCCCTTACTGATCTTATGGATGCCAGAAGTTATCCAAAGAAAATGCGTAAATAAGTATTTCCTCTCATTGATCAAGTTCCTCTTGTGGCGATTCTTTGGCGGAGCTTAATATACTCATGCCGGTTGTTCATGACTAACTTTTATCTCCCTCTTTCAAACTATCAAATTATGGGTAAGGGATGTGTTTAACTGACTTCTCAGCAAATGTGCACAATATACTGCAGGTAAACATGAAGCTTTGGATTACTTGCATCTTTACCATTTAATTAGCTTGCTTTGTCGGCCAAATTCTAATATGATGTTGTGATTCAATTTTCTATGAAATGATATGTTTTTCTTCAATCTTACATTTTAGTGTAGTTGTGCCTCATACATATGATAAGTTTGGTCTTTGGATTTATGCTTTATATTATTATTTCTTTAGTTTGATTGTTCTATACAATGAACTACTGCTGGGGTAACCATGCCTGTACAAAGTAGTAAGTGCCTCATTTGCTTGCCATGGTCTTCCCCAAGTCGTTAATACTTTCAAAGGTTAAAAGTAATGAGTATGTAAACCAAGTGTTTTTATGTGATTATTTTCTTCCATGATTAATAAATAATTAACTGTAGTCGTTGATTAATTGTGTTATTCAAGCTACACGCTCCTTATTAACCTCAAGGAATCACGGAATCACTCTGGAAGATGAACATCTTCCTATATCTCGTCTTAGGATTTCTATATGGAAACAATCACCAAATTAGCAAATCCTGATATTTTGTAATATTCTTAACTTATATTTTCAGTATTGTGGTAATGTATGACCAACTTTCTTGACTCATATTGTCACTACTTCCTCACGCTTTTGGTAAAAATTTGAAGAACATTTGAAAATATTGGACTAGAATTAAGTTTTGGTCATTTCATTTTCATCTCATTTATAATGTAATTTCACAATTGTATTGGATGGTGGGCTTAATTTTTTATTGTAATCTTGTTTTTTAACTGACTAAATATTTCATGCTGTAGTCTTTCATTATTTGTGAGTCATTGTTGTCTTATGCAACATCTTTTAGATTGAAACTTACATTGGTATCCACATTGTGGTAAACATTGTCATTTGTTAATTGTTGATATGCTACCTAGAACGTTAAACTATCAAAATAAATGAATTCAAACAGTTTATTAAATTCTCTATCCAGTTTTGTGAAATGTATTCCATTGTTCTCTTACGTTTGTCATTTGTTAAAAGTACACTCTCATTTTTGTTCTGTCAGGCTTACTAGATTTTTCTACAAGGATTAAGAAAGTCAGTTATTGATTTTGTTTTTTTTTTTTTTCTTTTTGTGTGTTTTTAAATTTAATCAAATCTATGATGCTATTGATTAAAACTTCAAACTATTGCTATTAAATTCATTGCTGGTGGAGAAAATAGCAAGTATTTTGATAAAACATTAATACACTCATAATTCAAGAATATATGTAATTAATTTGCTCAAGATTTTCAAAAGAAAACCTAAAGTGCAGATATAATGAACTGTTTTCTTTTTTTCTTATTTAAATGCCGTAGATGAAAGAAACAGAGGGAGTGTATTTTATGTTAGGAGATGATCAAATGACAAAGCATTTTGGAAGTCAGCATGCACCATCAATGCACTCAGAGTTACCCTGCATGTCTTAATACTTAAAATGCTTATTTATTTGTTATATTTTTAGAAGGGTTAAACTAAAACAAACAAAGTTATTGAGATGGATTATGTTTACGGTAGCTTCTGGGGTAATCGAGCATAAAGAGTTCAGTGATTTTGTTTCAGACATGATTGAGATTGGAGGCCACCTCTAGAATGCTTTAGTCCTGTCTTTGTACAACCTTTTCTTTGGCGGATTTCTTATCCTTTTTATAGTACATTACATTGAGTAAATTTTATTTCTTGAGAAATAAATGAAGAAAAAAAAGAAGAAAATCATTGCATGGGGAACGTGCATTTGATATTTCACTTTGATTTAAATCCTACCGTAATTTCTGAAAGACAATGCACATATTTATTTTAGCTTTTGATGCACTTCTTTACATTGGCATATGGAATGATTTGTCATATGACTCCTTTGGCATGTTTAGTGATAGGGGAAGCATATGCCTTAAAATTTATATTAAAGTCTAGAATTTTTGTTGAGGGAGATTGTGTCTTTAATGTTCGGTTACGTATTTGGCGTATTGTTACCTGATTCAGTGAATATGATGTAAGTAATTTATGTAATCCGACTTTATCGACATAATCATATTTAGATTATTGCTCTTTCCAGCTATGCATTTATGCGTTTTTTTCGATTTCCGTCATCTATATATTGCGGCTCAGGCTTCTCAACAGGAAAGCTATTAAACTAGTGAACCGTTGTTTCCGCAGCAATGGTGACCTTAAGAACAACAAATAGGAATGGAGCTAACTTCAAGAGGCATCGTCAGATCAAATGGCGTTGGACACTTGTGGAAGACAACCTCCTGAAGAAGCTCGTCAAAAGACATGGTGCCGGCAATTGGGATTTCATTTCTGATCACTTCCAAGGACGAACCGGTGTGCATTTTGCCTTTCTCACCGAACATTTTGACTATATTCTTGAAATTACATTTGCACTTTTAAGTTTCTTTTAATGATTATGTGATTTGTGGA
>BKCP01004961.1:1116143-1156376 GCA_008636005.1 Striga asiatica | reverse complement strand
TTTTTAAATATCCAGGCAAGAGTTGCAGACTGAGATGGATTAACCAATTGGATCCGAAAGTGGACAGAACACCGTTCAGTGAACAAGAGCAGCAGAGGCTTGTTGATCTCCATGGAAAATATGGAAACCGGTGGTCAATCATTGTAAGTCACTTCCCTGGCCGAACAGACAATCAGGTGAAGAACCAGTACCATTTACTGGTGGGGAACAAATACAAAAAGGCCTCACGCCTATCTTCCACCCCTCTCAGCAAAGGATCTTCAGACGGGAGCATGTCAACTGTTGCCGTTGGTTTGCAGTTTTCTAATGGTACCTTCCAGGGACATAACAATTCTATCATGTCTGGTATGACTGAAATGGTGCCTGTGTTAGGTGGTGGATTTTCTTCAGTGTTTGGTTTGCATTGTTCATCTATGCATTCAAATCAGGGGGTGATGAGCCATGGAGATTCCATCATGTCTGATGCCAGCTCGGGTGCTCTCTCGGAATCCTGCACGCTCCAAGGAGAGTATCAATTCATCGACTTTATGGGAGTTGAAAGTTCAGACTGAAATGCTACTGCTTTATTATTATTATTATTATTATTATTATTATTATTATTATCATCATCTTTGATTTCGATTTTCAGTAAGGAGAGTTGTGTGACTGTCTGTTGTTTTGGGATTGTGCCTTGAGGAGATTTCTTGTCGCTATGTACAAGGATTATATAACAATGTTATGTACTTGGAACGAAATCGCTACACTTACATGCTTCATTATAATTTATAAATCTTTGGGAAACTAATTAGACATGGTAAATGAATTTTTGTTTTGTGAGAAATTTACTCCCTTTACAAATGCTTATGGAAATAATATTAAATTTACGAGCACCACAACTTTTCATCGTTCTATAATAATAATTTAAAGGGTTCAGGTGGTTAATTGGAGTCTGATTAACCGTTAATTGGGTATAATTATATGTAATTAATGCAGATATTATGGTCAGTTTTACAGACAACCAACTACACTCAATTAGTCTATTGTATGATTTTCGAGAAACGTGCATATCCACCACCTTCTACACTCAATCGTAAGACAAGAAAAGAAATCAATATTTTCTCTCTCCATATCTCTCGTTTATTGTGTAGAGAACATCTCACAAAAAAAAACCTTATTTGTCTCTCACAANCTCTGCAAAAATTGAAGAATGGCAAAGCGTAAAAAAATTGAGGCAAAAAATTCCAACATCGATGACGAAGCAAGGATAACTCGCTGCCGATCTCGTCACACAACTCAACTTCAACCCCCCGTGTGCAAGGTTGTACAAAAGAAGCTCCAATTTCAGAAAATGGAGCCTCCAAGCCGAGCCAAAAAACCTAACCCGAATATTGCCGAGGGTGGGTCGAATGACGATGACGATTTCGTGTCCGAATAGAAAATCAAACAAAAAATAAAAAAATAATGTGCTCAATGACACCAAGAAGAAGAGGGTTCAAGAAAACAAGGGCAAAGCGAAAATTGTTGATTCTCCAAAGAATCAACAAGAGTTCGATTCAGATTTCAAACTTGATGAGGAGAAGAAGAAAATTCGAGTGATTGTCTGTGGATTTATCAAATCACGACAGTGAGATGGATTCGAATATCCCAAAATTTGACCCAAAAAACCATAAGCGTCGACGAGAATTTTCTAAGAAACGAGAGTTGAAGAAAAAAATTGGTCGCACAACAACCAAGTGGAGACATCTATAATTCTTCTCAAAAGAACATGGTAGTTCTTTTTATTATTATGAATTTATATATGTCCAAATGTTTTTATTAAAAAAAAATATTATTATTATGTATTGTTTGTTGCTTGTATGAATTATCCATTTTGAGAAAAAAAAAATTGGTGAACCCAAAATGTCCTCATATGTACATGAGTTTGTGTTCGTGTGTTTTATATTCACTGTCAAAAGCATGTTTTAAGTTTAGTGGGTGTATCCAACAGTATAGTAATTATATGATTTGCAATAATATTTTGTGGACACAAATTATAGTTTATACTTGTTGTTTATTGGTGGAATTTGTCTTGTTTGATTTATTTTATATTTGGACATATAGGATGAACTTTCGTTTTTGTGCTTTGGTAAACTGAGTGTAAAATTGTTATATCATGCTATCAGTAATTAGATGATTTGCGATAATATGTTTGTGGAATGAACTTAGAATTCATAATTGTATTTTAATTGTGTTTTTTTTTTCTGTGGAAATTGTCTATGTCTGATTTATTTATTGTAGGAAATACATTTTGATTTTTCCAACTGTTATTTTACCTTGGTGAAATAACAGTTTCCACTTTTGTTTTCATGTTTATATCGCATTTCAGTAATGTTTATATGTTGTTTATCTTATGTATACATACAATGGACTTAATATGAGGAAGTCATAAATTTAACTTCATCAAATTTGTTTATCTAACACACATATTCACCACATATTGTATGTGTACTATATATATATATATATATGTGTGTGTGTGTGTGTGTGTGTGTGTGTGTGTGTGTGTTCTGTTTTTGAATTGTTATTGTACTTTTATTTTCATGTTATCATGTCATAAGCATATAGCACTTTAGAAATATTTATATGTTGTTTAACTTATGTATATATGCATTCTATTTGTTCTTAAGAGGTCATAACATGAACTTCATCAAATTTGTTTGCCTAACATATACATTTACCATATTGTTACTATTATTGTTTGTGTAATATATATTCGGTCAATAGATATCCGATGTTTTCGTACAGTATATCTGAACAAATATTTGATAAGCAATTTGTTGATAACCGACTTGATTTCCCAAGATTAATTAAAGGATCGATAATTTTATACTGTTAATGGTCCTTTAATATTATTTTTGAAGACCAACTTAGTTCAACTCGGTGCAATTAAATATCGACCGACTTTGGACAACTGAAGAAATAACCAACCAATCACCAAACTTCAAAACCGACTTTACAATGAAGACAAAGGAAACCGACCTCGCAGACGTTTTTACTAAAGATTATCCATTTAACAAAGATCCGAGGTGATCAAATCCCAAAGCAGGAGGCACTGTACAATTTCAATTGGATCATCAAGTCAAAGAATAATCATTGATGTTCCCCTACAGTATAACACGCCGCGTTATTGAAGCTGCTCAACATTAAATGCGATCTGATCTACCTCAGACAAAAAGACAAAATCACCGTACTATAAATGGCAGAATTTATGACTGTACGGGGTTCTTTTTCCGCACATTGTACACGAACTATAAAAAACATCTCGGTTACTTATAAAACCGACTTCCTGTACTTTTGTGAAATCATCAATAATACAAATAATTTACGCTTATTTCCTGTTAATCACACCTTGCTTTTATTCATATGAGTTGTTAAATTTCATACAACAACAGCTTAGCGCTAGAGGAAGGGGATCATAAGAAATTTGAGGTTAATCTTCGACATATCATACAAGAAAAAATACATATTTGCCAAACAATCTTTATAGTAGTCAACATGATGAGTTCTGGGCGTCAAGAAAGAAATCGAGACGCTGGAACAAGTCGTAATCCTTTTCAAACTACTGAAGATACGACTGCACCTTCTATGACAATAGACTATTCTGTTTTGTTCCAAGATCCAGAGTTTCTCAGAATCTATCTAATTTCACGGCGCAAACAAGAACAGGACCAACTATAACAAATCCAAGTCAAACTCCTGTTCAAAACATTCCAATAAGGCAGCAGACGCCGCCTGTTCAAGGACAGAACAATAATACTGTTGCTTCTCATGCAACGTCACAGCTGCGAACTCTTGTGTCGCGACAAAATATAGCAATTCAAGGTCACGACGAAGTTCCTGTAAATAATAACCAACCAGAAGGTAATCAACCTGAAATTACTGTTGAAAGTCATTCAGGACATCGTCGTCAACAACCGGTGCCTCCGTCACCGGCGACTTCGCAACTGTTAGACATTCCGACTTGCGTCATACTATTGAAAGGAATCTCTGAGACATGAGTCGGATGAATTGGAAGTTTTACAAAAAAGAATTGCCGAGTTGGAAACTCGGCAAGGGGGCCCTGAAGAATCTCATAGAAGAGCCCCACCTCAGTTAATGTTTACCTGGAAGCTGAAACTCCATTGGCTCCACAACTTACAATGGAACCATTATCTGGAAAAATTAAGGTTCCTCAGATTGATATTTACGATGGCACCTCGGATCCAGACGCACATCTCGGTCAATATACCTCCTGGATGGACCTCCATGGAGCTATTGATGCACTGAGATGTCGGATGTTTTCATTAACTTTGGGACCTCGGGCCCAAAAGTGGTATCACTCTTTACCTCGATGTTCAATTTCGAAATGGCAACAATTGAGAACGGCTTTCCGATCTCATTTTATTAGGGCCCGAGTATCTTTGATCCCGAAAGAATCAATTGCCAATATCGTACAAAAGGATAATGAAAGTGTTAAAGATTATATTACTCGGTTTAACGAACGAGTACAGAATATGGAGCAATGTCATCCAGAAACGTTACTGATCACGGCGATAGCAGGATTAAAGCCGAATTCTCTATTTCGCTGGAGTATTTATCAGAATAAACCGAGCTTATTCCAAGAATTTTTAGCTCGGGCTCAGCAGCACATCATTGCTGAGGAATCGATGTCGGCTCCTAATTTCAACTTCTCTTCCAATAAATCGGAGCCAGAACAGGAATCGAAAAAGAAGAAGAATAAATCTTTTAAGCAAAATAAATCTCGGTTCAGCGAGAATTCTAATAATCCCGAGGTGAAGAAAGCCAGAGCCAAATATCTCAATAAATTCAAGTCAAGTTATCAAACAGTTTTCTCGGCTGGAGCCGCAACCCGATCCCCGACTTGTGAGGACTCCAGAAGAAAAGCTTGACAAGACGAAATACTTTTCATATCACGAGTCGGCAAGACACGACGCAGATGAATGTTTGGGTTTACTTTCTGCCTTGTTGAGGCTTATCGGACATCCACAAGTCCAACGATTTGCAAAGAATGTTGATTATAAACGAAAGGGCAGACTACCAGAACCCCCAGACGATGATGAAGATGACGATCGCCCGATCAATCCAAAACGAATTAGCCAGGGTGAAAAATAAGTTTTTATGTTCAACTTGGAGGAGAATGAAGCTTCATCCTCAGCGAAAGCTGAAACAGTAAAAAGAAGCGATTATTCTAATCCTCCTGGTTTTCATAATGTCCCACGAGTTAACAACAGTAGTGGGAAAATAAATGGATCACGTCGGCAGGTGAAAGCGTATGCTCGGCAAGCTTACAACTCGGGCAAAACCGTCTTAACTACCGACCTCCGGGATAAAATCAATGCTCGGAATAATTGCCCTATCACTTTCAACGTGGATGATGCAAGTTATTTCGCTCACCCGCATTCCGATCCACTTGTGATCACGGCACCAATTTGTGGAATACTTGTACATCAGATAATGGTAGATACAAGTGCATATTCGAGTATAATGATGCTCCGCACGTTCGAACAAATAGGAATCGATCCTGCCGAGCTTAAACCCTGTAAAGATCAAGTATAAGGTTTCAATGGAACAATCACGCCGACTCTTGGCGAATTTACTATGCCAATCCGGTTCGGAATTCCTGGACGGGCCTCAAAGGTCATCATGGAGACATTCAAAGTAATGTACCTCAAGAATGAATATAATGACATCGTGGGAAGAACAGCTCTGTACAAGCTTCGTGCAGTTGTCTCGATCTTTCATTATGCTTTATAATTTCCCATGAATAACGGAGAAGGAACTCATTATGGCGATCAATACGAAGCCCGAGGAATGGTATGGGTCAAACCTTGGCATGAACCCTCTTCTTTAATACATATGGCGAAAAATGTCCAAGAAAAATCAGAAAAAGCACCAACTCCTAAGAACTCGGTACCTGACAACACCGAGATGGAAGTAGAATATTCCGAGACCACAGTGATCTCGGAAGAAACATTTCAAGACGATTTAACGCAAGATCGATGAAGACATCCAGGAAAAGAACCTGCCAATGAAGAAGATGAACTCGATCCTCGCACTCAATTTAAAGAAAAAAGCAAAATTGACCGAGCTGAGCCATCTGAAGGAATTGAAACAATCTTCATCGATGATCCTATTTGCGACAAACCACTTCGAATTGGGGCCAATCTCCAAGAGCCAATACGAACTCAACTTATCCAATTTCTCCGAGCAAACTCTGATGTATTTGCTTGGAAACATGAAGATATGAAAGGCATTGACCCTAATGTGGCCTCACACCAACTTAATCTGGATCCAATGATAAAACTAGTTGTTCAAAAGAGACGTAAGCTCGGTCCTGGCCGCCAAAAGGCTCTTGAAAAAGAAGTCAAGAAGCTTATCGACAGCAAATTCATTCAAGAAACTAAATACCCGACTTGGGTATCTAATCTTGTCCTGGTCAAGAAAAGTACCGGTGCTTGGCGACTCTGCATCGATTTTTCCGATTTGAATAAGGCTTGTCTAAAAGACAGTTATCCATTACCGCATATCGATTACATGGTGGACGCCACCTCCGGACATGAGTTGATGAGTTTCATGGATGCCTACTCGGGTTACAATTAAATTCCAATGGACCCCGAAGAAGCAGAGCATACATCTTTTTATTCTGCCCGAGGTCTATATTGTTATACTATGATGCCATTTGGTCTCAAGAATGCTGGAGCCACATATCAGAGACTTGTCAATGCCAAACTTATCGGACATACCATGGAAGTTTATGTCAATGACATATTGGTCAAGTCGGTCCACGCTGCCGATCATGTCGCTCATTTACAAGAAATGTTTAACAACTCAGAGACTATTCCATGGTGTTAAATCCAAAGAAGTGTACTTTTGGAGTCGGTTCTGGTAAATTTTTGGGGTACATTGTAACACAGCGTGGCATCGAAGCTAATCCCCTGAAGATAAAAGCTATTCTTGATTTAACACCTCCCACGTCGGTTAAAGGTGTTCAAGCACTTACCGACCGCTCACTGCTTTAAATAGATTCATATCAAAATCAACAGATCATTGTAAACCCTTCTTTGAATCAATAAAGAAAGGGAAGCGCTTTGAATGGACCAAAGAGTGTCAACAAGCTTTGGTCAAGATTAAAGAAACACTTGTGCAACCACCGACTTTACAAAAGCCGGTTCCTGAAGAGATGTTATATTTGTACTTAGGAGTAAGTGAAGTTGCTATCAGTGTTGTCCTTATCCGAGAAGAATGACTTCAGCAATATCCAATTTATTATATCAGTAAAGCACTACATGAAGCCGAACTACGATATCCACCAATGGAAAAGCTGGCTTACGCTCTTGTCACCGCATCTCGGAAACTCCGACCTTACTTCCAAGAACATTCAATAACCGTACTCACTTCTTATCCATTGAGGCCAGTCCTCCATCGACCCGATACTTCGAGTAGGATGGTCAAATGGGCGATTGAGCTCGGGGAGTATGATATCCATTATAAACCGAGGACTGCCATCAAAGCTCAAGTCCTCTCAGATTTTATCGTCGAGTTCACTCCCACAATTGAAAAAATCAACAAAAATCAATCATGGACTCTGTATGTCGATGGTTCACTAACTCAGCACCGAGCTGGCGGAGGCATTGTCCTGATCGATCCTAATAACAAGATGTTCTGTCATTCTGTCAGATTTCTTTTTCCAGCTACAAATAATGAAGCTGAATACGGAGATTTACTTTCTAGATTAAATCTTGCGGAGTCCATGAACGTCAACAAGCTCAAAATATTCTCCGACTCACAGTTACTCGTAAATCAAATTCTCGGAGAATTTGAAGTCAAAGAACCTCGGTTGGCACCATACTTGGCACTTGCAAAACAGAAGATGTCCAAGATTGATGTACAGTTAGAGCACATTCCTCCATGCTTTTTATTATTAGATAGTGCGCCAGAAATAACTATCGTTGTCGAAGAACATGAAGAAGAGAAGGATGTCATCTTTGAAGATAAATCCCCCACAGTTATTCTCACTGAAGGGATGATTCAAGAGAAATTCTTTAATTTTGTATATTTAAAAATTGAATTTGTTATTCCATATGATGAGGAGGTTGAAGTCTTCGTCATTCACTTTGAGAGAGATTGTGATGCTAAACTTGGTGAACATGAAGAGAAGATGATGCTTTCTTTTGGATTGAGTCCTTACTGGGAGAAAGTGAAAATTAAAAAGATGAGAAGATCATCAAAATCATTATTTAGAGTTCCCTAATGAGCATTGTCGTCTGGCTGAAGACGTTAAAATTAGCGCTTGTTGGGAGGCAACCCAATGTTTACTGCTTTATTTTTATTTTATTTTTTTATGCTTTTAGTTAAGTTATATTTTTGTTTGTTTGATATTTTGTTTTTCTTCCTTGCAGAATATTACTTGGAGAGATTTACATGACAAAGAATATGCTTCGAGATCTATACCAATAATTGTCACCTCTCTAATGATGTTTTGCAAGTTTTCTCTAATTTACTTTTATTGAAATTTCATTCTTCCCTTTTGTGCTTCATATAATTTCATTCAAGTTTGGGGGGGAGATGTGATTTTTTATTTGAGAATTTTAGAGAGAAGATGACACGATATCTTGCATTATCTTGCATATCATGTAGTTGCATGCTAGGTTTTATTGCTTTAGCACGTTTATTGCTTTCTTAGGATTTGAGTAGTTGTAGTTGGTTGACTTTGATTCACCTTGATGAGTTTCTTGTGCATATTTAATATATAATTCGGGCATAATATGCTAAGTGATGGAATTTGAGAATTGATGGAATTGTGAATTTGAATGATTGGTTGATGATCTTAATTCATGAACATATGATCCTTTGTGAGCTTTTGAGCCTTAGTTTTTTGAGTAGTGTATCGTTCATTGTTGTTTGAATTCTAGAACTTGCATTGGTATCTTTATCGAGACCACATGGTGTGTGCATTTTTGTGAAATGATTTAAGGCATATTTTTGTTCGAGCCTTTTCGACTCTTTTAGCTTACCAAATGATATTTTTATTCCCTAGTTAGCCCTTTTGAGCTTTTGCCTATTTTATTTGAATGCCACATATTGAGCTACATCTATATTTTCCTTTGTCCTTACTTGAGCATTTAGGATTATATCATATGAGGTGAATGAGTGTATTATTTGTGGTGTGGATAAAGGGAAGATGTGAATGGGAGTGTGAGTTGATGGGGAAAGTTGAATGAGGTTGATAGAGTCGAAATATAAAAAAATAAAAAGAATAATAAAAAAACTGAAAAAAAATGAGAAGAAAAATCTGAAAAAAAAAAAGAAAAAAAAAATTGTATGTATAGTTGCTTATATTTTAGCCTTGACTCAAATAAAGGCGGTTTCGTTGGATTTCTTGAATTTCATATATGGCATGCGAGTATTGACTGAATGGGGTGTGGGATAAGTTGTTTTGAGCTTGATCTTGATTAATAGGTGATGACGTCGTGAAGTTCATTTTTTGTAGTTCTAGATGCTCAAGTTTTCGTCACTTTATCCATATTTTTCCTACCCTAACCAAAGAGCCCACATTACAACCAAATGAAAGTCCTTTTTGATTCATGAATTGCATGCACAATAAGTGGCGGAGATAGTAGACGATTTGCAAGCTTATGGTAATTTTTCAACATTGAATTGACTTGAGCGATTATTTCCCTATACACTTTTGAGAGTAAGAGTTTACACTTATTCAGTGAGGTTTGTGGATTGAAGGTATTGACCATGATTTTGATAAAGCATTCTTGAAGTTTAAAAGTTTTGGAACTTAGTTATGTTCTTTGCCCGATGTCTATTGAGAATGTGTATGATTGACTTGAGAGTTGTGATTGTCTTTTCGTGTGTGTTGATAGGAGTTTGATGCATTGATCGGGACTATCAATGGTTTAAGTTTGGGGGTTTGTTAATGTGTGATTTTACACCATATTTATATAGTATCTAGAGCTTATTCATTGAATTATTGGTGTATAAATTACATTATTGTGCTTTTATTCTATTCTTGTTGGAAAGGTATTACACGTACTTGTTTTGTAGATATTTTCACATATTGGCAGAGCTTGTGGCTTTTGGAGGCGCATGGTGAGTACCTAAGACCCCGGGATGATGAAAGATTGATGCAAGGATGAAAAAAATGGAAAGAGGCCGTGTCACCTCAACAGAGATAATTTGAAGCCCAGGGACCTGACACGGACAGCGACACGAATGATGACATGGGCAGACTGGTCGTATCGCGCACGCAGACAGTTTTTTATATCTTACCTATTTTGAAAAGAAGAAGGGTTTTGTACATTATAAAAGACATAATCACCCTATTTTGAGGGAAGAACGTGGGATACACAAGGAGGAGGCCCTAGAACACACAAGAAAAGCAATTGGGAAGCAAAAAGAAGATCAACTACAAAGGGATCAAGAAGATTGAAGGATCGACGAGATTCCTAGTTTTTCTTTCTTCTTCCTTTGAACTTTTATTCGTCATGTTGATTTCTAATATGTCTATGTATTTGAATTCGAACATGAGTGGCTAGTTTATTTGATTCTAAGACTTGGTAGTAGATTAATGTGTTGGGATTTTGGATGATTTATTATAATTGATTGTTTTCTTTTGAACCCCTATTCAAATATTTTATTTTTATTTCATGTTTAGCAATTGGCCAATGTTTTTACATGCTTGACAATATTGTTCATACTTCAAGAGATGAGTTCAATATTAGGTCTTTAATATTTGACACAATTTACTTGCTTGAATCGAGAGATTAGTAGGTCGTTGTGAGGATATTAGATCTTTTAATTTATTTGGAGTTGAATTGCATGTGTTGAGTGGAGACGCTAATATATGTGATTTAATCTACGGTTTTATCGATCTGGAGAGGGACGATAAGCTAAATTTGTAATCATCTTATAGGGGAGATAAAGAAATATTGGTTGTGATACTTTTGAAGGAACCCAATTGTTAATTGAAACCATAGTCTTAGAATCTATCGTTCTCATATATCTTCTTACGTGTTTTTCTAGCTAGATCCTTATTGTTGCTTTATTTTCCTTTGAATATATTTTCTTAGTTTAGTTAATCCATCTCATATTCAGTCATCTAAATAAGTTGACACTATCATAATCTAATAATTGGTACAATAATTATTTGGTCTCTTGGGATACGACCTTGCTTGCCACATACTACGAACGAAACCGTACACTTGCGGTCGAGCTTTAAAAATATAGGCGAACAAGTTTTACATTGTTGTACAGTTTTCCTTTTCTTCTTTTGACCCCCTGCAGGATTACCAGATTAGCTCAATGGGATGAATTACTTCAAACAAAACATTCATGGGGCAATTGTTGGTTTGCGATTGGAGACTGGAATGACATATGCAAAAATTCAGAGAAAGCAGGGGGTATACCCAGAAGTCTATCCAGTCTCCAAGATTTTAACACTATCATTGACCAAATGGATATGGAGAAGATCAGACTGCAGGGCTACCCTTTCACCTGGTGTAATAACAGAGCCAATAATGAATTGGTAGAGGAGCAACTTGATAGAGCTTTTGGCTCTCTAGACTAGCTTCAACTCTGGCCCAATGCTTCTGTGACAAATATTTTGAGGAGCTCTTCAGACCATTCAGCTATCATTCTTAATATGGGGCTGCCACAAGATAGAAGACAGACAAAATTCCACTTTGACGAAAGGTGGATAGACAAAGATGGGTTTGACAAACTGTTAGGGAAGCTTGGATCACTCCAGTCACAGGCACCCCTTTTTTAAACTAAAAGAAAAAATCAGGCATACTAGGATTGCATTGCTTAAATGGAGTTCCTCCTTTCAAACTCAGAACTAGACACTCATTATAGAACTCACTCAAAAGATGGAGGATCTGAATACTCATAAGTCAGGAGAAAAATGGGACAGCTGGGAGTATACCAAAAGAGCTTTAAATGCAGCCCATCTTCAGGAAGAACTTTATTGGCAGCAAAAATCTAGGCAGAGATGGCTCAAGGAAGGTGATGCAAACACCAAGTTTTCCATGCATTTACTCTTCAAATGAGAAGGCAAAATGAAAAAACAAGGCTTATATCACCTCAAGGCAGAAGTTTCACTACTCAGAAAGCCATAGAAGAGCATATCTCTATTCTCATCAGAAGGCAGCTGGGGAGGAGAATCAGTTCTTCACTTAATCCCTCAGTCAATCACCACAGAAATGAATGAAGCTCTTTTGAAACCAGTCACTGAAGAAGAAGTTAAATCAGCACTATTCACATTGCCTGCAGACAAGGCCTTTGATGAGGAAGGGATGAGCTCCAGTTTTTACCAACATTTTTGGGAGCTGATTAAGCACGATCTTATGAATGCAGTTCTCAATTTCTTCACTTCAGGTATGATTCTAAAATATTGGAATCACACTATACTCTCCTTGATTCCTAAGTGCCCAAATCCAGAATCTCTTAGCCAATTCAGGCCAATAAGTTTGTGTATTGTGATATATAAAGTCATTTCCAAAGTGTTGGCTCAGAGATTAAAAGCTTGTCTGAATTCTTGTATAAGTGATCATCAATCTGCCTTTGAAGGAAGACAGCTTATGGATAATGTTATTGTTGCTCAGGAAGCTTTCCATTTCTTGAATAGGCACTCCTCTGGCCATAACTTCTTCATGGCAATAAAATTAGATTTGATAAAAGCCTTTGACCTTGTTGAATGGTTGAGTATTCAAAGAATAATGTTGCAGATGAGTTTTCACCTAGATTTTGTCAAGCTAATTTTAATGTGCATTTCTATTGCCTCTTTTTCTTTTAAAATTAATGGTGCAGTCAGTGGATTTGTTAATCCTACCAGGGGAATCAGACAAGGGGACATACTGTCCCTTTATCTGTTCATAATTGTGCAAAATTACTCACTGCCCTCATTCTTCAATCTGTTGAAAGAGGTCATCTGAAAGGGCTTAAACTCTCCAGGAATGGTCCATTGCTCACTCACCTGTTGTTTGTAGATGACTCCTTATCTTTTCCAGAGCAGGGGTGGATCAGGCTGCAATTATAATGGCCATTCTTGAAATATATAGGCTTTTCACAGGACAATCAGTGAATTTACAGAAATCTGCTATTTTCTTTAGTAGAAACACTCCACAGCATCTCCAGCAATCCATATGTGCAGCTCTCAATGGTATTGTTTCCCACAGATCTACCAGATACTTGGGACTGCCTCTTGGAATTGGTAACGCAAAAAAGGAAGTGTTTTCATATCTTCTAACTTCTGTCAAAAGCAAGCTGCAAAATTGGAAGGAAAAGCTCCTTAGCCCTGCTGGCAAGGAAGTCCTTATCAAAGCCATCATTCAAGCATTGCCAATCTTCACAATGTCATGCTTTAAGCTTCCTTTGACACTATGTTATGAGATTTCTCAACTCTGTGCAAACTTTTGGTGGCAATCAGGAGACCAGCAGTCCGGAGGAATCCATTGGAAAAAGTGGTGCCTACTTTCTTTACCTAAAAAGATGGAGGGCTCGGTTTCCTTGACTTGCAGCTTTTCAATCAAGCACTAATTTGCAAGCAGTTATGGAGAGTAGCTTCTCATCCTGAACTTTTGGTCAACAGACTCCTAAAAGACAGATACTTTCCTGACACAGCAATAACTCATGCAACCAAATCAGCCAAAGAATCTTGGATGTGGAATTGTTGGATGGAGGTGATGCCCTTTTTCTCTAAATGGCTGAAAATAAAGATCAGGAATGGTGTTGCTACAAAGATAGCTAATTTGAATTGGATCCCAACCCTTCAGAAACCATCACCAACACTTATGCCTTTAGCCAGCGACCATCTCATTTGGGTAAAAGATCTTTTGAATGCCAATGGTCTGTCATGGAATGAATGGTTAGTGCAGCAGGTATTTGACCCTGAAGACAGTGCAGCCATTCTCAGCATTACCTCACTTCACCCAGACAGAGCAGACAGACTATATTGGGGATTGGAAAAGAAAGGTTAGGTCTCTAAGACTTATCAATTGTTATCCTCAATAAAGTTGTCTCGATTAGATATTCCAGAATCTAGCTCTAGCTCATCCATTAGCAAGTCTGTACAAACTAGACATTGGAAGTTGAAAATTGCTAGGAAACTGAAGCACTTTCTTTGGAAGTGTATAGCTGGTACATTACCTGTGGCAAACCTCTCTAAGAAAAGAAACGTTGACATTGATCATATTTGTTCAATATGTGGTGAAGCTTCAGAAACAATAGACCATGTTCTTCTGTCATGCCCTAGAGCTTGCAAATTTTGTGACATCTCACCTGTGACCTGGAATAGCTCTCAAGGCAGTACTGAATCTTTTAAACACTGGTGGTACAACATTTGTTCACTTGATCATTCTGAAGTTGCTGAAGCAAGGATACAACTTTCAACATATATCCTTTGGTGGATTTGGAAATCAAGGAACCTGTGGGTGTTTCAAAACTCTCTCATGCCAGAAACAAAAGTCATAAAAATGGCTCTCTCAGACTGGAATCAATTTGCAGCAGCCTCATGATTTAGTTTCAGTTTTTGATTGTCCTTATTGTATTTTATATTTGAGATCAACTTCCTCGCTAAGCCTTTGGCAGTAGAAGGTAGTTGATTTCTTAGTGCTTATGTTTTCTTCCATTCTGTTGTTTTCAGTTCCTCATGTTGAGGCTCTAGAGACCACTTTAGGGTGTGTCTCCCATTTTTTTCTTTGCGATTTATTGATGTACTCTGAACCGTGTATTAGGANATCTTTCTTTTTTTTTTTCTACCAATAGACTGATGAAGCAGTTAACCATAGTGTTTTGAAGGACACATCGCACAACGTTTCTATCAACCAATCTGATGGTGATGATGACACCTTCCCTCTCAAGAATACTCAAGTTCTAGCCGAAATTGATAGGGCTACTGAAGCAAGAACAAAAAGTCGATCAACCGACAAGGGGAAGGTTTAAAAAATACACACTATATTTTTTTTGTTTTCGTTGATATACAATAAACATATATTAGATATACATATACATAATATTAATGTCCTTCATTTAAACAACATTCATTTTTTATTTTTATTCTATATAATCTAATAATTTACATTGCAGTTCGAAAATTGACGAATTGATTTATGATTTTAATATCATTTATACTTGATCCTCGAAATAATTCTTTACCTATATATTTATATTTTTTAGCATTAATATTTTTGACCCATGAAAGATAAATATACTAATTAATATTTTTGATTATTTTATACTAAATACATTTTACAATACATATATTTATAATTGTACGAATAACTTTCAACTTATTTCTTATTTTTAAATTAGATTTAATAATAAATTTAAGTTCATTTTATCTAAGCAATATTAACAAATATTTTTAAGATAGTAAAATACAAGTTAATTTAAATATGTAAAAAATGAATAACAAATACAAATGTTATTAAGTTTCAAGTTTTTAAACGAGAATGACACTAATACTTAATAAGAAAAATAGAAAAATAAAAAACAGATAACAATATGAAAACTAAATAGGAAAAAAATCATAGTATGAAGTTTCTTCTTCTATGAGTTTCAAGAAATATTTTAAAGTTTTTTTTATCTAATATACAAATAATTGGAGCAATTAATCCTTAACCATATACATAAATTATATTTTCCAATTCAAATAAAATTCTTTCTTAGGTACAAACTGAATAAATGATTGTAAATTTTAGAAATGTTTAATATGAAATTATTGATATCACGTACTAAAAGTAAAAATAGATTAAGTTGAAATAAAATAATATTTAATTTTTATAAAAAAGAGTTAATAAATAGATTCAACTCAATTATTGATATCACATTGCCTAAAATAAAAATAAAAGTCTCACCATGAATGGTAGAAAAAATACCAAAAGGAAAAACAAAAGAAAGAAAATGTTTTAAACAATTTCAATATTAAGGGTGTATCCTTTTGAGATTCCAGCGAAATTTTTGCGACTTTTTGAGATTTGAGACTTTTAACGATTTTTAGATTTATGAGAAATCTTATGAAATCTTAAGTATAGAGGTGAGATTTAGCAAACCGTTAAAAGTCTCAACAAATCAAAGTTTCAAATATGATAAATACCTCAAAATTCTGTAAGACTTTTTAAAATCTCAAATGAATACTTCGAGATTTTTAAAATTTTTAAAAAGTCTAAATTAAATACAAATTATTTCTGAAATTTTTAAAAAATCTTAAAAAAATTCCAAACGAATACACCTAAGTACGCAAATTAATTGTTTTTTTACGAAAAACCTATACTATTCCTAGTAAATATAATTTTTATATATATATAGATACAGATTTCAATGCTATGATTTTTAGTAAAAAGAGATCAAGAATAGGGTGTGGAGTGTGTACTAGTAATTTAATTATATAAAATAGAATTTATATTTAAAATTGATTTTATTCCGCTTAATATTATTAATATGCCCGTTAATTCTTACTCGCAAAGCATTAAAATTTTAGAATTAAGAGTATACTTATATGAGTAGATAGACACATAATTTAAAATAAAATGTGTACGTGGAAGCAGGAATTGGAGCACGAGCAGCATGCAAAGCTCCCCTCCTCCACCTGGCCAACACCTCCAAACAACTCTTTCTCTTACGCCACGTGCGCAACATGCACCTTTTATATATTCTCCCACACACATCCCTCTCATTAATTAGTTAATCAATCTTGTGAGTTTAGTTGAAAGATGACGAGGTACTTCACAGCGCTAACGGCCACTCTGTTGGTTCTCCTCGCGTTCTCAGCCGTGAAGGCATTGGGCTCATGCGGTGAGGAAATCAAGAGCCAGAGGCTGAGTTCGTGCAGTGAGTACCTGAGAGATAGCAGCCGATTTGATGAGTCGGAAAGCGGGTGGCGAGAGGAGTTTCCCAGGTGCTGTGAGGAGCTGGAGCAGATTAATGAGCAATGCAGGTGCCAAGCACTAAGCCAGGTAAGTACTCTTTTGTTTTTTTGGGCAATTGGTATTATTATATTGAATTTGAAAATAAACATGCATGTGTTTTTATTTTATTTGACAAGTAATAAGTAAAGTTAATTAATGGGAACAGGTGACTCAACAGCAAATGGTCCAGGGAAGAGAGAAGCAAGAGATGTTGAGAACAGCACAGAGTTTGACCAGCTTGTGCCGTATCCCACCTCAATCCTGTGAAATCCAGCTGCGCGGTCTTAATGCATTTTCAGTCTAGTATCTCTAGTAAATAACAAGTTGGGCTTTAACGATGGCCCTGCATGCAGCCTGCTTGAATTATTAATAAAAACGTCCTCGGCCCACTATTGTTTGGTGTGCAGGCTTAATAATGATATTGCTCCTTTTTCTCTCCTTAAAAGTCTGGGTTTCGAAAATTAAAATGAAAAGTTCATAATTTAATTAATGATCGATGACTTGTGTTAAATTAACTCACACAAGTGTACGTCTAATCTGTATTTGAAGATAAGGTTAAATTAGATGTTTAAGATTTTGACATACAAAAAATACTAGACATTAGCGTAGTGATAATGTATAATCTCACGTCCTCCTTAGCGCTCCGACATACTCTATGCCGCAGACGCCTTTGCGGCAACGCCTGGAAAACAGACACCTTGGGTAGATTCTCGTTTAAGTTATAATGGGTTGTAGGGTAGCAGTTGTAGATGCTACAAACTGGGTAGATTTTCGTTTAAGTTATAATGGGTTGTAGGGTAGCGGTTGTAGATGCTACAAACTTGGTGTCGATTACAATGGAAAACATATGATCTAAAGCAGAAGTTTTTAGTTCTTACAATTTGAACTATAAAAACAAAAAGAACGTTATATTTAAAATTGGACAAACAAGTCAAAATTACATATAAAATTGGAAAAACAAGTAGAGATACAAGTGTTGACTTTTCCCATGATGAATATGTCTCGTAATTGCTGACGGGTTCAGGCGTCTCGTTCTCAAAAATACAATGGTTTATGTCGTTCTCAAAGATACAATGGTTTATGTCTCGAAGGTTGTAGTACACCAACTTTCACGTTTCGGCAAATCTAAAGAGCGATATGTATAATTGAGGCTACGTGAGGCTACGAGAGACTGCAAGGATGCAGATGAGATTATTATTCTTCTGTAGTTCTAGACATGTTCTATATATAGGACTTTCAGGCAGCAAGGGTCATCATTTCTGGTCTTCATCAATTTAAGGCATGAAACAACCAACTAATGGTTATTGTAAGTGGGGAAAACGGTCAGGTACTAAGCATGTCGTTTTTATGCCGTTTTTAGGTGTTAACACACTATCAATCCACCTGATAACCACCGTATCAATTCACCTGATAACCACCAAAACGGTGTCACCTGGAAAGGTCATCGGTTCGGAACTTGGAAAGGTCATCGGTTCGGTCAAAACTCGAGTTCAAAACCCAACTCAGTTTTGGTTTTATTTTGGATTTAAATTTGGATCACAAAATAGTAAATAAAATTGCACTGATGAAAAAGATATATTCAATGAAAAAGATATATATTGGTTGGGGCCTTTAGCCCAGACTGTCCAAAGCCGTCCAAGTCCAGTCCATTGTTCAATTGTCAAGTAACAATAGTACCAAGGCCTAAGACCCGAATCCAGGCCCGAGTGCGTGCCGATGCTCGTGTCGGGCTGGCTGACCGGCATGTGCGCGCGCATTTGGCTGATGTCAACACCAACATTTGGTACGACCTTTTCAACTCTCTTTATTATAATAAAGAGTTAAATCTCATTTAAGCGTTCTATGTGGAAAAGAACTCTTGACCCTTTGAATCTCACAACCGTCATTTTATGTGCTCATGGTTTTTTTTGGCCGAAACGATAGATAATTTTATAAATCAAAATGCACAAATGTGCTAAAACACAGCAGCCAACAGCTGAAAAAGTGGGAGGACAGGTCAGAAGCCTACCTAGAATCCCGACTAGCAACGCTAGAATAAAAAACACACTCACAACTAAACTAACCAACAACACAAACAACTAGAACAACTACAAGGACCCCAACAGGGTAATACCCGAGTGTCGGACCCCAAAGGAGTAATCAATTTGACACTCGGGCTCACAGGGGCCAACGGCCCAAACTAAAAACACAAAACACAAACAACACAAGACAAACACAACCACAGAAACTACAAACAATAGACAAGAACACAAATGACTAATAACCAAGACTAAAAGCCCTTCCCCGATAAACGAACTAGCCCAAACCAACAGTGTCCGATCGACAGAAGACAAATCCAGGCCAAGCCACTGCTACCGAAACTGCAATCAAGCCTATACAGTAGCGGAAACCAAGGCCCGAACCAATCTCCGAATCGACCGTCTACAACCGAGCGAACAAACACCAGCCCCCACCCCAGCCCCACCCGAACCCGTCTAACACCACTAGCCGAGCTCGGGAGAGCCAGGACCCCCGCCGCCTAACACCACTAGCCGACCGGGAAGGGAAGAAGAGGTCCATTTCGCTACTCCGGCAACCACGGCGAAGGACTCGCTCCACCAAGACGCTGCCAAAGCCCCACCTCGCAACAAGCCCACACACCTCGCCACCGCCAACAGCCGCCGGCGACTTGAGGCCGAAATCCACCCGCAGCTCCACCGGAACAGGCGAAGCCAATCGGGAAGGACCCGTAGATCGCAGACCAGATACAGGTAGCCAGGGAACCTGCCGGCGACGACGACCACCTGCCGGCGACCGAAACGCTGACCATCCTCCGCCTAGGATCGAGCACCCGTCTGGAGCCACTGGTCGACCTGCCATCTCCGATCACCCGCAGCAGAAATCGAGGAGTGCCGGTCAGAAGCGGTGTGGGCCGTTGAAGACGACCATCGGCCGGAGCAGAGCAGTCGCCGGGGAAGGCCGACTGTCACGATTCTTGAAGTTGCGGCGGATGGATTTGAATCTATATATTTTTTTTTTCTTACAGTAATATGCAAATTAGTGTAAAATATAAACCACAAAACAAACAACAATATGTGCTCATGGTTAACTTTAATCATTTATTTTTCACTTATCAAAACATTGCTTTGAGAAGAAAAAAAATATATCGCGAATATCTACTCGTTGAATTTTTCTACACAATTTATTCAATTCAAATTAAATATTTAGCCATAAAAAATCATTCAAAATCGGGTCAAAATCAAGTTTTTATAATTGATATTCCAACAATCCCCTACATGACTGGAAACCAAATGTATGCATGAGATATATGATACTATGCCCAGAAGAGCGAACCGGTCCAGCAAGCCGGACAAATAAACCGAACAATTCAACCTGGTCGAAGAGAGTCCGAACAGGGTGGTTGTGGTCGAATGTCACGAGGACATCAGCGTTTGGATTGGAAGGTTGGTTGATTATGAAGTGATAATAACACACATTTTTTACTTATGTTTCCAATGTGGAATATGTTCCTTTGCTGAAATTATTGGGCCGTACAAGAAAGATTGTACTCATTAAAAAGAATGTACTATTTTTTAAATTAGACTATCTATTGGGCTATATCTATACTCATTTATTAAAAAGGAAAGAAGCAATTTATTGTTGTTTGTTATGCACATTATTTTTATTTTTTATTTTTTAATCAATAATAAAAAAAGTTTAAAATGTGATTTAAAAATGAAAATAAGGTTGTTTCTATTCTCTTTATTTTTTAACTTAAATATAGATTAAAATTTAAATATAAAAAATAAAATTAAACAAAGTTATCAACATTGTTCTACATTGTCGGTTGTATCTATTATTGAACTATTATTTAGAGAAATATCATAAACTATAAAATTAATTATAAAAATATATATAATCATATATTATACATATAAAATAAATAAAAAATTATATATTAATTAAACTGGTTCGACTGATTTGACACTGGCCCGACTAGTGAACCATTGAACCAGTAACTTCACCAGTTCGATGACAGGTTCAGTTTTCATGAAAAATATATCTAATGTAAGAACATCTCCAACGGTGAGAATGAATGGTAGCCTAAATTGATGGCTTTCTATTCACGTGGACTGAATGGAGTTTCATGTTGATAAATAACTCTCCAATGGTTTATTTCTAAATGTTATGGCACGTACTTTTTTTTTCTTTCTTTTATTGTTCTAAACACTGGTACAAAAATGTTCAACAAACTTTAGATTTAGTTAACGCCATGTTTTTGTAAGACTATCATCATCAACACTTCTTTTTTATTTTTTTGACAAAATATATACCATTATATTTCTAAAATAATTTTAAAAGTGTATCAATATTTTATTTTTTTTACGTAAATTAATATGTTTTATATATAAATAAATACCAACAAGTTATAATTTAATCAACGCCATTATTTTTGTAAGAGCATCTACTGTAGCCAATATTTTTGTAAGAGCAGCTGCTATCACCATCAACACCGTATTACTGTATCTGTACTACACCAGATTTTGTGGTCTTTTTTATTTTTTATTTTTTTTTTTGACAAAATACCATTATATTTATAACACCATTACTGCACTACACCAGATTTTATGATTTTTTTTTTTTTGACAAAATATATACCATTATATTTATAATATAATTTTAGAAATGTATCAATTTTTTATTTTATATTCTTTTTGTATAAAGCAATATGCTTTGTGATAAAGTGAATACTTTAGTAAATACTAATTACATCTTTTAGTAAATGAATAAATTTTATATAAATATTGTTATGTCTATTTAACCTAATTATATATTGTAATTAACAATAAAGGAAAAAAGTGAAGAAAAATGTGACTCATCAGTCTGAAAGAGCCTTCAGATGTAGAAAGAGTTTTAGAATTATTCTGTCTGTTTCATGCCATTTTATTTGCCTAAGGGTATGTTTGTTAAAGAATATACTCAAATCAAATTAATTCTACTCAAAATTTAACTCAACTTTAACTCAACTCCACTATCCTCAATATTATCAATATAATTAAATAATAACAACCAATTATTAAATAGTAATAACCAATTATTTTTACACATCATATCAACTTTAATTCACTATTCATCCACTCACATAATTTTAACTAATCATCACATCATATCATGTCTCTTCTACTTTTACATCAAACAAATTTTAAATCAATATTATTTTAATATAAACTCAAAATCCCACTAACAACTAATTACACCACTTTTTCACAATTAACCCTATTTAACTCTAAAAAATTCACTTTGAGTTAATTCACTCAAATTATTCCTTTAACAAACATACCCTAGGTGTTTGTGCTTAATTGGAAATTATGTTGCCTTAGCTATTTAGTTTCAAAACTTCCTAAGTTATGTGTATTCTCGGCCTTTTTAAGCCAAGCAAGCCCAATGATCACCCCAAGATCTGGCCTAGTACTTTTAATTTTTGAAACCAAGAGCCATTTTGTGCCTTTAATTCGGGCCAATTACCAAGCAAAATACCTAAAACATTCCGCCCAAGTCCACCCCTTCTCTCTCGGCCAAGAATCGCAGCAGCTCCCACACGAAGTCAGTCGCCAGCAGGCCCTATCGTTTTCCCCCAAATTTCTCGGCTCCTCTCCCCGATCTCTCTCTCGCAATTTGCAGCAGCAACGGGAGAATTTCTCCCTTTTTTTCTAGATCAAGTTGCAACAGATTTAACCCTCGAGTCCTCGACCTCTAAGAACGATCGAAGCCCTTATACCCTCGCCTCATCTCCTCTCTTTGAGCCGCCGTCCCTTCTCTTCTCCATTCCATACTCCGACATTCAGAGCTTCGACCAGCAACCGCTTCGTCCGACCACTAGCAGCGAGTCGGAAACCTCGACCCTCGATTCCGACAGACGGCGACCCTTAATATTTGACGACCGGCGACGCGAGGCAGGTGAACCGCGAACAAGCGGCAGCGGCGGAGCTTTTTCCGACGTCGAGCTGCGATCCGACTTTCGACCTCCAGGCGTGACGACGAACCCCGACCGAGGGCCACCAGATTTCCGGCGAGGCGAGCACACGGCAAAGAGCTGGCCCTATGCGAGAGTAGGCGGTCTGCGACTGAAGCAGTTCTCCGAGCACCCGAGGCCGAGCTTTTACCAGCGGCTGAGTAAAACCGAGCACACCCGGCTGAACCAAGCCTCCGGCAATCAGAAAGCCAGAAATTTCCAGCGCCGAGATTTGTCCGGAAGCCGTAGCAGGCTGCAGCAAGCGGAGCGCTTTTCGAGAGCCCTTCAACCAGAAACGGAGCCACCTTCTTTTCCATTTTAAATCTCGTAACAGGTACCTTCGACTGAGCCGAATTTATTCCTGTTTTGGCCGAGACTTTGAGATGTTTTATATGGCATTTATATGCTGGAAATTATTGTTGAAGCACCAGATTTTACGTTCAGTTATATGCCCTATTGATGTGTTTTGTTCTGTTATAATTCTATAAAGTGACATTTGAGAGGTGAAGGATTAGGGACTGAGGCGCTTAGGGATTGATTGTATATTTAAACTTCTTCAATATCTTTGGATGGTTAGTTACTTTGCTGAAATTGGGAAATATCATATGTTTATTTTTATTTTTTAGGAAAAAGAGGTTTTGTGTGATTTGTATGAATTGAGATAATTGAATGCTGTGTTTTGTTTATGTATGAAGGATAAATCTATAGAAATATACATTTTATCTCCATGATTTTGTTGATGATAGATAAAATTTTCAGATTTCCATTTTATATGTTTTTTCTACGTTAAAAAAACCTTAAATCTATTGCAACTTTGAGGCCGGCCCTGGCCACATGTTTGACCAAATGTTCCTCAGGGAAGTATAGTGTTTAAATTGTTTGCCCCTGCAGCCATGGATGAGGATATGTCTAATTCACTACGGCGGATGTCCATGCGAACTCGTAAGGTTGCTCCTAAAATGGCTGCGGCACTCGCGAGCAGTGATAATCGGACTCAGGTGAGTTGAGTGGTGCAAATATTCCTTTTTTGTTTTTTTTGCTCCTTTTCTTTTCAATTGTTTTCTGCATGTGGAAGTTGGTCTTATCTGAGCAGAGGATTAATCAATTGTGGACAGGCAATGCTTGCTCGTCTTGAAGCTCTGGAGAATGATAATGCTGGCCTGGAGACAGTGGACGAGGATGACGAAGCCTCCCTTGATGATGATGATCAAGGTCGTTTGCCTTGTGGTTATTTTGTTAATGATTGAACAAATGAGGTGTAACCAATAACAACGAACGCAAATGCAAACATTTATGCAAGATAGACTAATTTTAAGTAATTTTTTGCTCGCTGAAGATTTTGCTCTGTGACAATGTTTATTTGGGGTGATGGGGGGTGGGAAAGAAGAATTTGACAAGTGAAACCAAGATACAAGAAGAAGCTTTTCATTGGTAATTATTTGCTTTGAATTATGCAACTATTCATGCTTGTTCCAACGAAAAATAGATAGCGTGCATTGAGAAAAAGCGCTCTAGATAAACATTTCTGTACATTTTTGTCATGTGTATAAAGTGTTTTTCCTTATATAAATACTTCAAGGTCAGTTTTTTTTTACTGATCTTGTATGGGCATTTGTACACCATATCTTTTCTTCCAGCATGGGTTTTAGCTATTTTTATTTTAGTAGTGCTAATCATTTTCTGAAACATTGTTAGCTGTTAAGTTTATTTATTTGTTTTGTTTTGACGGTCCTCTTACATTTTACCACCTTCCCTTTCTATCCAAGGAACACTTAGTTTGAGATGTTTGAATGCATGGAAGTTTATGTTTACATGGCAGAGTAACCTGTTAATGTAGGATGTTTAATTGAAAGGCAAATGAGAACGTATAGTCCATAGTCCTTTTGATCATGCGCAAGTTAGAGGTATTTATGAACATCACAGGTACAAATGCATTTCGTCGTTAGTTTTTAACAAACTGTACGTGAGTTTCATTTGCATTCACTTTTTGTTCATTTCTCGACTTTTTGTCCCAAGCTCTATAATTTCTCTTAGGATCTTTTCCCATGGTAATTGCATCATTACTGATTATCGATCCTGTCATGTGCTATATCACGCAGCGTACCTGAAAAAGCAAAGCAAAAGCACAAAACGCAAAACACGTCAAGCAAAAGCACTTGAGAATGCCAAGAAGGCCCCGAGAACATTCCTTGAGCTCTTGCAGGAGGTAAAAGGCCAGATGACACTAGATTAGAGATTAGAGTCTAGTTTTCCTGCTTTCTAAGTGATACCAGATATTAATTCATTTTTTGTTGACCTCAATTACCAATTATAAATGGCTCTCTTGTTTAAATCAGGCTAACCTGGAATCATTGCCTCCTCATGTACCGACTTACTTGAGAGCAGCTGTTGGGCCCCCGAGTTCCACAGCTCGTCGCCATTTCTGTACAGTCTGCGGGTTCTCTTCAAACTATACGTGCGTGCAGTGTGGGATGCGCTTCTGTTCAATTCGGTGCCAGAATATCCATAACGATACTCGTTGTCTAAAGTTTGTTGCTTGATTAACCTAAAATTCATTGTCTGATGTTGCGGTTACTTGAGGAATCCAGCCTGGAATTAGGATATAACTCCTAATATTTCTTAGCCAACAAATTATGCAAATATTTCATGATTAACAAAATTTGCTCTAAAAGTACTCCACGTCTACGGTCCGCACTTGGTGTTACTATTCCGGACATGACATGATAGCATGACATCACTCGAGAAAGATATGTGAATAATGGGTTATTGTTAACCTTCATTATGTCTCTCCTACTTATGTCAACTTTTAGTATTTTGTAATTCTATAATTTGTATGTCTATTTTTTATGTTTCATAATTTTATATATCGATTTTTGGTGTTCCGTGATTCTATGTGTCAATTAATGGTGTTCTGGATTTATCCATATTGATCTGGAATTCTGGTTATTGATCTGGAATTCTGATTATGCCTATTAGATTTTTAAAATTATAAAATACTTGAGTAAGTTAAATTATAAATATATATATTTTTTTTTTCGCAACGCTAAGAATTGAAATATATAACACAATAAAAGGTCTTACAAAGCCGAACATCCAACTGGATGCAATTAGAGCCTACACTAATCCACAAAGATTAGAGCAACCCAACCCGGGAGCTTCCCTAGTCATCTCTCTGTAAAGCCAACCAGGCCAGTCTATCACAAGAATAACACAAATCCGCACCTATCTTGAAAGAACAGTGCAACAATGAAGAGGCTAAGCGTTTAATATCCATAACTACAGATTTAAACTCAATTAAACTCTCAGCCTGTGAGATTAACCCGCACAATTTCTCTGGCTTCTTGACACAGCACACAAAGTTTGACATCCCATTCAACAGAGCAATTTCCATTCCCCATCTTATCCCCTTTAGTTCAGCATCTTCTTCACTCGATGAGGAGTCTTTCACATGTACCCAGGTTTTGATCAACTTTGTGCCATTATATACAATGCAGCCCATGCCAACTTTTCCTTCAAAACTCCTTAGAGCACTGACAGCAAAAATGCACTGTCCTACTCCAGCTGAAACACTGTCCATTTCATTTAAAGAATTCCTCGAACAAAGAACCAGCTCATAATTCTCCTTGTATGTTGCTGCTAAAAATTCTCCCCACCCTTCCTGAGCGTTAGCTACAATCTTCTCTTCAGAAGTCCACAATTTGTTGAAAACCCAAGCATTTCTAGCCTTCCAGATTTCCCACATGATATAGGCAGATAGACACAACCTTTCACACTTGAAGTTACCTTTGATTCCAACTGAAATTGTGAACCACCAGTCTCTGATATTCGTATGTTGCGCATCAAATTGAGTCCATTGTACCCCACTTAATTTCCAGCATCTAGCAGCTTTAACACAATGAATGAGGGCATGACTGAGAGTTTCATCTTCTAATCCACACCAATCACAAATACTATCCACATTAACTCCTTTTCTTCTCAGCTGAGTTTTAACTCCAATAAATTCATAGCAACACCTCCACAGAAATGTCTTTATTTTGTTTAAAATTGGCAATTTCTACAAAAGACTCCATATCTTTTCCAGATTGCTGATGTTGTTACTAGAGCTGGCCTCACCTTGACATTTATTTAGTTTGTTTTTCATAATGGTTGTATAGACTGCCTTAACAGAGAAAACTCCTGCTGGGCTGCCATGCCAAACCAATTTGTCCTTAGTACCAGCCCTTCTGATTGGAATGGATATGATTAGATCTGCATCATAAGGAGAAAATGATTGCAAAATACATTCTTTATCCCATCCCCTTTGCCCCTCTAACATAAGATCACTCACCTTCTTCAACCTAACTAAATCTCCTTGAAACTGACAAGTTGGCTTGAAATTTTTCCTCCTAAGAATCCATGGAGAATCCCAAATATCAATTGACTTACCATCTCCGACCTCATATCTCACACCTAAGAAAAAAGATTCCCTCACTCCTACCCAGCTTCTCCATAACCAAGAGTCAGTTCCTTTAGGAAGAAGATCTCTCAATTTCTTACCCCAAAAATATTTCCCTCTCAACAGCCTGCTTACTAACAAATTTGGATTAGTGTGCATTCTCCATAATTGTTTAACAAGCAAGGCATCATTGAAAGCAATTAAATCTTTAAACCCCATACCCCCCTGCTCCTTAGGCTTAGCTAAGATCTGCCATCTAGCCCAGTGAATTCTATCCACATTACTCTCATTTTGGCCCCACCAAAACTTAGCAATAATCTGATAAAGAGCCCTTACCACTGATATTGGCACTTTAAAGCATGACATAACAAATGTAGGGATAGCATTAAGAACAGAATTAATGAGTGTTGCTTTGCCAGCTTCACTTAAAAAATTGTTCTTCCAGCTTCCCAGTTTTTTTTCCACTCTCTCAATCAGAAATTTAAACACCTCTCTCTTCGATTTTCCAATCCCCAATGGTAGACCTAAGTACCTAGAAGACTTAACTTTAGTGATCCCATGCAAAATGGAGCAAATGTCAGATTGTTTATCCATAGGAGTGTTTCTGGAAAAGAAAATGGATGATTTATCCAAATTAACTAACTGACCAGAGTCATGACCATAAGAATCAAGAATATTTAAAACAAGAGAGGCATGATGTCTATCAGCTTTACAAAAAATGATGGAGTCATCTGCAAACAACAAATGAGAAATGACAGGTGCTTTAAAACCTACTTTGACTCCCTGAAATTCCCCACTCAAACAAGACTGATGAATAAGATTGGAAAAAGCTTCTGAGATCATAAAAAAAAGGTAAGGAGATAAGGGATCTCCTTGCCTTATACCACGAGAAGGTCTCGGAAACCCTTTAGGCTGACCATTAACATTAAAGGAGAAAGCACTAGAGCAGACACAAGCAAGCACCCAATCAGTGAACTTTTGACAGAAACCCATTTTTTTACACATTTTAGCTAAAAAGGACCATTCAACCCTATCGTAAGCCTTTGCCATATCTAATTTAATAGCCATAAAGCAACTCTTCCCTTTTCTTTTTTGGTTCAGGAAATGGACACATTCATTTGCAATGACAATGTTATCAATAATCTGCCTATTAGCAATAAAAGCAGCTTGAGATTGGGAAATGCACAAAGGAAGAACTACCTTAAGCCTATCAGCAATGATCTTGGCAATAACTTTATAAATCACTGAACAAAGACTAATAGGCCTATAGTCTGAAACAAATTGAGGGTTGATTTTCTTAGGGATCAAGGTTATAACTGCATGATTAAGCTTCTGAGGCATTCTGCCAGTTTCAAAAAATTCTTGGATGGCAAGACAGAAGTGTACCTTAATCACAGGCCAGGCTTTCTGGAAAAACAAAGCAGTCATTCCATCAAGTCCAGGTGCTTTGCATTGGTCCATCCCCATGACAGCTTCATGAATTTCCTCTTCCCCAACTATTCTTGTCAGCTTCTCATTCATCTCTCTGGTAATTGAAACAGGGATCCCCTCCAACATACATTGTTCATCCAAAGGTTGAGATGATCTAAATATTGAATCATAGTAGCCACTCAACTCTGTAAAAATTTCTTGCTCAGTCTCACAAGGCCTGCCCCTTTGATTGCATAATCCAACTAAGTTGTTGATGTGCCTTCTTTCCTTGACTGAGGCATGAAAATACTTTGAATTTTTGTCCCCTTCTGTCAGCCAAGTAGTTCTAGATTTCATTCTCCAGTAAGTCTCCTCATCTCTATAAGCCATCTTCAGCAAGTGTCTGCAATTTACCCAATCACCCCACTCCTTGCAGTCCCCCTCTTCCTCTAGCTGATCTAGTTTAACTTTTAGCCTCAAAATCTCCTTACTGGAATTAGTACCCAAACCTGAACTCCATTTTAGCAACGCCACTCTTACTCTGCTGATTCTTTCTGAAATTGCCTCCAAAGCAGAGCCTGCCACTTCAAAGTTCCAAGCTCTTTCCACCACCTGCAAAAAGTCTGCTTTCTCCACCCATCTGGCATCAAAATAAAATCTTCTTTTCTTTTTTTGATTGGGATCAGGCACCAAATTCTTCAAAATAACCATACTTTGGTCAGAGGATATTGTTGAAATGTTATTAATTTGGGCCAAAGGATATTGCATAGCCCACTCTGGGGAAACAAAAAATCTATCCAACTTCTCCTCAACAAACTCCCTCCCTCTCCTAAGATTACTCCATGTAAATTTATGACCAAAAGAAGGTAATTCCACTCCCCCAATCCCAGAAACAAAATGCCTAAACTGGGAGAAACTACTAAAATCTCTCACCTTCCCCCCTCTTTTCTCATGATGGTGGAGGATGTCATTAAAATCACCTCCCACAAACCACAACCTTCCCCATGTAAGACTATGTCTAAGCAAAATATTCCACTGCAAATTCCTTTCTCTTGGGTCAGTACTGGCATAGACAAAAGCAGCCCAAAGCTTTCAGTACTATTACTCCAAGAAAAATTAACTTCTAAGCAAAATCCTAAATCATTAATACATATATATTAATATCAGTAGACCAAAATAAAAGCATACCACCTTTGGTGCCTAGGGGTTTACTGTAAAACCACCTATCACCAAGCTTGAGTTTTTTACAAACTAAACTAACAAATTTTTCTTTTTTTTTTTGTTTCTGAAAGAAAAACAAAATTGGGGAGGTGGTTCCTCAGAGCCTCTTTAAAATAAATTATCTATCATATTAATTGGAAAATAATAAAATTATTTATCAATTAAATAATTTTATTTGTCAAGTCCATTGTATAATATGAATTAGAAAAATTATTATATTTACAAAGTGTAAATAGTATAAGACACAAGTGTCATTTTAAATTTATATTAAATAAATTTTATTTTTTGTTTTTCCAAAAAAAAAATAGGTATTATATTTGTTTAGGACCCATGTAATATATGTGTTCTATTGACACATTTTGTTGGACATGTATTCAATAATGAGTAACACATTAACTTAGTGTGTATTTGTTTATGAATAAACTCAATCAATATTCAAAATCTAACTTAACTTTAACTAACCTCATTATTCTTAACTAGTATGTAGTATCTGCGATGCACGGGTCAATAATTATAAATTACATATATTAAAGCAATGAAGGATATTGATTAGTATAAAAATAGTTATGAATATTAATATTTTTTTTTCTTTTATTTTATAGTATGTAATAATTTGACATATGATTTATATGTTTGTTTCACCCGTTATAAAATAACTATCATTTTAGAGTTCCTGTTTAGAATCAAGAATAATGAAAATTTAACATATTCAAACATAGTTATAAATAATACTAATATACCACTTCTCTATCTCTCTTGATAACCCGAACCAGATATTTGGAGATGGTTGTATGGATGGGATTTTTGGGCCGAAAGACATGTTTGAGTCCCAGGGTGCTTATGCACCTGAGGTATGAAAATTCGTTTTATAAACTTATTTCATCTATATACGATCCTATTGTCATTTGATAGTGCATAGTATAGTTTCTTACCATGGTTTGAATCTGTGAGTCTGGTAATCCTTAGTATAGGTATATATGCATTATCACGTGAAATCTTCGTCAAAAGTACATCCTTGTTGTATTGACGATTGGTGAGGTAGTCTTTCTTTGTAAGTGAGGCTATTTTCTGTTTATACTTCCCTACATAGGATCCTGCGAAAAATAGGAGAATTAGAAAAACAACCTCACCTCTGTCATGTTCTTGCCACTAAAGTTATACTATTATCTAAAATCTTATTGGATGATGGATATCATGATGTTTACAATTCACTCTAGATATGTGCTCTGATTTAAAGAATTAAAATAATCTCATATCCTTAAAGTATAATAATCAAGCTGAATGTGGTTATTTTGCTAATGCATTATATAGTAAAGGTATACTATTTAGATTTTAGCTTTTTTGTGCTTGTTTAAACCTTGACTAAAATATCTGATCTCATTCAGTTCCCTGGTATATGGACCTACTCCTGCTTTATTGAAGCATCTCCGAAGTTCACTTCCAACCGACGAAGGTGCGTTGACAATATGCTGATATGATCACAATCCCGACTTTATAATTTTTTTCCACATGGATTGCTATGTTTCAATTTCTATATTTCATGTCTCTGCTCTATTATGCCTGAACATGTACACATCATTATTGCATGCAGAACGACAGTTGTGAAAGAAGATGTTGTTAGCATGGGCATGGCAGCTCGGTCTTTGCTCTCTTCAAAGGTAGACTCTCTGGTACATTTGTACATGTGTATCTATCCATATGCATTTGGTTGCTAGCATATATCAGTATTATGAATCAAATGGCCACTATTCTTGGAAGTTTTTTGACAAACCGCCATGCCAAATTTGTAAATGATAGCGGCGCCCCGCCACGCCAGCCATCACGGCTGGATTTTGGCCTGGCACCATTAGTAACACTGGCCTATATCTGGTCATTGAAATTTATTGAATCAACACCCCAATGTTACGAATAATCCGGATTTGCTATTAATCGTAAATGCCAAACAGACTTTTTTTTTTCCCCCTAAATCATGATTCATGACAATACACCTTAGACAAAAACCACATATTTGACAAAGTTAAACTCAGCACTATTGTGCTTAGACAAATAATCCAGAAACAGAAATGCAAAAATTATCAAATGCTCAGCTTTTCTTTCCTTTTANCCTAAATCATGATTCATGACAATACACCTTAGACAAAAAACACATATTTGACAAAGTTAAACTCATCACTATTGTGCTTAAGACAAATAATCCAGAAACAGAAACGCAAAAATAAATATCAAACGCTCAGCCTGTGTACCCTAAAAAATATCCTCAATCCCTCTAGAGTTTATAACGTGGGACAAATCAGCATAAATTGCATTGTTCAAAACCATTGGCTGCAATAGCAATTACCACATTCTGATGAATGGGTCGAGAAATGTATGTATATACTTCATACTGATTTATTTCTTATTTGACAATATTTTCGTTACAAGATTGGAGATGATAGGTAACACTACAGCAAAATGATAAAATTCCAACGGAAAATTCCATTACAAATACATTGTAATGGAATTCCAACGGAAATTCCAACAAAAAATATTCCGTTGGAATGAGTTTTCTATTGGAATTTCCGTTGGATTTTAGCGATTCCAACGGTAGATTTTCCAACGGAAATGAAAATAAAAATTCCAACGGAAATTCGTACGGTAAAATTAATGTTGGAAAAATAGCCGTTAGGAATCATCAAATTCCATCTAAAATTCCAATGAAAAACTCATTCCAACGGAAACTATACCATTGGAATATAACAAATTTTTTGTAGTGTAACCTTGAGAAGCATATGACACCAAAGAAAATATCATGATAGTGAAGATCTTTTTTTGCTTGGATGCCAGAACAGAAAGAGATAAAATCTTCATTATAGTTTCGCAAGCATTCAGGGCGGAAATAAACAAATTACAACTAAAGGTGTAATCACACTATATGTTGGATTATTTGTGCAGTTTTCCAAATATTTGTTGCTAACAAATTATATATGACATCATTGTTTTACAGTAAGACGGTGTTTAAATAGGATTACATCCTTCGAGTGCCACTTTTTTAAATTATTAAGGAGGGGCTCTAAGAGGAGGACGGTGCAGAAGGACGGGTCCCAAAGAAGCTCGCAGCAGAGGAGGAGCTAAAAACGAGCCAAACCAGTCTCCCGGACAAATAATAAGAGTGTGTTTAATTAGAAGATGAATAGTACAATTTGGTGAGATTAGTTTCATTGAATTTTCCTTGGTATATACATTTGCAAGTACTCTATGTACAGGTTCTTTATCTTATTCCTACTATTTCTAGGAACATGTAGAAAAAGGTAAGGGTAAATTTAATCAAATTTTCACTTCATTATACACTAAATTAGAAACTAAATAATTTGGGTATGGGAACGAATATGTATACATCGTCTTCTCTATCGGGACAAGAATGAACAAGGCGTGCACCCTAACAGATAAACAATATTTTTCCATTATATATCAATCACAGTCTTTTTATACAATGACCTAAGTAAGTGAAATGATTATGCAGTAACATGTCTTGTGCGGAGTGGTGGCCGTCATTGTCTTTACTTGGTACGTGTGGTATGTGTCATCAGAAAAGGAAAATTAATGATGAAAAAATCTTTTTATTTTTATTTTTTTTTTATTTTTATAATCAGGGTATACACTAGCAAATGAATCTTGAAGCTGCATGTTTGTCCCATTTTTGTTACGTTTTTCCTTGTTATTTTTCTTTTCTTTTTCCCCCATATTAGGTCTTTTATTTAGTTTTTATCTCATTTTGTAGTTTATTGCGTGTTTTCTTCTATCTTGGTTTTTCTTGTGTTTTCCGTATGTTTTTTCGGTTTTTCTTTGTTTTTGGTGTGTAGGTCGAAAGCTTCGGGAGGACCGGATTTCAGACAAAAATTAGTCGGGCAAGCATAATTAGATAGAGGAGTTCGTTGGGAGCACACAGGAAAAAACGGAACTCAATTCCGAGTTCGGACGAGCCCGAAACGCGCAGCAGGGCAACAGCCCCGCGTGCCGCGGCGCGACACCAGCACTTCTTCACGGCGCGAAACCCCTCCGCGGCGCGGCACGGATGTTCCTCACGCAGCGACACATCCCGTGGCATCCATCACGTGCGAACAGAGACGCCCCAAGCCTGCCCCTCCACGTCGCGACACATCCCCACGCCGCGGTGCACAGCTCCTTCGCGCCGCGACACATGTTCTCCACGCCGTGATACCTGTTACCTATATATTTGTGAGGGACTCGATCAGAAAAAAAACAACTCCCCTCCTGGGAGTAAAAATCCTAGGCCCGAGATAAAACACGAACATCTCCTTTCCTCCTTCTCTTCTTCTTCCTCTTCGTTTTTCTTTTTCTTTTCACTTTTATTTTCCATTTTTCTTCTTCTTCTTCTTCTTTTTAGTAATCAAGGATTGAGCTTTGTATTTTTGGATTCAACACTCGAATTTGGGATTGATTGTAAGTCTTTCTCTTTTGACCAATTCATGAAAATGATTGTTTTGAGGAGAATGATTAATTGTGTTGAATTAATTTTACGTAGCTAATTCTTTTGCTAGGGATAAGGGATGATTATTCTTGGTTAATTTGCATTTGTCGGGCTTGAATTGTTCATGCTTATGTGAGTTAAATTAATTCAGAATTGATGAATTTGTACTTGATTGATTGATATAATCGAAGAGTGACACTTCGATCTTGTGATTGAAAACAATTGAATTTTGATTGTCGAGTTAGGTTTGTCGATTCTCATGATTAGTTGATTAAACACCTTCTAATTGAATTAGTGACTTTTAGAACCAAAAGGGGAGAAGTCATAGACCTAGGCTCGCATGAGATAGATGATTTCGTAGCTGAATAATCTATGGGTTGAGATTGAAATACGTGCTTGTCGATGACCCGTCTCTTGTTACGAAAAGTTATTGAGACTGGGTTAACTGACATGTGTTGTATGCTCGAGCTAGCTCATCTATGTTCAATCCATTGTTACGAAAAGTTATTGGGAGCGAACCGCTAGATGTTTAAGCGAGAGTGTCGATCTAGAACCGAACAATTGACCGCCCGACTTTACTAGAACTTGAATTAATTATCCCCGATTCCCTAGCTTCTTCATCTTTGTTCCGTTTATATTTTTAGGTAAATTATTGTTTTATTTTATTTCTTAGTTGATAATATATTCCCCTTATTTGATTAGAGTGTTTAGGATTTATTTTCTTTTTATGTGTGATCGATACCAAAGCTGAATTCCGAACCGCCTTCCTTGTGAGATCGACCCGAGGTCGGGAGTCATCCCGTACTCGGTAAAAATATAATTTGCTACAACAATTAGGCGTCGTTGCCGGGGAAGACAAGTAGGATATTTGGTTTTGGTATTGATTTAATTTTCCGTGTTTCTCTTTGTTTTTTGTTTTTGGGATTTTTGTTTTCTCTTTTGTGCATATTTGTTTTTCTTTTTGTCTTCTTTTTCCTTCTTTTTCGTGGCTACGTGTGGTTGTTCTATTTTGGTGTGCAGGAGATATGAACTTCAACCGTACTTTTCCCTATCCGCACACCCAACCTTGGGGTTACGAGCCGAGCTATCACACCGGGTACCACAACCAATCATATTCATATTCTTCCGAGCAGTACTGGGATCCCTACACAGTCGAGCAAGCTTATGAGTCCCATGAGTTCAACGAGAAGCTCGACCGTATCTATGAATTCGCGTCATCCCGGTTAGCTCAGGATGAAGAGACCGCAACCCGGTGTACCCATCCGCATCAGTCACCTTCATACCACGATTTTTGGGACTATGGCCAGACTTGGTCATATCCTTACGAGCAGCAATGGGAGTCTATACCTGTTGAGCAGTCATGTGAGTCCCTCGAGGACTCATCAGAGTACAATGCCAAGCTCGACCAGGCCCTCGCTCTTTTAGCCTCCCAAGCGGCCCGTAGGAGCAATATTGAGTCCAAAATCGAGAACCTTGTGGAGCGCGTGCAAGCATTAGAGGATCGAGTTAACAATGTCACTCCCGAGCCCACCGCTCAAGGCGAATCTATACATAGAGATGAACCTCGGGAGGCTGCTTTGACATACGATGAAAAGCTCGACCTCATCCTTGCTCACATATCTGCCCAGGCCACTCGAGATGTGGAGATTGAGCTCAGATGTGCTCGACTGGGCACACAAACGGAGATTCTTACAGCACACATCGACTCAATCGAGGCACAAGTCGCCGACCCCCACTTCATGCTTGATACTCAAGCCCGTACGATGAAACAAATGTGTGAGGCCGAAGAAGAAGATGATGAGCTCCAGCCAGACGTTGATGATATTTCAGAAGAGGAGATCCATGGGCTTGATTCTCAAGTCCCACCTCCCACCTCCGAGTTGGAGCATCCTTCTTCGAGGCCGTTGCACTGTGTTACGAAGTGGGGAGAATTCAGTTCAACTTGCTCCACAGATATCCTTATAGTCCCGGAGGTTGACGACAGAGCTCGCGTGGGAAAAGCTCTGCGTCTAGAATTGGGGATTTCTCATGCCCGAACCCGGTTCACCAAGAACATAGCCACCCGGATCCACCATGCCAGCCTTCTCGCCAATCTTCCCATGCTACCACTTCTGGAAAATACGAAGGCGTGGCACGATCGCCACTTCTTTCTGGACCCTGGTTGAGTCATACTCAGGTTTCGTCAAGCTAATGACGTTAAACAAGCGCTTCTTGGGAGGCAACCCAAGTGATTTATTGCTTTATTAGATATTTTCCTTTATGCTTTTTAGTTTTATCTTTGAATAATGGGAGTTTTGGAGTTCTGTGTTTTTCTTGGCAGGTACTAGTCGCGAGCTTGAACAGGAGGAATATCGAGGTTCCGAGCGGATCGTGGGCGAGTGGCTTGCACGTATTTTCTTCGAGGCATCTTCGGTTTGCACACCCTTTTCCTTTTTTTCTTTTTATCCTTTTTTGAGTTGTTCTCCTCCTGTCTTTTCCTTTGAGTTTGTGTCTTGTGTTAGTTGCTGGTATTGATTTATTGCATGAAATTGCTAGTTCTTGTAGTTGCCTCCCGGTTTTGTGTTGAAGCAATGAGGACATTGCCTCATTTTAAGTGTGGGGGAGTTTACTTAGATTTGGCATGCTTATGTGGTGAATCAATCTAGTTTTAGTTTTTTTTGTGTGTCTTGTGAGTATGGATATTGGTGAATTTTAAGTTTTGTTGATATTTGTTGATGAAGTTGAGGAGATGTGATGTTGATCATGATGGCATATTTTGATGAACTTGATTGGTCGTTTTGATTGGATATTATTTGCCTTGTGAGGTTTGAGCCTTATTTTGTTTCTTGAGAGATATTGGTCGGATTCGTGTTGATCAGAACTTGCTTTGAGTCTGTTTTGAAATGAAGTGATTAAAGTTGTGATTTGTGAAAATGATTGAGGCATTTCTTTGACATTGCTCGTTTTAGCCTTTTCATTGACCTTGAACATATATTTTCATTAGTAGCCCGTTGAGCCTTGAACCTTGTTTCTTGTCAACCGAATTGATTGAATTTCTTGAGATTTGACAGTGCAATTGTTATGATGACGGGTTTCTACTATGTGTTTGGAGAAGGTTTATAACTTGCTTGAGTTGCATTTTGGGTGCCTGACAAAAAAAAAAAAAAAAAAAGGGAGACTCGCAAGACGGACTAAAGGATTCTACTCCGCTACTTGTCGAAATTCTTTGACGAGTAATGAGTATTGGGAAACCATTCTAGGGAACTTGGATGACCTCCAATGTTTAAACCTAGAGAATGTCGTCCTGATGTCTTGGTCTTGTTAGGAAAAAGCAAACTCCTTAAGTAATTACAAAAACAAAAAAAAAACAAAAAAAAAAAAAAAAGTCAAGTACTTAATTTGCATTTCAGCTTGAGCATGTGTGAGTAGTGTATGGAGTTTTTGCTGGGATTGATTAGTTTCTTGTTGATTACGGATAGGTGGTGGATATTCGAGTATTTATGTGCTCGAAAGTGTGACTGTTTATTTGAGCCACTTTATCTTCTTATTTGTCCTTCCTTTGATACCTACATTACAACCCATGAAGTCCTCTTAATTTGCAAATTCATATGCTTTGGTTGTTTTAGAGTATGAACTAGACGATAAGCAAGCCTATGTTGAGACTTGATTACCGACCACTTTGAGCGTTCCCATTTCATTTTTATGTAAGAAACTGAGTGAGGCATTATCTATGATATTTTTGTGTTTGAGAGTTTGTCTTGTCAATGCGTACCATTTAAGTTGTAATTGAGATGTGTTTTATTAGTCTTTTGAAGTCTCCTCGGCTAAGTCAATGAATTTGAAACTTTTCTTATTTGAAGCCGATATCCATGCTCGTGTCTTGTTTTCTTTTCTTTTGTTTTGTTCGGGACGAACAAAGGTTTAAGTGTAGGGGAGTTGTTTGTCCCATTTTTGTTGCGTTTTTCCTTGTTATTTTTCTTTTCTTTTTCCCCCATATTAGGTCTTTTAGTTAGTTTTTATCTCATTTTGTAGTTTATTGCGTGTTTTCTTCTATCTTGGTTTTTCTTGTGTTTTCCGTATGTTTTTTCGGTTTTTCTTTGTTTTTGGTGTGTAGGTCGAAAGCTTCGGGAGGACCGGATTTCAGGCAAAAATTAGTCGGGCAAGCATAATTAGATAGAGGAGTTCGTTGGGAGCACACAGGAAAAAACGGAACTCAATTCCGAGTTCGGACGAGCCCAAATGAGCCCGAAACGCGCAGCAGGGCAACAGCCCCGCGCGCCGCGGCGCAACAACCCCTCCGCGGCGCGACACCAGCACTTCTTCACGGCGCGAAACCCCTCCGCGGCGCAGCACGGATGTTCCTCACGCCGCGACACATCCCGTGGCATCCATCACGTGCGAATAGAGACACCCCAAGCCTGCCCCTCCACGTCACGACACATCCCCACGCCGCGGTGCACAGCTCCTTCGCGCCGCGACACATGTTCTCCACGCCGTGATACCTGTTACCTATATATTTGTGAGGGACTCGATCAGAAAAAAACAACTCCCCTCCTGGGAGTAAAAACCCTAGGCCCGAGATAAAACACGAACATCTCCTTTCCTCCTTCTCTTCTTCTTCCTCTTCGTTTTCTTCTTCTTTTCACTTTTATTTTCCATTTTTCTTCTTCTTCTTCTTTTTAGTAATCAAGGATTGAGCTTTGTATTTTTGGATTCAACACTCGAATTTGGGATTGATTGTAAGTCTTTCTCTTTTGACCAATTCATGAAAATGATTGTTTTGAGGAGAATGATTAATTGTGTTGATTAAATTTTACGTAGCTAATTCTTTTGCTAGGGATAAGGGATGATTATTCTTGGTTAATTTGCATTTGTCGGGCTTAAATTGTTCATGCTTATGTGAGTTAAATTAATTCAGAATTGATGAATTTGTACTTGATTGATTGATATAATCGAAGAGTGACACTTGGATCTTGTGATTGGAAACAATTGAATATTGATTGTCGAGTTAGGTTTGTCGATTCTCATGATTAGTTGATTAAACACCTTCTAATTGAATTAGTGACTTTTAGAACCGAAAGGGGAGAAGTCATAGACCTAGGCTCGCATGAGATAGATGATTTCGTAGCTGAATAATCTATGGGTTGAGATTGAAATACGTGTTTGTCGATGACCCGTCTCTTGTTACGAAAAGTTATTGAGACTGGGTTAACTGACATGTGTTGTATGCTCGAGCTAGCTCATCTATGTTCAATCCCTTGTTACGAGAAGTTATTGGGAGCGAACCGCTAGATGTTTAAGCGAGAGTGTCGATCTAGAACCGAACAATTGACCGCCCGACTTTGCTAGAACTTGAATTAATTATCCCCGATTCCCTAGCTTCTTCATCTTTGTTCCGTTTATATTTTTAGGTAAATTATTGTTTTATTTTATTTCTTAGTTGATAATATATTCCCCTTATCTGATTAAAGTGTTTAGGATTTATTTTCTTTTTATGTGTGATCGATACCAAAGCTGAATTCCGAACCGCCTTCCTTGTGAGATCGACCCGAGGTCGGGAGTCATCCCGTACTCGGTAAAAATATAATTTGCTACAACACTGCATATGAGCATGTGTGGTCCATTAGGCCGAGGGTTTTATTGGCCTCTTCCCAGTGGCAAGAAAAGCTTGCGTTTACATGTCTTGGTAAAAAGACGTTCTTTTTCCTTAACCAATACGAGTGTCAGAAAATAGCCGTTCGACCTTTCAATCTGATCAAGTACTTCCTCTGATTCGTTCTATATGTCGTCTTAGTTT